>BPTQ01000002.1:268298159-268898159 GCA_019973895.1 Chrysanthemum seticuspe | reverse complement strand
ATGTTGAAAATTACTTCGTGTGTTTTACTTACTTTAATTTCAGTCATTATTCACTGTTAAATTGTTTTAAGTACTTAATTGTTTTAAACGATAGTGAATAGGGAACAACAGTTGTGGATGCTGCTTCACATCACTCCGAAATATAGTCTTTATAACTACCTTATTCAGATAGCGTTTTGCGAATACTTACAAAAATGATATCCACACATAACAGAACTTACTTGCATCTCAAGTCTAAGGACGAAGATAACAAATCATTTTCGATATTTTACTTATGACAAGGATCCAAACGTAAATGTTTGAAAGTTGAGGAATCCAATATGCATCTCTAGTGAATATATATGAGTTTGGTGGGAACAATCCAAATTCTCGTTAGAATTATAACCAACACTTACATTTGTCTTATCATAACAATATTCCCATATTGTTAACTGACAATGGACATATTTGGAATGATAAATCATTTCATGGATTAAACATGCAAATATGGAATAACAGATTTATATGAATATAATAACAAATACCTCGTATCTTTATTAATCAGAAAATAATAACTGTCTTACGATTCCAAATTATCCAAATACTAATTAACACACAGTTTACATGAGACTATAGATGGTACCAAACCTATATCTCTAGTAAATTTAGAATGCTTAGGGAACTTCAAAGCTTTAGTAAATGGATCAGCTAGATTGTCATCTGTGTGAACTTTTAATATCTTCACATCACCCATTTCAATGGTCTCTCGAAGATAATGAACTTTAGCGCGATAATGTCTAGCACCTTTAGTGATTTTGCTTTCGTTAGCTATAGTAATGGCTCCAGTATTGTCACAATACATATTGATGGGTTCTTCAATTATGGGAACAATGTTCAACCCAAAAATGAATTTATGAATCCATACAGCCTCTTTTGATGCATCACAAGCAGCAATATACTCAGCTTCTGTAGATGAAGTAGCAAAGATACTTTGCTTTGTGCTTTTCCAATCAACAACACCTCCATTAAGAGCAAATACATATCCAGTCTGAGATTTTAAGTCATCAGCATATGTCAGATATCCAGCATCAGTGTAGCAAGAAACCCTGAGCTCTTGTTCTTCCTTTCGTCCATAAATCATAAACATATCCTTAGTATTGCGTAAAATACTTAAGAATATTTTTCACAGCAGTCCAGTGAAGTTCACCTGGATTCTTTTGAAATCGGCTTGTCACATTGATGAGTGTCTAAATACTCATCATTTTTATACTGTTAGAATGCCAAAAACATCTGAAAACACTCAGAAATGCTTCAAAATGATGAAAATATCACAAACAAGTGTTTTATATGTTTTAAATGCAAAAACATCAAAATCTGATGAAAAATGTATCAAGTTTGCATAATTGGCAGTTTTAGTCCCCCAAGTTACAAAAGTTGTCAAAATCAGTCCCTGGTAATTCAAAAACTTGTAAAATATCATTTTAGGTCCTTAAGATTCAAAAGTTGTCAAAATAAACCCTTTAAAGTTTAAAAATCACAAAATGACAACTTTAGTCCCTCAAGTTTGGAAAATGTCAAATATAGTCCTTGGTTAATTTAAAAAGTGAAAATTATCAAAAATAAACCTTGTACTATTTATAAATGACAAAAATTGGTCCTTATGATAAACTTTTGGAGAAATTACATTTTGGCCCCTCAAGTTTCAAACTTGGCAGTTTTGGTCCCTGGACTTATAAAAATGGAAATTTATGCAATGTTGGTCCTTATACTATTCAATTGTGGCATAGTTAGTCCTTGTAATAACTTTAGAAATGTTACATGTTCAGTCCTCTATGTTTGCAGAAATTGCAAAATGGTCCTTGTGCTTAAATAAACCAAACGGACCTTTGATATTTAATCCAAGCCCAATACCAGCCCAACCCAGTGTTTAAAAAATCAAATACCGCCAACACTGTTACTCTTTCTCCCTCAACCCTGCAAACCAAAACTAGACCTGGTATTCATCTCCCCACCTTTCTACCTCACCTACCTTATCCCCCAGTTGGTTAACAACCCTCCTCCACCTCCACAACCTCCCAAATCCCATTAAATGCTATAACCTGCTATATATGACTTTTCCCGCCAAAATTACACTTGGACGATTTGGATGATTTTTGAAGAATCAAAGGCTCAGATGAAGTGGGAAAGTCTCATATGTCGACAAGGAAGCCTTTTGGATATCTATAAAGAAGAAAGAAGGCAGATTATGAAAGGGTCGCATGTTTTAGGCCATTTCTTAGTGTAAAATTTACTTTAATGTTTGTTTCAGTCTAAATTCAAGTTTTCAGTGTAATTTTAAGGTTGTTTCAAGTTAAATTTCACTTCTGTATTGTACTTAATCCAAGATAATAAGATTTAAAGTTTTCATGTTTCTTGGTAATTCGTCTTAAATTATTTACAGTAATTATAAGATACAAAAGCTCTTCTATCCTTCCAACAAGCTCAGATAAGCTTGTGATAGCTTTTCATGAGCTTGCTACATACTCTAGTGTCTTAATTTAAACAAAACCATAAAAGTCAACGAAAGTCAACTGTTGAAACTAATCTTGGTTTGAATATAAGAGCTTGTTGATGCAGAGCTGATTTTGGATTAATATTGGTTTAGAGCTTCTTGGGAAGCAATAGGGTGTGATCTCAATCCTTAGTTTCCTGTTTTGTGCATAAACTCATATTGTAAGCATTTTCTTTGAAATTTGTATTTCCTAGAAATAGTTATTTAATCTTGTTAATTCTGGTTTAAGTCTGTCTAAAAACAGTTAATGTAAGTGAATAAATGGTTTTCTTGGATTAAAATCTTGTTTGTGTGTTAAAAGCTTGAAAACAGTCAAGTAGAGGAATGTTTGGATTTGCTATCTGTTTGATGTTCAAGGCCATTTGTGATCTCATTGTTAGTTGGTACATGTTCTATTAGTTCAATATAGTCAATATAAGTCATAAAAACCAGTCTTCAATAGTTAAAAAGTCAAAATAGTTTCTTATCTCAATTTGTAGTTTACTGTTGAGATTTAGGAATGCAAGTCTCATCATATCAGCTTATAATTTAGTACTCCAACCTTAAATCATCTTATCAGAGCTTATTATAACATATTTAGTCCATAAGATCAATTACAAGTTCATATTAGTCAAACTACTTCATATTTCAAAAAGTCAAATTTTCATTAAGTCGTTTTTGAATAAAATAAATAATTTTATATAGGATTAGATATTAGGATTTAGCTTATGCCCTTTTGGGAATTTAATATTTAGCTGCTAAAGAAAAATATAAAAATACTAGGTTTTATAAAATTAGCTTATAGATAGCTTGTTAATTAGCTTCTTTTGACCCCCTTAACTGAAAAGTGCCCTGTGCACAGGATCCATTAGGTTTTTCACAAGCTTGTTATAAGCTCTCTATTACTCCTAAGCCTTTGTAATTTAGCTTTTTAAGTAGCTTACCTAGCTGTCTTTCTAACCCAAAGCTTAGTTTTCATTTTCCAGCTTATTCAATAAGCCTGCTCATGGCTTTTGTATCTGTCCATTTTGTTCAAGTTAAACAGTTAGCCAGTGTTCACAAGATTTTCAAAAGCTTTTCATCAGCTCATTTTTATAAGCCAATCTTGGTACTTTAGCTTTTTGAAGAGCTTAACTGGTGAACTTGTCAATTCCAGTGTTTATTTCCATTTTATAACCTATTCAGTGCTTAAAAATAAGTTAAGAAAGTACCTAGATGTTTAAAACAGTCCCCTGTGTAAACAGATAAGTCTTGTGCTTATTTTGGCTTATGCAGTGCTTATTTGTAATTAAAATTGCTTTCTCAGTAGTCATATCAGCTTATTATAAGTTCTTTTTCTTATTTTCAGTTTACTTTATTTATTTTTTAGCTTATTAGCCGATAGACTTAAACTCTTTAGCTTATTCCAAATCTTAGACCAACTGTTAAGATAAAAAAGCTATTACAGAGCTTATTAATACTTTTTGTAAAAAGTTGTAGTTGTAAAATATGCTTATTTTCATGTATTAAACTAGTTTGTAAAATAAAAATCCAAAAAGAAAATGTTTTGCAAAAAGGTGGGGAGGCAGGCTCGAACCTGAGACCTCCCCCCTTTTAAGAGAGTGATAGAGTGGGTACCTGTAACCATTGCGCCCTTGGGTCTTTCTTGGTTATAGTTTACATAATCAAATACTTAAGCACTCTTGTCTCATTTAGCTTATACGAACATTTAAGCTTATTTGTAGCTTATTCGTAGTAGCTTTTTCCAGTTTTGTAATTTTAATAAATTTGTATTAGTAATAAGTATTTTATAAAAAAGTTTTGGATTTTTCTCATTAGGTTTACTATTTTTAAACATTTAATTAGTGTTTTATAGTATTTAATTCATAATAAATAAAATAATTATCTAAAAAATATAAATCTTTTTTGTAAAATTTTCTTTTATCATATAGTATGTAAGAAAATTAGTTTTACACTCGTAGGCCTTTTATTTCAATAATTTTACGTTTTTGCTTGCGCTCCAGCGTTATTTTTACACGTAACGCTCGTTTTCATTTTAGGTTACGTTTTTAGATAATTTGAGTTTACGTCTTAGTTAAAATAGTTTATTTAAGATATTTTGTTTTATAAAATCACTAAAACATCATTGTAAAAATAGTGATAGCATTTATTTAATAGATTTTAACTTTTTAATTTCTTTTAATTTGCATTTAAGTCGCTTTCATTTGTAGATCTTTTCTTTAGGTAATTATCCATTAATATCCTTACTGATTACTATCCTTAGTGATCATTCTACCATCTGAAGTTGTTTAACACCAATTCATCCTCCGTGGGACTAAACGACCCGGGAATTCACTATATTCTCTGATCTTCATTGCATTTGTGTTTAAGCTGTTTTAAGTCTGTTAGACTTGACGGTTTAGCATAGATCAAATTTTGGCGCCGCTGCCGGGGAAGCTGTAAGCGTGTTTTAAGCATTTCCAGATCCATTCTTGCACATATACCACCCGTTTGTAAACAGTTTTTTTTTGTAAAGTTTTTCAAAATCAAAAAGTTCATTAACACTTTTCCTAAAGTGTTAACAACACCAAAAATATTTTCATTCTTTGTTTTTTCAAATTATTTATCCAAAAATCCAAAAATATTCATCTTTACCCTCTTACCCTTTTTGATTCTTTATCCCTTTACCCTCTATCCATTTGATTCTAACTTCTTCTATTCTCATGGAATCTCTCGAGAACGAATTCTGGGACGAAGTTGAACAACTTCAGACTGTTTCACAAATGTCAAGAATTCGTGTTGTTCGTAATGATCCATTCATTCTGCATAGGGAAATAGAACGAGAAACCAAGGTGACAAAGGACCAGGTACTTCCTTTTGATAATGGAGGTACTAAATACGTCCATCCTACGGTTATCCAAATATCTAACCCCTCGATTGCTCCTAAACCGTTTAAAATTGATCCTACACTTTCACGATTTACGGTTAAAAGCAAACATGTAGAGTTTAGACCGGTGACTAATGACTTGCCTAATCTTCACGTTTCTCAAGAACCAGAACCGGAGTCCATAACGGAAGTGGTTAAAATTGCTAGCTCTCAGAGCACACCACTTGTCCCACCTCCGGATTTTTCAAAATGTTCTTTGAGTCTTATTAGTCATTCAGATCACCATGTTGGTTTTGTTGATTCTTTGAATGAACTGATTACTTCTCATAACAATCAAATAGAATCGTTTATTCCTTGTGTCGGTTGTGGTGAGCCTCTTTTTGGTTCACCATGTCGCTGGTGTACGTGTGTACAGTGTGGTAATGATATTCGTAATGGGAGTTGTTTGTTTTGTGGTTCGAGGAATTCATTTGATTATGATCCTAATCCGAACTCATTTAACGACCCCTCAAATTTTTCCAACTACCCACCACAGCCCGACTTATCTTCATATAATCAACAATACTGCTGTGAATTTTGTGGAGGTCCTCACCAAGGATTTGAATGTCAATCCGGAAACACGGTTGTCTATGAACAGTTTTCCGGTGATGCTCAGAACTTTGGTATTGACCAATATCCATATGATTCACCAATCCAAGCTCAACAGTTTTACTGTTGTGAGAATTGTGGAGGTCCCCATTTCAGCTCTGATTGTCAAACAGGGAATCCATTTCCTTGTGAAAATTTTGACACATCATTTCAAGACCAACCTCCACAGTACCAAATGATTCAAGCAACTCCTCATGAAACTACAACAGATTTTTTACTGAAGGGTCTGGAGTTATTAAAAGAACTTAAGGAGGAGTCGGCTATGTCATTTCAAAACTCTCATGAGACATCCATGGAAGTTTTGTTAGCTGAAGAGCAGGCTGCTAAAATAAATTACCAAATTGCTTTTGAAAAATCTATTAGGGAATCAATTGCAAACGAAAAAGCAGCAAGATCTAGCTCTAGATTCAGTTTTATTCCTGATGATAGTGATGATGAAGATACACTTGAAGATTCATCAAATTCATCAGTTGATATCCCAGCAGTTGAGATTCATTCTCAAACAACTGCTATCACACCCGAGGTTCACACTCACTCTCTGAACATGGGGGATGAGCTTCTTGACACTGTTCCTGAAAAGGAATCGGACGAATTCATAAAGTCTAGTGTTGAGGACCTTGTCCCAATCCCAAGAGAGTCACAGGGAATTCTCGAGAATTTGTGTGATATCCCTACCCCTCTTGTCTTCCAAAGTAATCATGTTGAGATGTTCTCTGATTCTGATGAGGACTATTCTTTATCTTGTGGAGACATAAGTTATGTGGGGGAATTACCTTCTGAGCCTGTCAGCTTAGGAGAAGAGAATGATGAAGAAATAATCCAAGACGAAGCTCTTCGTCTTACATTATTGAATGTTAATCTTCTCATTTCTAGAATCGAGGCTTTTAATGAAAAGCCTACTTCATATTCTATCCCCTTTGAGGATAGTGAACTTTTGTTCAATGATTCTATTCCTGAGTTGCAAACGTTCCATTTTGATCATATGGGAGAGAATATTAGTGGTAATACCACTTCTCATTCTCATAATTCTCTCCCCGATTATGAATCATTCACTTTTGAGGAGTTCTCCAGTGAACTCACTCAAATCAATCCCGAATATGAATCATTTTCCTTTGAGGAGTTCTCCTGTGAACTCACTCATATCATATCTCTACCGGAGTATGATAACTTCTACTTTGATCTAGACACACCCGGGATATGTCTAGACCAATTGAGCTTAAAAAATGAAATTCATGAAACCATGAATTCTCCTGTGAGTGATGATGAGTTAATCATGATCTTTATCATGACTTTCTTTCTCTTTTTCACTTATCCCGTGGCTTCTCCTGTTCTTCACTCCTTCGGGAATGAAGACATTATCTTTGACCCCGGCATTTTCATTTATCAATTATGAGCCGGTTCTCTGTATATCTCATCGGTGTGGAACTTTCACGTGCTTCAAATGTTTGTCCAAACATCTTGAATGAAAGTCCGATGGAGATTGTCTTTTCCACTTACTTCCCCATGAACCATTTAATTCGGGATCGAGTCAAGCTAGCGACTCGGTAATCAAAAACAGTAGCTAAACATGGGTTTTCACCCGTGTGTACCACCCTAGTGTGGGGGAGATGCCCCACATGTTGTATATAAACCTTAAAAATGAATGAAAATTGTAAATATTTAAAAAGAGAATAATTGTTGTGTTTCTACACTTAGCTAGTAATGTTATCTTTTTACGTTCTAAGTTTCGGCATTACAGCCGGTACTTTGAATATTGAGGACAATATTCATTTCTAAGTGTGGGGGGAAATTCTGGCGAATTTTGATCATAAATGTACCCTTTTAGTCCCTTTTTCCCCCAAAATGGCCAAATTTTAAAATTTTTTATTTAGTGGAAGTACTATGTACTAAACACAACAAATGGTAATCAGTCCACCATGTCTAACCCACATAAGGATTGGCTAATCCAGGAGCAAACGGCTCTTGGTAAAGATATCTCAAATCCGTTTATGGCTTGCAATTTGCCCAAAATTGTATGGTGTTCAGCTCACCATATCCTTAAAAGTGAAGAGTTGGCTAGTCCAGAAGCAAACGGCTTCTGGTAAAGACAAATCAAATCCGTTCACAGCTTATGATTTGCTTAAAATCATTTGGTTATCATTGTACCAAAGTTCTTACTTGAACTAAAACAATTGGCTACTCCAGAAGTAATGGCTTTTGGTAAAGAGATAAAATCCATTAACTTTTCATAAATCATTGCTAGGGACTAGCAATATCTTAGTGTGGGGGATTGATGAGTGTCTAAATACTCATCATTTTTATACTGTTAGAATGCCAAAAACATCTGAAAACACTCAGAAATGCTTCAAAATGATGAAAATATCACAAACAAGTGTTTTATATGTTTTAAATGCAAAAACATCAAAATCTGATGAAAAATGTATCAAGTTTGCATAATTGGCAGTTTTAGTCCCCCAAGTTACAAAAGTTGTCAAAATCAGTCCCTGGTAATTCAAAAACTTGTAAAATATCATTTTAGGTCCTTAAGATTCAAAAGTTGTCAAAATAAACCCTTTAAAGTTTAAAAATCACAAAATGACAACTTTAGTCCCTCAAGTTTGGAAAATGTCAAATATAGTCCTTGGTTAATTTAAAAAGTGAAAATTATCAAAAATAAACCTTGTACTATTTATAAATGACAAAAATTGGTCCTTATGATAAACTTTTGGAGAAATTACATTTTGGCCCCTCAAGTTTCAAACTTGGCAGTTTTGGTCCCTGGACTTATAAAAATGGAAATTTATGCAATGTTGGTCCTTATACTATTCAATTGTGGCATAATTAGTCCTTGTAATAACTTTAGAAATGTTACATGTTCAGTCCTCTATGTTTGCAGAAATTGCAAAATGGTCCTTGTGCTTAAATAAACCAAACGGACCTTTGATATTTAATCCAAGCCCAATACCAGCCCAACCCAGTGTTTAAAAAATCAAATACCGCCAACACTGTTACTCTTTCTCCCTCAACCCTGCAAACCAAAACTAGACCTGGTATTCATCTCCCCACCTTTCCACCTCACCTACCTTATCCCCCAGTTGGTTAACAACCCTCCTCCACCTCCACAACCTCCCAAATCCCATTAAATGCTATAACCTGCTATATATGACTTTTCCCGCCAAAATTACACTTGGACGATTGATGTGCCCGGTAGGTGCAAGTTTTAAATTTATGAAAGGTGAATTACCAATTTTACCAATAACACATACGAGCAAGTATACTCGTCCGTTATAGCAAGATTATGAAGGTAAGTCGGGATCGTTCGCAGGGATTTGAGTGAATCAGAGCACAAGTTTGAATTAACGGAGTCGATCAAAAACATATAACAAAGCAAATAGATATAATGAAATTCAGATGATTAAAAACTACACTTGCTCAAACTAGTATCATATCATAGATTAATGTGATTGTATTAACTACTTAACATGTTGGTTGTGATAATTAGTTGAAAACTAATCTATTGTTCTTACAAGATAAACCTTCGTCAAGATTTCAGTTCATAAAAACAAGCTTTAAGTTTAACCAATCAATTCAAGATCAATTCAAGTTTCATAAGTCTACTTTCATAAACTTAAACACAAAAACATCCACTTGTTCATCAAATTGCTTAAGAAATGGTCAATACAAAAGGTACCCGATCATAGACAAAAGGCTACAATTAATTTTCCACAACTAATCTTACGACCATTTAGATGTTTCCAACTAATCCAATTTGATAATCAAAAAGCGTTTCTATTACAACCACACCTTAGTTCCTTTGTATAATCAAGAATAATGGGTAAAAACAATCATCCATAGACAAAATGATTATGACTAGTTGAATAATACGAAGTTCTTTCGACCCCAACGATAGTTACCAATTAGCCAAACTTGATTAACAAATGTCACTATGAAACTTTAGCACAATTGGATCTTAGAATCAACTTGAAATTGAATTAAAACATGTTAATACAATCACTAACTAATCATATAATAATCAACATCATTTAAGCAAGTGTATAAAGAAACTAGCCACTCATAGCAAACATGAACATAAACTCATAATTTTGATCATTAGAAAACATGATTAAAAGTCTTACAATGCTTGGAATAAGATTACAAATGATGAAGTAATGATTCCCAAAGGATCGTGGTGGACTTCTTAGTGTTTCGGCTTCCAACGGTGGAACTTCTGGAACTCCAAACTTCTCTGGATTTCTAAGGACGAATTTCAGGAGGTTAAGGCTTGGTTTGATGAGTAGAGAGCTTTGTAATTGAAGTGTGTCTAATATGCTCACATTTAGCCTCTATTTATACTAATTCCAAGGCCTAGGGTGTTAAATGCTTGACTTGGCCTCCAAGGAGTAAGGAAGGGACTAGAATACACCAATAGAAGGACCTAGAATCGTTTGGATGCAAAGGGAAAGCTTAGTGATGAAGATTTGACAACTGCAGCTTCACCAACCGGATCGGTCATACGACCAACCGATCCGGTTGGTCTTCAATAATATCACACCGACCGATCCGGTTGCGGGTTGCGACCGATCGGTCGGTCATGGCAAAAATATGTATTCCGACCAAATGCCAACCGATCCGGCTGAAAGTGTAACCGGATCCGGTTGGATCTTCTGAGATAAGAAACTTGATCTTTCTCTCTTCACTCTGACTTGTAGAACTTGGTTCTTCAATCACTAAGGTCTTCAAAGGTACTTGGGATTTAGCTTAACTGAGACGGGAATCTTCGATTAACTGCATATTTCCACATTTTCCTCCATTTCCCTGCACTTGGTTATGAATGCTAGACAAACATATCTAAATACGATTAAGTGCTAAAATCACACAAATATAACCAAATAACAGATATAAAAGTACACACAATGCTACTAAAAACATGCACAATCTGAGTGTTATCAAATTCCCCCACACTTAAACTTTGCTTGCCCTCAAGCAAATCTAGGACAAACATCCACTGGGACAAGATCGTGATTATGAAAAATGTGATGCAAATCAACCAAGTATAAATACGAGAGAAGATTCATCAATTATGCTTATAAAGGTGAAACATCAAGATGTTTGACAATATCCAATGATTTTCTTGCATGATTAACATTTCAAAAACACCTCACGAAAAATAATGGAATATAATTCACTCAATCACTCATTTTAGTGGAGTAACAAGATAAATCACACTCATTGCTCAGTCATGATTAGATTATTACCATAAGCTTGTACAAGAAACAAAACTCCACCGACGTGGCGTGAGCACCAAGTAAAAACATCTAAAGAGGGCTTTTATTCGGGTTATAATGATAGGCTAAGGGGTTAAGGGTATGGATAAGGCATGGGAATGTTTAATGAAATTGGTGTTAAAATAAAAATGAAATCAAGTCTAATACCCGTGTTGCTAGCTATCAAACATTCCACGAACCAGATAAACGATTATAGCTTTGCTTTCTTCTTTTTCACTTTCCACAGCTTCTTGCTTTGCCATGATAATTATTCTTCGATCATAGCACATTGGCTATTATTTCCATACTTTCAACACATTTTTTTTTTTTTTTTTTTTTTTTTTTTTTTTTTTTTTTTTTTTTTTGAACATAAACTCAACACATGGCTCAATCAATCACATATGATGTGGTACTCATAATCATTTGAACAATCTTCACTTTCCATGAAACTAGCAACCAACCGTTAGACATTGATAAGGGGTAGGCTAAGGTTTAAAATGTCAAATCTTTTTGTATTTTCTGGGTGAAGCAAAAATGAAAGGGATGGCTCAGAAGGTGTAACTAGGGGTATCTAGTGCTAAAAATGAGCACTACAAATGGGTCCATGTGGGTGGTTAACTAACCGATGAGGCTAGCTAATATATCATTAGATGTAAAAATGGAAGGCCATTTGGGTAAAATCCTAAGTTGCCTCTTTATCACACGAATTCACTTATATCGCACGAATGCAATCTCACTGCGGTCTAGTAATGATTTACAAGCACAAGTTCTAGAATAAATAAAATCACCGGCACACTCATAAAAAATTCTAAGCATAAAAGGTGTATGCTAATAAGAAGTAGGCTTAAATCCTCACATTTTAGTGGAAAGGGTATAATATGTGTTAGCAAATGTTTATCGATCCCAGAATGGATTGCAATAGTAATCAGAACACATCTCGAAGTTTCAAATATTACCAGTTTTTTTACCAGTGGAATGATCCAGTTATTCTAATAGATAATCCTAAAAGTGTGAAAACAACTAGATCACAAGGGCAAACAAAATTTTAAATTTAAGCGTGAAAAACTCTAATTTTTCCTATTCACCCCCCCACACTTAAGTTAGACATTGTCCTCAATGAAAAACGAACTTCAAAGTATAGAAATAGGGAAAATAGAGATGAAACCAGATATGTCAACGAGTTTATCAGCTTAAAATTCTTCATTCCTGGCGTCCACTAGAGAAATCATCACCTGCACACAATCTTATAAACAAACAAAAGATTTTATTAAAAGGGTAGCACCCCCCCACACTTAAGTTCAACCAAAGGTTAAGACTTTGGGGAGTGACCACAGAAAATCAAAATATGAAACACACGGGTTGCCTCCCGAGAAGCGCTTGTTTTATTACCGAGTCATCAGCCTGACTCGATTCTTCCCGAATTTATTCAGCTGCAAGGGCAGCTTTGAACATTTTATAGAGTTCGGGAATGTACATGAATTCTTCACCAGTATCTTCAATATCGTTCCAGACGAATTCAGCAGTTGGTTTCCATGGGATAGTTTGTGGAATTCTTCCAGGAAATGGTGCTACAAAAGTGATAGTTTCGAATTCATTCTCATGATGTCTCCAGGACACTGCCGCAACTGAAACTTCATTCGTTTGCTCCTTATCGTAGTATAACTTGATTCGGTGTCCATTAACAATGAAACTTCCACCTTGTTTGTCATAGAGTTCGACATACCCAGATGGATATCCATGTTTAACGACATATGGTCCAAACCATTTTGGTTGTAACTTAGGAGCTTTGAATTTGAACTTCATGTTAAAAAGCAGAACTTTATCTCCGGCTTTGAATTCTTTTCGAATTCGTAGCTTTTTATCATGATAAGCTTTTGTTCTAGCTTTATACAGTTTGGAGTTTTCATAAGCTTGGAGTCTTAATTCATCGAGTTCGTGCAATTGCAAAAATCTTTTCTCTCCAGCTATTTTGAGATCGGTGTTACATTGTCTAAGCGCCCAATAAGCACGATGTTCAACTTCGAACGGCAAATGACAAGTCTTCCCATACAGGAGTCTGTACGGAGTTGTACCAATTGGTGTTTTATAAGCCGTACGAAATGCCCACAGAGCATCATCAAGTTTCCTTGCCCATAAAGATGGATTGTCTTTTACGGTTTTTTCCAGTATTCTTTTGAGAGCTCTGTTGGTATTTTCGACTTGACCACTAGTTTGTGGATGATAAGCAGTTGCAAATCGATGATGAACTCCATATCTTTTCATGGTTTTTTCCATTTGTTGATTGCAGAAATGAGTTCCACGATCGCTTATGAGTGCTTTGGGAATTCCATAACGAGCGAAAAGCTTTTTGAGAAAATTAACGACGACACGAGCATCGTTTGTTGGTAAAGCTTCAGCTTCTGCCCATTTGGACACGTAATCTATAGCAACGAGAATGTATTCGAATTTGTGGGATTTAGGGAAAGGTCCCATGAAATCTATTCCCCAAATATCGAATATTTCACACACTTGAATGCTTGTTAACGGCATTTCATCCCTTCGAGAGAGATTGGTGGTTCTTTGACAAGCGTCACAGTTTTGAACAAGTGTATGTGCTTCCTTGAATATTGTTGGCCAATAGAATCCAGCATCAAAAACTTTCTTAGCTGTGGTGGAAGGACCATAATGTCCCCCAGTTGGGCCATGATGACATTCGTCAAGAATTTTACGAGTTTCGGAACCAAAAATACATCTTCGGATCATCCCATCGGGACACATTTTGAAAAGATATGGCTCTTCCCAAAAATAGTATTTAAGTTCTGAAAAGAATTTACTTCTTTGAGCATGAGTTAGTCCTTTTCTGAGAATTCCTCCGGCGAGGTAGTTTGCAAAGTCAGCAAACCAAGGATCGTCATTTCCATCGATGGTCATGAGAGTTTCATCGGGAAAATAATCATCGATTTCTTCCTCTTTTAACTCCTCAAGATTAGGATTTTCGAGACGAGATAAGTGATCAACAGCAAGATTCTCTGCTCCTTTCTTGTCTTTGATTTCGATGTCAAATTCTTGGAGTAACAAAATCCATCGAATAAGGCGTGGTTTAGCGTCTTGCTTGTTGAATAGATATTTGAGTGCTGAATGATCGGTAAAAACGACTGTTTTTGAGAGCACAAGATATGATCGGAATTTGTCAAAGGCAAAAACGACAGCTAGTAATTCCTTTTCGGTGACGGTATAATTTTGCTGGGCACTATTCAGTGTCTTGCTTGCAAAATATATAGGCCGAAAGTGTTTCCCTTCGCGTTGTCCTAAGACAGCTCCAACAGCAAAATCGCTTGCGTCACACATAAGTTCGAAAGGTAGTGACCAATTAGGTGAAACCATGATCGGAGCACTAGTAAGTTGAGATTTCAGTGATTCGAAAGCTTTTATGCAATCAGCATCGAAGTCAAAGATAGATTCTTTCTCAAGAAGTTTTGTCATTGGACGAGATATTTTGGAAAAATCTTTGATGAATCTGCGGTAAAAACCAGCATGTCCTAAAAAACTTCTAACGGCTTTGACGTTGGTTGGTGGTGGAAGTTTTGAGATGACATCGACCTTTGCTTTGTCGACTTCCATTCCGGCACTAGAGATTTTGTGGCCAAGCACAATTCCTTCGGTTACCATAAAGTGGCATTTCTCCCAGTTGAGAACAAGATGTGCAGCTTCGCATCTTTCGAGCATTTTATCGAGATTAGAAAGGCAAGTTGCGAATGACTCTCCAAAGACTGAAAAATCATCCATGAAAACTTCCATGGAGGTTTCAAGCATGTCTTGGAAGATGGCGATCATACACCTTTGAAAAGTTGCGGGAGCATTACAAAGACCAAAAGGCATACGCCGATATGCGTAGGTTCCAAAAGGACAAGTAAAGGTGGTCTTTTCTTGATCGTTAGGATCGATGGGAATTTGGAAATATCCTGAAAATCCGTCGAGGAAACAAAAGAATTTATTTCCCGCTAGTCTTTCAAGCATTTGATCCATGAATGGGAGTGGAAAATGATCCTTTCTGGTGGCTTTGTTTAACTTACGATAGTCAATACAAACACGCCAACCGGTGACAGTTCTAGTTGGAACTAGCTCATTTCTCTCATTAGTTACAACCGTCATTCCTCCTTTCTTTGGAACACAGTGAACAGGGCTTACCCAAGGACTATCCTCAATTGGGTAAATGATTCCAGCATCAAGAAGTTTAATGATTTCCTTTTTAACAACTTCTTTCATGTTGGGATTGAGTCTACGTTGACGTTCTACCACAGGTTTAATCCCTTCTTCGAAATTGATTTTGTGTTTGCAAAAATTAGGACTAATTCCTGGGATATCAGATGTTTTCCAAGCAAAAGCTTGTTTGTGATTTTTGAGTACGGAAACTAAACTTTCTTTCTCATTATCCTCGAGTAATGAAGATATGACTACTGGAAGAAGTGAATTTTCCTCCAGATAAGCATATTCAAGATGATTTGGAAGAGGTTTGAGTTCGAGATCTGTGGGTGGTTCTTCGATAGAGGATTTTATTCGCATTTTTTCATTGAAAGTGATTTCCTCAAAATTTTCTTCCTCTTCCTCTATTTCTTCTTCTTCTGAGTTATCTTCTTCAAATTCTACTTTCATGAAATCATCAAATTCTTTGTCAAAATCTGTTTCATTGATTTTTTCAGAAGTAGTCATGAATGGATCGGATTCGTTCAGTAATGCATCTAATTCCTCATCAGTGACTTCATCAATAACATCGACGTTAAAACAAGTGTCATCACTGGAATGTGGGTAGCGCATTGCTTTATCGATAAGAAAAGTGATTCGATCTTCCCCAACTCCAAAGTTGAGTTCTTTTCCTTTAACTTTGATGATTGCGTCGGCGGTGTTTAGGAAAGGTCTTCCTAAAATGAGTGGGACTTTACTATCTTCTTCCATTTCCAAAATTACAAAGTCCACGGGAAATATGAATTTACCGACTTGAACAAGCATATTCTCAGCAATTCCCACAGGATATTGATAGGAATGATTTGCCAATCGAATGCTCATTTTTGTTGGTTTCAGGCTGTTGTTGCACAACTTGGAATAGAGTGAATAAGGCATCAAATTGATACTTGCGCCAAGATCGGCTAAAGCATCACATTTAACATTATTCCCGAAAGCACATGGAATAAGAAAGCTCCCAGGATCTCCGAGCTTTGGTGGAATTTTGTTTTGAACTATGGCTGAGCATTCTTCGTTAAGAAAAGTTGCTGATATTTGCTCAAGCTTGCTTTTGTTATTAAGAAGTTCTTTCAAAAATTTCCCGTAATTGGGCATTCCGGCTATAACATCAACGAGAGGAACATTGAGTCTAACCTCTTTGATTATTTCGATAAACTTCTTATAACGCTCTTCCATCTTTTCTTTCTTTAGGCGTTGAGGATAAGGAATTTTCGGTGTATACGCCTTGACTGGTGGAATGTCTTTCTTTTTGGTGGTTTGAGTTGTGTTTGGTTCTTCGTTTTCATCTTCACTATCAACGGTGATAGGAGGATTAGGATTAGGTGGTGGATCGTACGAGAGACCACTTCTTGTGAAAACAGCATTGATATGTTCATTTCGTGTTTGGGGTGGACGGTACGTCTTATCATTTGATGGTTTAGGATTGGATTGAGTGTTACTTGGCAATGAACCAGATGGTCTAGAAGAATGTTGGTCAGAAAGTCTGCCAAGCTTGTTTTCAAGATCTTGGATAGATGCTTGATGATTTTTCTGTCCTTGCTCAACTTTGGCTTTAAGATTGAAAAATTGATTTTTGATAAAATCATTTGCGGATTTTTGACCAGCCACGAATTCTCTCATGGTTTTTTCGAATTCAGTTTCTTCTGTCTTTTTGTCGGAAGTTTGGTGTGGTGGATCGTCAGTTCGTGGTTGAGAATCACGGTTGTCATCCCTTGGTCGGCGATCTTGCCAATTTCCAGAATTTCGACCGTAATAGTTACTACGATATCCTCCTCCACGGTATCCTCCTTGAACGTAATTTGCTTCTCCTTCTTTTGGTCCACCCATAGGTTTATCGTCGCACTCGGACGATGGGTGATTTCCTCCACAATTGTTGCATCCGTCTCGCATTTCCTTCATTTCATCTTTGATATCCTTGTATTGCGAGTTGATTTGTGAGGTTAACGCTTCCATCTTCTCCATGAGTTTTGAGGTATCGGTGTTTTCGACAAAAGCAACGGTTTTTCGGAGAGGTTTGGTTTTGGAATCTTTGGACCAATCAAGTTTGAGAAGTACTCGATCTTCGAGCAATTGATGTGCATCGTTGGGAGTTTTATAGAGAAAAATTCCTCCAGCATCAAGGATGCCTTGAGAGATTTCATCTAGTCCATGGTAAAAGATTTGGATAATGGTTCCTTTTGATAATCCATGTCCATGAGAACTACGAAGCAAATCTTTCATTCGAAGCCAAGCTTCGACAAGTGATTCGTTTGGGTTTTGGTTGAAAGCACGAATTTCTCCCATTAATCGATCAAACATGGCAGGTGGAAAGAATCGGCTCACAAAAGCTTGCCTCATCTCCTCCCAAGTGTTGATGATTCCCGGGGTTAATTCATTGTACCATACTTTAGCATCTCCGGCGAGTGATGATGGGAAAAGTTTGAGTTTGATGGCATTGACATCGGTGTCGCCATAACGGAACATGCCGCAAATTTCGATGAATTCGGCAATGTGCTTATGCGGATCGGCCCGCGCACGGCCATCGAATTGTCGGTCTTTGATCATAGAAAGGTGATGTCCCTTCACGGTGAAGTTGTCACCAAGGTTAATAGCAACAATAGCACTTTCGGGTGTTGGTGCTACGGTTCGGTTGGTTCCCCACATGGGTTGATCATCCGCCATGGGAAAAGGTAAATTGGTGAAAGGGTTGTAAACAACTTTGGCTTCAATGAGGTTATCAAATGGTGGGTTTGGTACTCTTGGTACACGATTTTCCAATGGTATGAAACGTGTTCTTCTTCTTCTTCGAATCAAACGTTCTGGGTTGGTAAGAGGTGTAATTGGTTCTATTCCCGCTGCTCGAGTGTTCATACAATGTCCTAGAGAATCCAGGCAATATCTAAACACACGGACAAATAACGAAAACAGTTTATACGGAACAGAGGAAGGTAACCGGATCGGTTGCGGGATGCGACCGATCGGTTAGACCTGTTGAATGATGGGTAAACGCGTAACCGATTCGGTTGAGGGGCAACCGGATCCGGTTAAGGTTTCTGTGAAAAAATATATATATTTTTTTTTTTTAGGAATCGGCTGAGGGAAATTCAAAAAACTTGTTGAAACACAATCAAATCCCCGGCAGCGGCGCCAAAAACTTGATGTGCCCGGTAGGTGCAAGTTTTAAATTTATGAAAGGTGAATTACCAATTTTACCAATAACACATACGAGCAAGTATACTCGTCCGTTATAGCAAGATTATGAAGGTAAGTCGGGATCGTTCGCAGGGATTTGAGTGAATCAGAGCACAAGTTTGAATTAACGGAGTCGATCAAAAACATATAACAAAGCAAATAGATATAATGAAATTCAGATGATTAAAAACTACACTTGCTCAAACTAGTATCATATCATAGATTAATGTGATTGTATTAACTACTTAACATGTTGGTTGTGATAATTAGTTGAAAACTAATCTATTGTTCTTACAAGATAAACCTTCGTCAAGATTTCAGTTCATAAAAACAAGCTTTAAGTTTAACCAATCAATTCAAGATCAATTCAAGTTTCATAAGTCTACTTTCATAAACTTAAACACAAAAACATCCACTTGTTCATCAAATTGCTTAAGAAATGGTCAATACAAAAGGTACCCGATCATAGACAAAAGGCTACAATTAATTTTCCACAACTAATCTTACGACCATTTAGATGTTTCCAACTAATCCAATTTGATAATCAAAAAGCGTTTCTATTACAACCACACCTTAGTTCCTTTGTATAATCAAGAATAATGGGTAAAAACAATCATCCATAGACAAAATGATTATGACTAGTTGAATAATACGAAGTTCTTTCGACCCCAACGATAGTTACCAATTAGCCAAACTTGATTAACAAATGTCACTATGAAACTTTAGCACAATTGGATCTTAGAATCAACTTGAAATTGAATTAAAACATGTTAATACAATCACTAACTAATCATATAATAATCAACATCATTTAAGCAAGTGTATAAAGAAACTAGCCACTCATAGCAAACATGAACATAAACTCATAATTTTGATCATTAGAAAACATGATTAAAAGTCTTACAATGCTTGGAATAAGATTACAAATGATGAAGTAATGATTCCCAAAGGATCGTGGTGGACTTCTTAGTGTTTCGGCTTCCAACGGTGGAACTTCTGGAACTCCAAACTTCTCTGGATTTCTAAGGACGAATTTCAGGAGGTTAAGGCTTGGTTTGATGAGTAGAGAGCTTTGTAATTGAAGTGTGTCTAATATGCTCACATTTAGCCTCTATTTATACTAATTCCAAGGCCTAGGGTGTTAAATGCTTGACTTGGCCTCCAAGGAGTAAGGAAGGGACTAGAATACACCAATAGAAGGACCTAGAATCGTTTGGATGCAAAGGGAAAGCTTAGTGATGAAGATTTGACAACTGCAGCTTCACCAACCGGATCGGTCATACGACCAACCGATCCGGTTGGTCTTCAATAATATCACACCGACCGATCCGGTTGCGGGTTGCGACCGATCGGTCGGTCATGGCAAAAATATGTATTCCGACCAAATGCCAACCGATCCGGCTGAAAGTGTAACCGGATCCGGTTGGATCTTCTGAGATAAGAAACTTGATCTTTCTCTCTTCACTCTGACTTGTAGAACTTGGTTCTTCAATCACTAAGGTCTTCAAAGGTACTTGGGATTTAGCTTAACTGAGACGGGAATCTTCGATTAACTGCATATTTCCACATTTTCCTCCATTTCCCTGCACTTGGTTATGAATGCTAGACAAACATATCTAAATACGATTAAGTGCTAAAATCACACAAATATAACCAAATAACAGATATAAAAGTACACACAATGCTACTAAAAACATGCACAATCTGAGTGTTATCAACGATTTGGATGATTTTTGAAGAATCAAAGGCTCAGATGAAGTGGGAAAGTCTCATATGTCGACAAGGAAGCCTTTTGGATATCTATAAAGAAGAAAGAAGGCAGATTATGAAAGGGTCGCATGTTTTAGGCCATTTCTTAGTGTAAAATTTACTTTAATGTTTGTTTCAGTCTAAATTCAAGTTTTCAGTGTAATTTTAAGGTTGTTTCAAGTTAAATTTCACTTCTGTATTGTACTTAATCCAAGATAATAAGATTTAAAGTTTTCATGTTTCTTGGTAATTCGTCTTAAATTATTTACAGTAATTATAAGATACAAAAGCTCTTCTATCCTTCCAACAAGCTCAGATAAGCTTGTGATAGCTTTTCATGAGCTTGCTACATACTCTAGTGTCTTAATTTAAACAAAACCATAAAAGTCAACGAAAGTCAACTGTTGAAGCTAATCTTGGTTTGAATATAAGAGCTTGTTGATGCAGAGCTGATTTTGGATTAATATTGGTTTAGAGCTTCTTGGGAAGCAATAGGGTGTGATCTCAATCCTCAGTTTCCTGTTTTGTGCATAAACTCATATTGTAAGCATTTTCTTTGAAATTTGTATTTCCTAGAAATAGTTATTTAATCTTGTTAATTCTGGTTTAAGTCTGTCTAAAAACAGTTAATGTAAGTGAATAAATGGTTTTCTTGGATTAAAATCTTGTTTGTGTGTTAAAAGCTTGAAAACAGTCAAGTAGAGGAATGTTTGGATTTGCTATCTGTTTGATGTTCAAGGCCATTTGTGATCTCATTGTTAGTTGGTACATGTTCTATTAGTTCAATATAGTCAATATAAGTCATAAAAACCAGTCTTCAATAGTTAAAAAGTCAAAATAGTTTCTTATCTCAATTTGCAGTTTACTGTTGAGATTTAGGAATGCAAGTCTCATCATATCAGCTTATAATTTAGTACTCCAACCTTAAATCATCTTATCAGAGCTTATTATAACATATTTAGTCCATAAGATCAATTACAAGTTCATATTAGTCAAACTACTTCATATTTCAAAAAGTCAAATTTTCATTAAGTCGTTTTTGAATAAAATAAATAATTTTATATAGGATTAGATATTAGGATTTAGCTTATGCCCTTTTGGGAAATTAATATTTAGCTGCTAAAGAAAAATATAAAAATACTAGGTTTTATAAAATTAGCTTATAGATAGCTTTTTAATTAGCTTCTTTTGACCCCCTTAACTGAAAAGTGCCCTGTGCACAGGATCCACTAGGTTTTTCACAAGCTTGTTATAAGCTCTATATTACTCCTAAGCCTTTGTAATTTAGCTTTTTAAGTAGCTTACCTAGCTGTCTTTCTAACCCAAAGCTTAGTTTTCATTTTCCAGCTTATTCAATAAGCCTGCTCATGGCTTTTGTATCTGTCCATTTTGTTCAAGTTAAACAGTTAGCCAGTGTTCACAAGATTTTCAAAAGCTTTTCATCAGCTCATTTTTATAAGCCAATCTTGGTACTTTAGCTTTTTGAAGAGCTTAACTGGTGAACTTGTCAATTCCAGTGTTTATTTCCATTTTATAACCTATTCAGTGCTTAAAAATAAGTTAAGAAAGTACCTAGATGTTTAAAACAGTCCCCTGTGTAAACAGATAAGTCTTGTGCTTATTTTGGCTTATGCAGTGCTTATTTGTAATTAAAATTGCTTTCTCAGTAGTCATATCAGCTTATTATAAGTTCTTTTTCTTATTTTCAGTTTACTTTATTTATTTTTTAGCTTATTAGCCGATAGACTTAAACTCTTTAGCTTATTCCAAATCTTAGACCAACTGTTAAGATAAAAAAGCTATTACAGAGCTTATTAATACTTTTTGTAAAAAGTTGTAGTTGTAAAATATGCTTATTTTCATGTATTAAACTAGTTTGTAAAATAAAAATCCAAAAAGAAAATGTTTTGCAAAAAGGTGGGGAGGCAGGCTCGAACCTGAGACCTCCCCCCTTTTAAGAGAGTGATAGAGTGGGTACCTGTAACCATTGCGCCCTTGGGTCTTTCTTGGTTATAGTTTACATAATCAAATACTTAAGCACTCTTGTCTCATTTAGCTTATACGAACATTTAAGCTTATTTGTAGCTTATTCGTAGTAGCTTTTTCCAGTTTTGTAATTTTAATAAATTTGTATTAGTAATAAGTATTTTATAAAAAAGTTTCGGATTTTTCTCAATAGTTTTACTATTTTTAAACATTTAATTAGTGTTTTATAGTATTTAATTCATAATAAATAAAATAATTATCTAAAAAATATAAATCTTTTTTGTAAAATTTTCTTTTATCATATAGTATGTAAGAAAATTAGTTTTACACTCGTAGGCCTTTTATTTCAATAATTTTACGTTTTTGCTTGCGCTCCAGCGTTATTTTTACACGTAACGCTCGTTTTCATTTTAGGTTACGTTTTTAGATAATTTGAGTTTACGTCTTAGTTAAAATAGTTTATTTAAGATATTTTGTTTTATAAAATCACTAAAACATCATTGTAAAAATAGTGATAGCATTTATTTAATAGATTTTAACTTTTTAATTTCTTTTAATTTGCATTTAAGTCGCTTTCATTTGTAGATCTTTTCTTTAGGTAATTATCCATTAATATCCTTACTGATTACTATCCTTAGTGATCATTCTACCATCTGAAGTTGTTTAACACCAATTCATCCTCCGTGGGACTAAACGACCCGGGAATTCACTATATTCTCTGATCTTCATTGCATTTGTGTTTAAGCTGTTTTAAGTCTGTTAGACTTGACGGTTTAGCATAGATCACACATTCTGTTCGAACGCAACATCAGGATGAGTACATCTCACAACATACATAATAGATCCTATAGCAGAAGCATAAGGAACTCTTTGCATGCGCTCTTTCTAAGCAGGTGTTTCAGCACCTTGTAACTTACTCAATTTTGGCTCTTCTTGCATTGGGATAGCACCACGTTTGGAGTTCTCTATACAAAAACCTTCAAGATTTTCTCAATGTAAGCACTTTGACATAAACCAATTAATCATTTAGATCTGTCTCGATAGATCTTGATTCCAAGAATATATGCAGCTTCACCTAAATTTTTCATGGCAAAACATCTTCCAAGATAGGATTTTACATCTTGTAACATTGGAATGTTGTTTCCCATAAGCAATATGTCATCAACATATAGAATTAGGAAAGTGACATAAATCCCACTAGCTTTCTGATATACGCATGGCTCATCTTGATTTTGAGAAAATCCAAATTTCTTTATCTCATCATCAAAACATTTATGCCATTGCCTCGATGCTTGCTTAAGTCCATAAATGGAATGCTTGAGCTTGCATACACGGTTAGGATATTTTGGATCAACAAAACCCTCAGGTTGCTCCATATAGACCTCTCCGTAAAGATGTCCATTGAGGAAGGCGGTTTTGACATCCATTTGCCATATCTCAAAGTCATAGAACACATCTATGGCTATGAGAATCCTCATAGCTCTAATGTCTGCTACAGGAGAAAAGGTTTCTTCATAATCAATCCTGTAGGTTTGAGTGAAGCCCTTTGCTATGAGATGATCTTTTAAGGTGTATACCTTACCATCCATGTCGGTTTCTTCTTGAAGAGCCACTTGCTGCCAACTGTTTTGGAGTTAGGAGGAAGCTAAACTAAAACCCAGACATCATTGTCTTTCATGGATTGCATTTCCACATTCATTGCATCAAGCCATTTCTTGGATTCAGGATCCAGCAATACAGCTTTATAGTTATTGGGTTCACCAAGATCCCCTAACTCATGTTCCTCAGCGTCAATGTATAAACACATACGGTCAGGAGCACGGCATGTCCTAATGAACTTCCAAATGGGAACAATATCACTTTGAGGTTCTTCAATTTCTTGATCCTCCTCATCGTGATGAATGCTAGTGTCTAAAAAAGGATTTGTATCTTCATCTTGAATTATTTCAATATCTTTTAAACTTCCACTTGCTTCAAGATCCATAAGATCATTCTCAAAGAACTCAACATTTCGAGCAACAATAACTTTATTCTCAGATGGGAGATAGAAAGAATATCCCATAGTTTCCTTAAGGTATCCTACAAAGATACATTTAACAGCTCTAGGTTCAAGTTTTTCAAGTTTGGTAAGTGTATCACGCTTAACAAGAGCCTCACAACCCCAGACTTTTAAGTAAGACAACTTAGGGGCTTGCCCATGCCATACTTCGTATGGTGTATTTTCAACCTTCTTAGTTGGAACAATATTGAGAATGCGTGCAACAGACTCAAGGGCATAATCCCAAAAGGACTTTGGAAGAGTAGTTTGTTTCATCATAGAATGCACCATGTCAAGCAGGGTTCGATTTCTCCTCTCAGATACACCATTGTGTTGTGGAGTATAAGGAGGATTTCGATGGGCAATAATCCCATGCTCCTTCAGATGATCCAAAAACTCTTGACTCATATATTCATTTCCACGATCAGAACGTAGTGATTTTATGGTCTTCCCGAGTTGATTTTCTACTTCTTTTTGAAACACCTTAAAATTTTCAAACGCTTCATGTTTATGTTTCAGCAAGTAAACATAACCATAATGACTATAGTCGTCAGTGAAAGTCACAAAGAAATTTGCTCATTGTCTTGTTGTAATTCTAAATGGGCCACATATATCGGAGTGTATAAGTCCAAGTAGATCTTTAGCCCTTTCTACTTGATGCGAATAAGGTTTTCTTACCATCTTACCAGACATACAAGCAACACACTTTTCAAGAGACTTAATGTCAGATGAGTTGAAAAGTCCATCGTGTTGCAACTTCTCCATGCATTTCTTGCTAATGTGTCCAAGACGACCATGCCACATGAGAGCAGAGTCCAAGTTTGACTTGACTCTTTTATTGCTTATAGCAAAGATAGAACTTTCATTTGTATTCAAACAAGACATATCAATTTCATAAATACCATTACGAGGAATAGCAGTAAAATAAACAACCTTATTCTTAGAAACTGAAATAGCATTATTCGATTCAAAACGGTTAATAAAACAATCATCATACAAACGAGAAACTGAAATAATCCCCCTAGTAATAGAGGGAGCATATTGACAATCATTTAAAACAATAACTAATCCGCTAGGGAGACATAAATGACAAATTCCAATAGCTTCAACTTCTGCCCGTTGACCATTGCCCACGTACAGACTTAAAGCTCCTGGCTTCAACTTCCTACTTACCCTTTGACACCGAGTATTATTACAGATGTGAGTACCACAACCAGTGTCATATACTAAGGATGATTTAGGAAAAGAGTAGAGTTCTATTGTGAAAATACCTGAAGAACTAGTTGCAAGAGACTGTTTCTTCTTTTTCGTTAACTCGCGAGATACTAGGGACATTTCCTCCTCCAATGTTGTGTCTCACCACACTGGTGACAGGTAGCGTCCTTCGCTGGATTATCCTTCTTGGGTGGTGGAGGAATCTTGGGTTTGGAGGTAGAAGCATTGTATGTCTTATACTCAGTAGCATAACCAAACTTGTTGTTTCCATTACCACGATTCCCCTTAGTAGCCTTAAACGATTTATTCTTCTTTTGGTTTTCTGGACCTTACCACCACCACCACGTACATAATGTAGTGCAGGTGCAACATCTTTCTTTGGCAACGTCTGCTCATGTTGCTTAAGCATAGCATGTAGTTCATTCACAATCTTCCCCATGCTGTGCATATTAAAGTTATGCACAAACGTAATGTACTCTTTAGAGAGACCGATTAGGATCAAACTAACTCCATAGTTTATAGTAACTGGGTGACCAAGACATTCCAAGTTGTTAATGTAGCTCTTCATCTTTAGAACATACGAGCTAGCCGATTGACCCTCTTCCTGCTTGCAAGCGTGAAATTCACGTGCAGTTTGTAGAAGCTCTTGTTCTGCTTGTTGGGAGAACATAGACTTCAACTCCTGAAGCATGTCATAAGCACCAAGATGAGTTAGATTTCGTTGAATCTCTAACTCCATGGTCATGAGCATGAAGGCAGCTATGTCCTTTGAACCTTTGACCCAAGCATTATTAGCTACAAGAGCCTCAGGTGGGACAGGGTGGCCAAGAGTAGCAATAGGTGCTGCAGGTATAGGATGCTCCAAATAAGTTTCCTTATCTTCAGCTGATAGTATAATGCGAAGCTGGCGATACCAATCAATGAAGTTAGGTCCAGTGAGTTTTTGTTTCTCAAAGAAACTCCTGAGTACCGAACTGTTTCCGACTGAAGTAGTCATCTACAATTTAGAAAAGTTCAAATAATTAGTATTTTCGATAATTACATTCTTACAAGAATTAACTACCCAATTAATTACTAATAAGACTAAGATCTATCTTGCACTCCCACTTAATTGCCAGAGGTCTGACCAGTGCGTAAAAAAATAGGACAAGAGGTAAGCGACGAGCGTTAATTGCATAATGCAACTCTTAGACTTTATGAAACTGTTTAAGGCATTAGTATCAAGTAATTATGTCAAAAGCATGTTTAATTCTCATCTTATGCCTCGGGTTCAAGGTCTGACCAAGCCAACTTGAGATAAGTCGACCAAGTATGAACGTGTAAGAATAACCAGAAGTCTAACCAAAGCGAAATAATTACCATAGGTTGGAAAGGCCCTTAGGTCTGACCAGAGAAGTCAATCCAAATGCACGTGTTCATAGTTGGATGGAATAGACTTAAAATTAACAAATAGGTATGCACATATAAATGTGGTAAAAGTCGTGTACAAAGAAGCATGCAAAACAACTTTGCAACACTAATTTTAAAAACTTTTGGTAATGACACTGTAGTGGTCATCATGGTTCACGGTAGCTCCAATTGAACGCACAGGGAGGCAGAGGACCAGGTAAGCGCTGAAGCATAACCTAGACATCCTTTCGGTGCGACTGTGCGCACCTCTTTAAACCCCCTTTTGAGTTTTTTCTAGTGGGTGAGCCGTACATCCCAAGTGTCCATAGCGTCTAGTTTTTAAATTCTTGAAAACGTGTTTCATATATTAGGTCACTTTATTTTACAAAAACAATTTTCCACGAATCAAATAGTAGGTCACAATTGAGCATGATATTTCGGCGTGTAAATAAAGACCAATATTAGTGTTATGGTTACGATATGTATTATTCCATGTTGCATACAATTAGGTGTCAAAGCAAGTAATAATGCACATATAGGAATCACAAACATATAATCATAAACATCAACATAAATAAACACATATTGTTTCGAGTTCTCTTGCGAGTCTTCCCCAATCGGAGAACCATAATATCGTCACTAGGCTACAATACCTAGATCGCCCCATACATCGCAAAAAGCAATTGAGTGGGTCTTGTGGCCGGAAAACACATAAAAAGCATGACAATCTCAATTAACAAGTAATTACGCAATTTTATGTATATAATAAACAATATGTAATTCTAATTATCATTATAATTCTAATTAACCATTAATTAATTCTAATTAACTTTTAATTCTAATTAACAAGTAATTTTAATTAACTTTTAATTCTAATTAACAATTTAATTCCAATTAATAATGTAATTCTAATTAATAAATTAATTATAATTATCAATATAATTTAATTTGTGTGTGACTAGTTATTATTTATTAAAAATTGACAAGTATTGCATATAGTTGTCAAAACAAAATAAAACGAATAACTAAGTTAGTTTCATGCAGCTTTTTAAACATGTTTATTAATAAGAAACGTGTAACCCATAATCGCAAAAACGAGTTGACTCGTGATGTCACTGTTGGTATTTTAGAACTAAGTTAACCAATTAACAACCACGAGTGCGCAGCGGAATTGGATCTAGTTTAACAATTAGGTTAACACGTATAATAAACAATTAATAAATAAAAGGGAAAATAGAAACCTAACCTTTCGTGGCAATTGAACTCAAGTAGACGAACAAGAAAACCAAACGAAACCCCAAGAATCAAAGGTAGATACCTCTATGCGTATCACACACAAACCTGATAACCGTATACGTTCGATCAAGAAGCTAGTCGAGAATGTATTAAAACCAATCAACAATTAACCCACTTGAATATATCACGAACAAGAAAAACCACCAAGAATCTGACTTTGCTTCCTGCCCGAGATAAAAAACAGCCAAAGAAGCTGTTATACTATTACTCGATATCGGATAAGTGTTATCCGATATGCACCTTGATGTTCTGTCTGAGAAGCGAGCTACGACCAGAAACAGGAAAACAAACACCACCTTTTCCTGCTATTCGAATGCAAGGAATCAACAAGAAGCCACCAATTAATAAAACACCTAAACGCTTGAACGTAACAAGTTTAGAAGCTTAGAAAAACCAAACAAACCTAATCGATTGGATATAAATCGATTGAGTTTAGAAGCAGGGATATAATGAATCGGTTAGGGTATAGTTTAGGATAGATTATGCGTACAAGTTGAAGAGGGATGGATGTGTTTATATAGCCAAGGAAACCGACCCAAGGATGGGTTTGTTTCTTGGTCGACAAGCTTGAAACCCAAGCAAAACCCATTCACTCTTTGTTGCCCGATCGGATGAGCATTCAAGGCCCAAGGCTAGCTCAATTAATCCAACCCAAGTCCATGAATAAACTGTCCATGGGTCATGCAAATCGGGTCAACCTCTTGCATGCATATCGGGTATAAAATTCAAGTATTAAATTCGTTCGACACATACACTCATGTTTATCGTGTGTGCCCCCATAGGCTCACAAACTCTTAGCGTTTTGTCGTGTTTTAAACTCCCACAAACCAACAACACACACACACACACACACATATAAAGTTCGGATTTTACATAGCCACAAGGTTGCATAAATCTTTATGGTTTCTCACCTGTCCTTGTTTGAGACACAGTGAGTTTCGGGATATAGCAGCATGTAGTACTTGATGAATTCTATTTGTCAGTAATTATTATTATCCAATATTCTTTTCCCAAGGATATAGCAGAACCTAGTACTTGAGTTATCTATAGCTGGTTCGATTTTATTTTCAAAAATCATGATGATACTTGAGCAATGTTAATTCCGAAATTGTGGGATTTCGGCCTGATAGATGGGTCAAATCGACAAAAATTTCATGACCTTTCTATGAGCCCGATGACAGGTTCCTTATGGACTCATCTCAAATCTAAAGTTACATCCAGATAAACTTTGTATGAGTGTCCTCCACAGAATTGCAGGTAATCAATGGTCACTATTTTTGGCATAATTCGTTAGAACATATAACGTTACTTAAGCTCAGTTAAAAGGAAAAACAAAACACATATACAACACTTTTTATTATCAATGCACAGTACGTGTGTTTCACTTGCTGCATCACCAATGCTGAATCTTTGACATGTATTATCTTCAAAGAATATATCATAGAAGTCACATTCTACATGTTGATTAAGGTATTTCAATTGCAGATTATCCACGGAATCAACAAAATAGCATGATACTTCTTGAATGTCATTCGTAACTGTATTATGAGAGCCATAGGAGTATTGACACGTGCCCGTCGAAACTAGTGAATGGCCTGTAGTTTAAACTTGTGAAACTGATTGAGTGATAGCCAATCAGAAAATAAATCTTGGGTAACTTTTTTGCTCGTTTATTTTTTTTATTTTTCTAACTTATTTTTGTGACGTAAATTTAGCAATAAAGATAACTTTGCTAGTTATGGTTAATAAATGAACAAGGGATCCTTCTTTTCTAAACGGCACCAATTTTTAAGACCGCCTGTTTGATTCATATTTCAACTTTAACCGTTTGACCCGTGGTCATTTTCCGAGCCTGACCAACCCACCCATTTTACGACCTCTGAAGAGCTAAAAACAAGAAAGACGCAACAAACAAATTATTGTTGCATTTATTCCTGTTCCATATAAAAAAAAACAGAAACAAACAAATAATTGTTGCACCTATTCATATTTTCTATTAAAAAAACAGAATCCAAGCTAAGTTTAATAGTTCATCACCATGACCCGCTTCTTTTTGAGAATACTAGATAAGATTGAAGGCTTGCATACAATAAATAATCCTTCATCATTTTGATCATTAAAGACATGTTTCCCTCTTTTTTCTTGTTTCCAAACCGTCACAAACCATACCATCAAACATTTGGAATGGAGTGTTGATTGTCACACTCTTACTTTTGATCCGCAATCTTCAAAAGCAGTATATGATACCTGTACAACTGCTTAAAGCACAGTTTAGAGTGTGCAAAAAAAATAAGAGTGTGTAAATCATTAGCATTTGAAATGTGTCTAGAAAATTCCAAGACATATCTTAATATTAGTTAATTATATAAGTTTGCCTATTTTTGGCAACTTTAGCCCTTCAAGTTCTCTTCCCTCATAATTGTGACACATAATTTAGTAAAATGTCATAGTCAAACTCACTTAATGGCAAACTCATAATTTAGTACCTAAAGATTGGTTTTAGGGTGTTACAGTAAGCCACTAAAGGTTTATTTGTTACAAACTTAATACTAAAGCATGAGTTAACATGAAAAGAAAGGGTGTAACTTTTTTCAAATAAGTCACTCATATTTCTATAACTATTGTGATTCATATACTTATTCAACATACAAAACAAACAATAATTGTATTTTTTACAAACATACATCATATAATAAAACGTAGTAAAAAATTCAAACAAACAAGCCCTTAGCAAATTAACATTCAGAACTGTCAAATTCACATTTTAACAAATTTTATAACCGAAAGTGTCCGCCTCAACATAAGAGTCGACAACAAACTCCCAATAAGCCATACATAACTTATACGAAAATAAAAATTTCGTCAAAAAAAACGAATATATCATAACCAAAAAGCCCTGTTGCAACGCGCGGGTGCTATCTTCCTCGTTTGTAATTTTAAGTGATTCGACAGCTAGGTTTGCTTTTTAAGCTTTTATATATTTAAAACTTTCTATTTGGTCGCAAATCATTTCTAATTGCAAAAAGTTAAAAAAAAATGTCTGAGGAAGAAACTATTGGAATTAAATAACATGACAATCATAAATTTAAACACAATAAACATCAAAGTACATGTGGAAGCGTATGAACATATAATTGCAATTAACTAACTGAAAAATAAAACGTATGCGTACTTTTTTAGCAATTCAAGAATCTGATCAAAGATGAACAAGAACCCTAATTAGGGTTTATGTGGATTAACAAATTGACCCTTACCTTTTTTCAATTCAATCCAAGATACAAATAATAGTGTGTTTGTACCACGTTCTTGTACACACGTACTAATACTGAATTAAAGTAAATGCTAGTTTATGAAAACGCAAATCGTTTGTTTTGGAAAAACCAAAATCGATCGACCCTAATGGGTGTTTGTTCGATTGGCAATCACCAAAAGAGGAGGAAACAATTTTAGGGTTTAGTTTGTGTGCACAAAGTTACAAAACAATTAATCCTAGGTTTGTTAATATAGTGTAGAAAACTTAGAGATCAAGTTTGATAAGGATTGCGTTTCCCCAATCCCTGTACGACCGGCTATATATCCCTATGGGATTCCGGAAGCTTCTTGACATCTAATTTCATCTATAGTCCCTCTATAACGGTCGTTAGTCAATTTCCTCTAATCACTTTAGCGCCCGTTAGTCGTTATTGTGTTTTTAACAATTAAACATAACCTTTTATATTTAATTATTTAAACTTTAATTCTTGATACGTAAAGTGTGCAATCTCGTAGTCTCGAGTTCGATTCTAGACATACACATATTAAATATTGTCCATAAAACTAACAGAAACAACTTATAGCTTACATGTTTCACAGGTTATCGCAGTGAAGTGGTCACCGAGCGTGACAATCATCTTCGTTCTTGCATTTGTTCTTCTATGGAGGAGCTTTAAATCTTGAGACTGAATATGTTTAACTACAAGCTCGCTATGGTGAAACCACGGCAACCTTTTTGTTCTTTGACGTAACAATAATGCTCTAGTTAAACTATTTGATCTAATTAAACATGTAGATGATGAAGTGTAAATAATATATGTGTAAAAAATAACATGAAATATAGCCAAAACAGCCGCAGAATGCCCCGAACGATGGGCGAAGCCTCCATTTTTTGTAAACCTTGCGCGTTCCGTTGCATCCTTTCCTGCTTATGAATGCGAGATCAGCAACGGAAGACACAAGAGGACGGTTTACCCCGCGTTTGATTGAAAATATCAATCAAACTCGGTTTGACGACGGTCCAGGAAAGTGTCCTCGTAAACCCACAATACGCTCAAGGCGATACAAGCCTTGCCGCACAACTGAAGAGGTCTGAAAGCATGGAAGTTGTTGCAAGCGCCGCAGCCAACCACACGTAACAAACCAAACACCACTCATCCACCTTTACGGTCAACATCCCCGAAGCCACCAGACTAGAAGCCACCCGTTCGGCTCAAGACCAAACAAGCAACCAATAACTGAAGTGACCGTATTGTAAGTTTTGATAAATAAATACGAGAGAATATATAATGAGAAGTCGGCTATCATTATTCCTTACGTTTACAAAAGCAAAACCTGGTCTCGATTCAAGTTAAAATCTTGGTATCTCTTTCTGTTCATCGATCTGTTGCTCAAAGGTGCACATAAAACCTTACAAATAAATAGATCTTTGTGTGCATTAAGTTTATCATTATGTTATGCATCTTTTTGTGAATCAATGCTAACTGAAATTATGTAACTTTGGTTTATATATATATATGGATTATGGAATAGTTTTCATATGTAATCAACCTTCGTTTTTGAATAGTTTATCTAGCTTCTAAAAAAGTTGCTTTGGAGATGGAGAAAAGGACTAGAAGCAGGATCCGCACACCACAATTAGAAGATGTTCCGGAGTTGATCCATCGTATACAATCATTGTTGCCGGTAGAAGAAGCCACACGCACATGCATCTTATCCAAGTCATGGCTACACGCTTGGTCTACCATCCCTGCCCTCAGATTCCCCCGTAAGTTTGTGACGTATGAAAAAGAAATAAAGTACAAACAGCTGATTGATCATACTCTACAAAGGTATCACCAAGACAACATACCAATCGAAAGTTTACATCTTCAATACGAAATTTGTCACCAAGAGTCAGCTTTTGTGGCTGAAAATTGGATTCGGTCAGTAGCTTCCAAAAGCTGCCTAAAAAGGCTTTTTCTTAAAATCTGGGTTTGGAATGATTCATTGACATGGCCAATTGAGTTATTTTCTAGTGAAAACCTCAATACAATAAGTTTAACAGCCTGGGGGACCTATTCCCTTCGAATTTGTAGCCATCATGTTATCAAGTGCGTCTCTCTATGTGTACTGCACTTAGAAGCTGTGATTATAAGTAATGAGGTACTTGATAAATTATTATCTGTTTGTAGCTTGCTTGAGAAGATTAGGCTTTTGAATTGTCAGGGTTTGAAGAATTGTAAGGTCAAAAACCTTCCTCATCTTCGCGAATTGATGGTATATTCAACAAATGAGAACGGTGTTTGGGAGATCAACAATGTACCACGGCTTCGCACGTTTAATTACAGCGGACCAGGCGCAACTATACCTTTTAATATAGATTCATTAGGAAATGTGACACAATTGTCGATAGACAGTAGTAAGATAGACAACGAATTTGTCAAAACAATTGAATCAAAGTTTCCTTTGCTCGAGAATTTAAGACTTGATACTGGGTTTTGGGAGCTCGAAAGCTTGGAAATCAAAAGTGGTTCTCTGAAATGGTTGGCCCTAAATTTATGGGAATCTAGAAGGCAAGTCAATGTACAAGTGTATGCTCCAAAATTACTTTCTTTCATCTATAACGGAGGAAGTAAAGTAATACATGGTCTCTCATTTCCAACTATTGCTCCCAAGCAAATTAAGCTAACTTATCACTTGAGTGGACCCTTCGATAATTCATTCTTTCTGAAAATGAGGGGAGTACTCAACTCATTAAGCAAGTTTAATATTGAAATCAAAGATTGGGATTCAAAACGATTGAACATTGATGTTGACGATCTCAGAAAAAGGGTCTCGTTTCCGGTTACGAACGTGGAAGAAGTATTGCTTGTAAGTTATGTCAACGTACACATACGGGAATGGGAGATGACACAATTTTTTGATGCATTATTCTCGATTTGCCGTCCTCATTACATAAAGTGCAGTAAGCTAGCGGTGAAAGAGATGATGGAAAAGAAAACGAAGGAACTGAAAGATATTCAAGTGCAAGATCCTCATAATGGAAAGTGGGAATCTCTAAGAAGTTCTTGGATAAGCGTTCTTGACTCATTTCCCGACCCGATCAAGTTCAAACTGAATTGGTTTTCTCAATAGAACCTTTGGTTCATTTTTATGATATACAGTAATATTTCAGCTTTGCAAATTTTTTTTTTCCTGCACATTCTTAATCGAGAGTTTAGGTGTTGGTCTATTTTGTCCTTGTTCGTTATTGTTTTTTTTTTCTTTGAAAAGGGAGGTAAGATACGGTCCGTTTGCGTTTTTTCATGTTAATATCCAGGCATGGTCATTTTTTTACCCATTCATTATATACACACACTATGAAAACGGGTTAAATGGGCAAAACTACCCACTTTGACACGTTGCCTGACGTACTTATTTTTAAACCGAGACTAGGAGGAACATATTCAACTTTGACTTCCCACTCAAATTTTGCATGTTTAAATATGTACGAGTGTCCTACACACTGCACAGAATTGCGGATTATCAATGGTCACTATTGTTGGCATAATTCTTTCGAAGACAATAATGATATATAACATTATTAGCCCATTTAAGCAAATATGGTACACAAATACAAAGCATATATACTTCACTTTTTTATTATCACGGCACAATACGCGTGATTTTAGTTCAATCTATTTACGAGTCATCACAAGTGATTAAGCTTGATATGAATTATCATCAGAGATAATATGCTACATCAATATCGTTGAAGTTTTGAAATGTATTATCATCAAAGATTATATCATAAAAGTTACTTTCTGCATGTTGATGCACGTATTTCAATTGCAGATGATCCACAGAGTCAGCAAAACTATAGCTTGATCCTTCTTGTATGTTATTCATAACTGTTGTTTAAGAGCCAAAAGTGTAATGACACGCACCCGTTGAAACCAGTGAATGGCTGGAAGTTTCCTTCACATATATTTCACTGTTTACAACAAAAGACTCTTTGACGACCATGCGGATTTTGGTAGCATCAGCATGACGACTTCAACCATGTCTTTACCACATGTTCTCGATGCATATCAAAAGTTTTGGTTCACGACACTCTTATAAAATCATAACCTTGGCTAACACAAATTTTACGAGCTGTTAAATTATGTTTTTGGAGGAGCTAGTATTGGATGGACCTTGAGTCTACACCCATATATACATAAAAAGAAATGGTCACTATTGTTGGCATAATTCTTTCGAAGACAATACTGATAATAAACAAGACACCGTTATACGCGAGGAATGTAGATAGATATATTTTTTTTTAAATAAAAATGAAAAACTTTGTAAGCTAATAAGCCAAGAACGCCCTTCTGTGAGCAAAGCTCGAGCTTAACATGTATGGTCTGAAATGAGCCGAGCTAGTGCTCGGTTCGACTCGTTTACCCCCAGGTTCTAAGCTTATTCAGGCAAGGCAAATATGGAGGTATATAATTATAAACATTAGCAGGAACTCAGGTTCATTTAATATGTGATAATAATTACAAGGATACATAAATCCATATGATCGTCATATATGCTTAACGTTATTGCTTCTCGTGCTTACTCTGGAAGCGCCATCTTTATTCCGCTTTGAAACCTGCTTGATTTGTATTTACCCTGGTCTCTGGTTTCTCATCTTTGTCGTCCTCTTTAAAATCGTCAGTGTTCGAAATTCCCTCCCCCGATACTGCACTTTCCTCCATTTCTTTGGTCTGCCTCTGTAGTGATTCAATCACACTCATTAATTCTCTATTCACCTGCCAAAATAATAAACGGTGATGCTTACTAGATTATTAAACTCAAACAAAATATATTAGAGTGCCATGTCACGCATAAATCTCATTTACCTGTGGACTCGGCAGGTAATTAGAAATGTCGTTACAGCATGACAGATATTTCATGATGTTCTTCTTTGCCCGTAATGTACGTCTACCTTCACATGTTCTCTCCCTCATAAAAGTTTGACCCTCAAAGGTATCCTGCATACAGGACTTGCAAAAATTGTGTGCACAAGGTGTATTAACCGGAAGAGTCATCACTTTGTGGCAGATGAGACAGCAGAACAAAAGTATACATATACATCATCTAGTTAGCATTTTGCTAATGCAAGCGGTGTTTAGAACAAAATTATAGAACTTACAGGTCAAAGGGGGGGGGGGGGGGGGGGGGGGGGGGGAATAGGTACCCGACCCACCCATCTTGTTGTTGGAAATGTATATATTTACAAACATGTGAATGTCCGGATTCGAACTCGTGACCACGGGATTGCACACATTAGCGAATGAGAATTAAAGTTAATAATTAATGTTTATGTTTACGATTAATTATTACACATTAAGTCCGGTTAACGATCGTTAAGTATTTAACGGAAAAATGACTAACGACCGTTAAATGGAAAAGAGAAGGACTAGAAATGGAAAACTTGGAAAAGTTATGGATGGGCTTTGGGCTTTCCTTCATGGCCGGCCATAGGGGCAATCCAAGGCCTAATCTCCTAACTTGTTCCCTAAGTTTACCTACTAGTATATATAGAGGGGTAGGTTCTAGGGTTTCACACACTTGTGCATTGAATTAACCCTAGATCTCCTCTCTTCTCTTTCTTTTGCATAGCTCGGCCGAACACCCCTAAGTAAGGGAGTTTGGTTTTGTTTTTGCATACACGAGGGCTTGTGTTAGATCTAGCAATCGCTTGATTCGTTGGTTAATTCGTGTGTACAAGAACGTGGTTGTAAGACATTATTCTTACACCATTAAGTACTTCTTTGGTTTGCTTTGCTCGAGGGTGGTTTTGCTTTGCTCGAGAGATTTGATATTCGCAAGAGGTACGTTACGCATACTTTCAGTTAATTAATTTATTTGTTATGATCTTAAGTCTTCCGCTGTGTACTCTTGATGTCTTTATGTTTTATTTTATTTTATATATCATAAACTCAACAGTGGCATCACGAGCCTTGTATAACAAGTAATTAATTACTGAAACACATAATTAAAATAAACATGAATGTTTTATTATTTGTATGCTTAGATCTAGGGTTTGCAAAACCTAAACCCTAATTTTGAGGGGGGGGCCTTTTTTTGGTGCCCTAATTAGGGTTTTGTAAACTTTGTTTTAATTGGATTAGAAACCCTAAGATGCATGCAACTTTATGTGTATATGCGTAACTCTGTTTAATTGCATTAATTGTTAAGTGTAATTTATATCCATGATTATTACCTGCATGTTTTATCATGGATCTATTTATTGTATGTCTTTCATGTTTTAAGTGATATACATTAAATAATGATAGATCTTAAATTGGGGAAGACCTCAATATTTATTAATTTTAATCAATTATGTGCTATGTGGTATATATTTAGTTTTGACTTACGCAATCGATGAATCGATGCATGTGGTTCACCTTGTACATAGATGAAAACGGGTGGAAGTCTTAATTAAATATATGCATATTGACAGATATAAAATTGGTTATTAATTAGATTTATCAAAACCGTTTGCATGTGGCTATTTGATATGCATGACTTTTATTTGTTATGTATTCATTGTTTATTTGTTTATTTTTTCAAATACTTGCTTGTTTGTGATTTGTAACAAGGGTATTTTTACAAGAAAAATAAACTGATCTAAACAATGGTGAAACATGTATTTTTAAGAATAGTAATCATAATCGTTTAATTGATTGATGACTTTGGTACAAATGACTGAAAGGCTCACCCATGAGAATGAACTAATAAAAGGGGTTTAAAGAAGTGCGCACAGACACACTGAATGGATGTCTAAGGTTGTGCTTTAGCACGTACCTGGTCCTCTGCCCCCTGTAAGTTCGAGTGGAGCTACTTAGTAAGTCATTAAATGTGCAAGCTCATCTTAAGGGCGAATTCGTGTTGATTTCATGCGCCACTTAGGTGGTAATTATCCGAAACACTAAGTGTTTACACTTATGCAAAAGTACGGTATAATGGATGATAATTAACACTAATTCCTTGATTGGTGAACCCAATACCTCAATTAAAGTTTGATGATGAAAAACTTAAACATTAAAACAAGATATAAATGTTTTAATAAAAACTATGCTACAAAGATGAATGCATGACATCTTTGTACATATTTGATTTAACATCAAAACTATTACCCTTTAAATTTAAGTTATATGCCATCCAACGAAAAGGAAACACCTAAGATTACTTTCTATTTGCGTGAGAACGTGATTTAGATCTTAATCAAAGGGTAAAATGTCCACGTGTCGTGAGAACGGGCATGGACGATTTTGCAGTTTCTTAAGTTGGACAACTTAATTGAGTTAGGCGGTGAAAACTGAAAACTCAAGGCATAAGATGGGATAAAACATGTTTACATGGCAATTGATATTAGCTATATGTAAATCCCATAAATCTAGGAATTGCAATTGAAATTGGCAATTGAGCAAATGCTCTACCATTTTGTATAAGGTTCATCACTAACAGATCAACTGATGTGATGAGATTATGACAATTTGGATCCTAGTTTTCAATAAATATTAATTGGTTATATGAATATGAACCTTGGGTATTTAATTGTTTATTGAAAAGGAAAATTATCAAAATACTAATTATGGTTTTTTGAACTTTTTCTGTAGATGGCTCAATCTGATAACACTATGAGCTTACTGAGTGCCGCTTTCAAAGATATGATTGGAAGGGACAAGCTGACTGGCCCTAATTTCAATGATTGGCATCGCTCACTTAGGATCATCTTTTGTGTTGCCAAAAGGGTTGAAATTTTGACTACACCTCTGCCTGAAGCTCCTCCCAACACGGCAACTGCTCTTGAATTAGAGGCATATCGTGTTGAATATGAGAAGCATAATGATGTGGCGTGTCTAATGCTTTCGGGGATGTCTGCTCAATTGCAAAAACAATTTGAGCACTATCCGCCTATGAGCATGCTAGATGAACTCAAACGAATGTTTGAGAAGCCACCAGCAGCTGAACTGTATGAACTTATTGAAAAGGTTCACAGCTGCAGGCAGGAGGTTGGCAAATCTGTCTCCGACCACGTCCTTGAGATGAAACATCACTTGGACCAATTGGAGAAGCTCGGCTGTGGTTACTCGAACGATGTATGTGTCGGACTCATCAATCATTCCCTTAATCAGGAACGATTTGGTGATTTTGTTCGCAATTTTAACATGCATTGCACGGGGAAGACAGTGAATGAGTTACATGCAATGCTTGTAGACTACGAGAAGAGATTGCCAAAGAAGGCTCCTACACCTGCTGTGCTCGCTATACAGGGTGGTAGGGTGAATAAGCCTAAGCCGCAAGCAGATAAGAAAGGGAAAGGAAAAGGAAAGGGGAAACAAGTTGTCATCCCACCAGCTCCTAAGAAGAACCCTGGAAAGAAAAAGGAGAATCCTAAGAAGGATTTGTCTTGCCACCACTGCAACTCACCAGGTCACTGGAAGCGGAACTGTCCAGTTTATCTGAATGAGTGCCTTCAGAATAAAAATAAGATGGTGCCTAGCTCATCAGGTATTTTTATGTTTGAATTATTTTCTTTTCCTCATAAGTTAAATTCCTGGATATATGATACAGGATGTGGTACTCACATCTGTAATACATCGCAGGGACTTAGAGGGGCGAAGAAGCTGACCTGTGGAGAGAGATACTTGTACGTTGGAAATGGAAAGCGTGCAGCTGTCGAAGCCATAGGGACTTTTGATTTAGTGTTGCCTTCGGGTTTAATTTTAGAACTAAATAATTGTCATTATGCACCCTCCATTGTTAGGGGTGTCATTTCAGTTTCTTTGTTAAAAGATATTGGTTTTGTGCACACTTTTACAAGTTATGGAATTTCAGTTTCTTTAAATAATGTTTTTTACTTTAATGCAATTCCTATGCTTGGTGTGTTTGAAATTGATATGGATGGTTGTATATCCAATGAAAATAATTCGTTGTATAGCATTAGCAATAAGAAGAGCAAGTCGAATCGTGACTCTTCTTATCTTTGGCATTGTCGCCTTGCCCACATTGGCAAAAAACGCATGGAAAAGCTGCAACACGATGGGCTTTTACAAACGGTCAATGATGAATCATTTGACAAATGCGAATCTTGCATTGCTGGGAAGATGACAAGGAAACCTTTTTCACCACAAGTGGAAAGGGCTTCTGATCTACTTGGATTGATACACACTGATGTGTGTGGTCCACTTAGACATGTTTCAAAACGTGGTGCTGTCTACTTCTTAACCTTTACGGATGATTTCAGTCGTTATGGTTATGTTTATTTACTTAAACATAAACATGAAGTCTTTGAAACATTTAAGGTTTTCAAAAGTGAAGTAGAATTACAACTTGGAAAGAAGATTAAAGCTCTTCGATCCGATAGAGGTGGTGAGTATATAAGTCAAGAGTTCAAAGATTACTTAGCTGAGTGTGGAATTATCCAGCAGCTCACATCTCCTTATACTCCACAGCAAAATGGTGTATCTGAAAGGAGAAATCGTACCCTACTTGACATGGTACGATCAATGTTTGAACTTACGACTCTACCTTTTACTTTTTGGGATTATGCCCTTGAAACTGCTATTCGCATTTTGAATATGGTTCCAACTAAGAAGGTTGTTAAAACTCCATATGAAATATGGACTGGAAAAGCTCCCAACTTTTCTTACTTAAAGGTCTGGGGATGTGAAGCATTTGTTAAACGTGACACACCTGATAAGCTCCAAGCTAGATCTGTTAAGTGTATCTTTGTAGGATACCCTAAGGAAACTATGGGTTACTACTTTTACTACCCAGCTGAGAACAAAGTCATCGTGGCTAGGTATGGAGATTTCCTTGAAAGGAATCTCATATCTCAAGAACTCAGTGGGAGAGTATATGATCTGGAATATGATCAAGAAGATACAACACCTTCTGAAACCACTAGCCAACTTCAAGAAGAACCTGAAAGCTTAGGTGCTCCTCCTGAAGTTGTTCCCATTCGTAGGTCTGAAAGGACTATACGTGCACCTGACCGTCTATGTTTAAACGTAGAGGTGGAGGAAAATATGGTTGGGGATCTTAATGAACCTGCCAACTATAAGGCTGCCATGGCTGATCCTGAAAAGGATAAATGGCAGATTGCTATGAATGGGGAAATGCAATCCATGAAAGATAATGATGTCTGGATTGAAGTTGACCTTCCTCCCAAGGCTAAGGTCGTTGGGAGTAAGTGGATCTTCAAAAAGAAAACTGACATGGATGGCAATGTACACACCTACAAGGCTCGTCTGGTGGCTAAAGGTTTTACTCAAACCTATGGCGTTGACTACGAGGAGACATTCTCTCCTGTAGCAGACATAAGAGCTATTAGGATTCTCATAGCTATAGCTGCACACTATGACTATGAGATTTGGCAAATAGATGTCAAAACTGCCTTTCTGAATGGCCGTCTAGATGAAGACATCTATATGGCACAGCCGGAAGGGTTTGTGAATCCATTATTTCCTAACCGTGTATGCAAGCTTAAGAAGTCCATTTATGGACTAAAGCAAGCATCAAGGCAATGGAATAAAAGATTCGATGGAGAAATCAAAAGTTTTGGATTTACTCATAATCTTGATGAGCCATGTGTATATTACAAAGCTAGTGGGAGTCGTGTTACTTTCCTTATTCTGTATGTCGATGACATATTAATCATGGGAAATCATATACCAAGTCTAAATGAGGTGAAAGCCTATCTTGGTAAATGTTTTTCGATGAAAGACTTAGGGGAAGCAGCATATATACTCGGAATCAAGATCTACCGGGATAGATCAAGGCGGCTAATTGGTTTAAGCCAAAGTGCTTACATTGACAAAATATTGAAGAGATTCAATATGCAAAATTCCAAGAAGGGATTTTTGCCAATGCAAGTAAATCATGGTTTGAGCAGCCAAGGCTGTGCTTCAACACCTGCAGAGGTGGCGCGTATGAAGAAAGTTCCTTATGCTTCGGCTGTAGGATCTATCATGTACGCGGTACGATGCACAAGGCCTGATGTGGCGTTTGCTCAAAACTTGACCAGTCGGTATCAACAGAATCCGGGTGAAATTCACTGGACTGCTGTTAAGCATATTCTCAAGTACCTTAGGGCTACAAGAGATATGTTCATAGTGTATGGAGGAAATCCAGAAGCAGAACTGTCTGTTACAGGTTACTGCGATGCATCCTGGAAGTGTGACAAAGATGATACGAAGTCTCAAACGGGTTACATTTTTGTCATCAATGGAGGTGCTGTGGATTGGAAGAGTAAGAAACAGACAACACTTGCGATGTCTGCTACAGAAAGTGAGTACATAGCGGCGTCTGAGGCTGCCATGGAAGCTGTTTGGATAAGGAAGTTTGTTTCGGGGCTTGGTGTTATGCCGTCGATTGAACATCCTATTAAAGTATATTGTGACAATTCAGCTGCAATTACTTTTGCCCATGAACCTGGAGTCATGAAGGGCACCAGACACTATCCTAGACAATATCACTATGTTCGAGAGCAAGTCGAGATAGGTGAAATTGAGTTGCTCAAAGTTCACACAGATGATAACCTAGCAGATCCGTTAACGAAGGCCTTGCCTGGTGAAAAACTTAATCATTTGTCTGATAAGTTTGGACTTCGTTTAGCTAGTAGTTTCATGCCCATCTGTGACTAAGTATTTTAGATAAAAGGATATTGTAAACATTATTATTGAAATGAAATAAAATATTTTTGTTATGTTTATTATTCATTTATTATGATGTTGTCCTATATTTGCATGTTTAAATCCATGAATAACTTAAGTTATTCTAAATAGTCCGTTGTCAATCAATAACATGGGAATGATATTGAATTAAGACAAATCTGAGTATTAGTTAGAATATACTTGAAAGGATATTGATGCGTAGCATGACTAATTTCAGATGATATTCAATGAATTGAATATAGGACTTATCCCACCCACATGATGATACTTTATGGATCTTTGTCATTAAGTATATCATGGATATTTATCCTCTGACTTGAGATACAAGAGATATGTCATGGATGTAGTGCATTTTTGTGAAGCAATCTAACGCTACACGTAACTGGTAGTTATAAGGGTTGTTTTCAGAAGTGTTTCGAAATTTATGAATCCTGCTTGTAGTCAAAATGGGATTTGTTTCCTTCAAATTTATTTTGAAGTATAATACTACTGGGCCCTCTCGTAGGATTGTTAAGATGTTTGTATGGCCATACCCAAGGTCTTCTGTTCAGAAGAATTGGTAATCTTACTCAATCATATAAAGCGAGAAACAGAATAGTTAATTAAGAAATGAGTAAGATCCATATTCTTATTAACATGGTATTAGAAACAAAAGGATGAATATGATGATGAATCATCAAACTTGGTTTTTCTCCAGAAAACCATACACGAGTTGTACTGGGGGCATTGGCGTGTTGCTAGACGCTAACCAATGTCATTTCACGTTTTGTAAACATATCCAAGTGGGAGCTGTTGGAAATGTATATATTTACAAACATGTGAATGTCCGGATTCGAACTCGTGACCACGGGATTGCACACATTAGCGAATGAGAATTAAAGTTAATAATTAATGTTTATGTTTACGATTAATTATTACACATTAAGTCCGGTTAACGATCGTTAAGTATTTAACGGAAAAATGACTAACGACCGTTAAATGGAAAAGAGAAGGACTAGAAATGGAAAACTTGGAAAAGTTATGGATGGGCTTTCCTTCATGGCCGGCCATAGGGGCAATCCAAGGCCTAATCTCCTAACTTGTTCCCTAAGTTTACCTACTAGTATATATAGAGGGGTAGGTTCTAGGGTTTCACACACTTGTGCATTGAATTAACCCTAGATCTCCTCTCTTCTCTTTCTTTTACATAGCTCGGCCGAACACCCCTAAGTAAGGGAGTTTGGTTTTGTTTTTGCATACACGAGGGCTTGTGTTAGATCTAGCAATCGCTTGATTCGTTGGTTAATTCGTGTGTACAAGAACGTGGTTGTAAGACATTATTCTTACACCATTAAGTACTTCTTTGGTTTGCTTTGCTCGTGGGTGGTTTTGCTTTGCTCGAGAGATTTGATATTCGCAAGAGGTACGTTACGCATACTTTCAGTTAATTAATTTATTTGTTATGATCTTAAGTCTTCCGCTGTGTACTCTTGATGTCTTTATGTTTTATTTTATTTTATATATCATAAACTCAACACTTGTCACCTCTACTATCACTTAACATAAACAAAGGACAAACCTTTCAGGAGCCGTTCACTCACAGACATTTGTGTTTTACGCCAAACTTTTCTTTTACTACTGACATCCTCAGTATCATACATGTTTTCTACTTCCTGGTGCAGGAACTTTCCACAACCAACGAGCATTATCCCCCTGAACAAATTAATGTACAACGTAATAACCAAGTCCTGGAACTGTCATAGTAAGAAAAAGGAAAAGTACTATATGTGCAAATTGTAGCAGAAGTACTATATACAAGTGGAGGTCAAATTATCCATTAACGCAACCAATCCCAATGTGTTTCTACATAAATTATATATATAAAGCATAAACATATCAAACAAGTTGAAGAACAGAAAAGTGTATTTTCAAGCATACAATCTGTAAAGAAATGAACAACATAATATTAGCGTATCAAAACAACCAAAATTCAACATGTTTTGGCCAAAAAACAAGAAGATGCTCTAAATTGATAGTCGATCATCCACTCTACTCTAAAGCTTTCAAATTCATCACTTTGCCCAAATTCTGGAAACCAAAAGAAAATAAATAATTCCCATTACCGTATTTGGCCTCTTCTCACCAAGAATTTTGACCAAAGCAAGGAAAACGAACTCCTTAACCGCCGGAATCTCAACAATCTTGTCCAAAGCCTCTTTGCTCGGTTTCTCATCAACAGCAATCACCATGACCACTTGTTTTCTTGGCGCGGCCCTGGCGACACTCATAGAGCTGATTTTCACATTCTCTTCACCCAATATACTTGTAACACGACTAATGGTATTAGACTCATCAACTTGTTCACAAAGTAAAATATGCCCATCCAATCTCACATCCACCTTAAAAGCACCTACCTTCGTCAAATGTGGTACCCCATCTTTCACCCTCCCTTGCAATTTTATTTTCCCAAACTCAGATACTGCAAGTGTGAAACGTGATTTGACTTGAGCAATTTGAACTATAATTTCGAGTGGCTTCTCAGATGACCCGTCTAAAATTAACCGTTCTTCATTCTAGATACCTTTGGCAACCAAATTCCGGACTAACGGGGTGTCGATAGTATCTGTTGCTCTTGCTCTTGAGGATGTGTATGTTATCTTTACAGATTCAGCACCACTTCCATCCTCTACCAATTGTAGAGCTAACCTATGGAGTTTTTCGACGCTAACATTAACCTCATTAGTTTCTAGATTTTCATAGTTTTTAGGATTTTCATTAACATCATTAACATTAACCTTATCATTTTCTAGGTTTTCATTATTTATAGGATTTTCATTATCTATATTAACGTTAACCTCGTCATTCTTTTCTTCAACATTATTATTATTTTTTTTCGTTCTAACAACATACCCATCCATAGAACCGTGTTGAGGTCGCTCTAATTCTTGTTGACTTTTTTTTTTCGTTTCCTATTTTGGGCACCTAACGGTTGTGAACGACGCAACATGACAAAATAGAGTGTAAATTATATAATATTCTACAAAAGCAAAAATAACAAGTATGAAACAATATCACCTGATCAAATTTATGAAAAGAAAAAAAGATGATTTGTTGTTTGTTAAACGTCTTTCCGATCCGAAACTTATTTCCCGCGATCACAATGCTTAGTGAAACAGCCTTCAACCTTGCCTACCGTTTCTTTTCTTGTGCGTATGGTATATAAGTTCAGTTTCAAATTGAAAGTGTAGCTGACTTTTTTTTTTTTTTTTAATTAGTGTCTTTCCAAATTTCATGTTATAATCATTGATTTAGTCAAAGAATAAATGAGTAAATTAAGTAGGTCCTCCGTCCTCGTAACTTCCTTTTCAAATTGATATGTAACTTCCGTTTCAAATTGATATGTAACAGGCTTTTTAGAAATGGCCCATATTTTAATATAGTACACATACACATGGATCTCTAGCTTGCTGCCCCCCCCCCCTTCTGGGCTGCCCCTGGGTCGTCGCCCTTATGGCCCATAGCCAAATCCAGGCCTTGTAATGGATTGAATCCCTGCACAAATGAAAGTAAACCGATAGCCTTATCCGTCCCCACGATTAAGCTCCAGTGTGAGAGTAAGTACTCATGTTTGTTAGAGAATATTGAAGTGTGTGTATTAGTATGTGCGAGAAAGTCATACCTTGTGAGAGAATTAGACTTCCTTTTATAGGCGAGTTCAATGCTAGGGTTTCCTAGCATTTCGCTTATAATTGTGTTGGAATCACTCCTAAACTAGAATTCAAGTGTTAATAATTAATATGTAATAGTTAGCTTAATTAGGCCTTTATGTTTGATATTATGCTAAGGCTTATGTAGAAGGCCCATAAGCCTTGGCCCAAGCCTAATAAGGAAAGGATGGGAACTTGGTGTTTTGCCCTAGTTCCCTCCTATAAATACTCTTGTAAACCTTGTATTGAAGGTTGGTTGTTCAATTCACTCATTCACCTTTACGCATAACTCTTCTATAGTATCATACGTGTGTGTGTGTTTTGTTCATCCGATCTCTTCTACTCTATTTCTTATATTGATGCTTGTGTTACTAATATGGGAACCTAACAGTGGTATCATTCGCCAAATAGTTGGGTGAAAAGGTTTTGTTTTTGAAGTTGTTTTTGGTCCTACGAGTAAAATACGGTTTTCAAACTTTGTCACGCTTAAAAACTCATTTTTTACACTTTTCAATCCAAGATTCTTGTACTTTCAACGTTTTTAGGTGTTAAAATATCTGTTTTTGGCAAAAATTTTTGAACTTTACGTGTATTTCCTTGATTTTAAGCTTGATTTTGAACGTGTGGTTACTTCTACGCGTAATGTGTTTACAAGTTTTGGATCATCAAGTTTCACACTTTTGTGTTATTTTGGTGATATTGAAGCTGTTTCAACACAAAAATATGGTTTAGAAACATCTTTGGGTAGAATTCAGTTTTGGTTGCTTTTTACGTGTAACAAAACCCTAAAGTTACGCGTAAGACATCCGTGGTTTGATTTTCAGTTTTCATGGTTTACTCAGTGTTTTCTTGCTTGGATAAGCCTGAAAACACTTCGACTTTGGATATCTTTTACACTGTGATAGTGTAAAGGATTTTTTTGGGCAAAACCCTATTTTTACGCATAAGCTCAAACTTATGCGTAGAACTCTTTACACCTAAGATTTTTCTTACGCCTAAGCCTTGTCTTACGCATAAGCTAATCCTACGCATAAGTTTTCTACGCCTAACTTTCTGTTTACGCCTAATCTTAGTGTTTCTCAATTCTTACGCGTAAGCTAATCCTACGCGTAACTATTGCTTTTACGCATAAGTTTGGTGTTTTTACGCCTAAGTGTTGCTTTGCCTAAACTTGGTTTTTCTACGCCTAAGGATACTTCATCAACAACGTTTCATTCGACTACAAAGATCCATTTAACAACACAAGTTTTCAACATGTCACAACCACCATACTCTAACTATTTTCCTTATACTTATAATCAACAACAACAACAACTAAGTCCACAACATCAACAATTTAATCAACAACAACAAATTTATTAACAACAATTTAATCAACAACATTATCCACAACAAGGAGCAATTAAACCTCAAATGGTTCAACCACCACCAAGTCTTCAAGTACAACCTTACATAAACGTTTACAATCAACATTCATCTAGGAACACTATGAAGGAACCATCTTGGTTTGCAAAGATGTGTGAAGCTTTAAGTAGCTAGCAATCAATTCATGAGGCAGGATCACTTGATAGACCTCCAATGCTCACTCCCAAAAACTACGATCAATGGGTGATTAGGTTCTTTAGGTTTTGTGATCTGAAGAAGCCACATGGAAAGTTCTTAAAGAAGGTTATCTTGGAAGGTCCATTTCAGATGCCTATTGTTGTTACACCCGGAGATCCAAATATTGTTCCACCAAGAGATGATCTCACAAACATTGCAACTGTTGCTGACCTTTCTGGTGATGAACTTCTACACTACGAAGCTGATGAGCTAGCAATGCAATATATCCTTTTAGGATTACCAAATCCAATTCTTAGAAGTGTTGATGCTCAAAAGACCGCTAAAGCAATGTGGGAACATATTCATCTTCTCATGGAAGGAACTGCACTCAATCAAGAGGGTATGGAATCCAAAATTTACTTGGGTTATGAACACTTCATGATTGAACCTGGAGAGACACTAGAGTCTTATCATCATCGATTCTCAGACATCATCAATGATTTGGATAAACACAACATCATTATGCCAAGAATTGCAGTCAATACAAAGTTCCTAAGTAGTCTTGGTCCTGATTGAGAGAAGTATGTCATTTTCATCCGTCAAGCGAAGAATCTTCATCATGCTTCATACGGATTGTTGTACGACTATTTGAAGCCTCATAAAAAAGAAGTTGATAAGGAAAGGGTTATCCGTGGCCAAACTGTTTCACCTTCACTTCCGGATAATCAACAACTTGCTTTGTGGGCTCAAACTAGTTATCCTCCTCAACCAGCTCCTCAACCAACTGCCACAATTACACCATATGATCCGTCATAGCAACAATCTCAACAAACTCAATTGGTTACATACAACAACAACAATGATCAAGCACTTTACAGTGAAGCTAATGAGGACTCTAATGCTTTCGATGCATTGCAACAAGGATTTGTTATGATTGCTAAAGCTTTTGGCCGTTATACAAACAAATCCAACAATCGCATTCGTTCCTCATCAAACACAAGGAATCAGGCTGTTGTGAACAATGGATGAGTTGAAGTTCAGAATAGTGGTTATGGTCGTCAGATGGGTAGTGGTCAAGGGTTTAATGCTATGGGTAGGAATAACATGGGTGCTCCACAACAACGAGCTCAAGTGGTTGAACAGGGTAATGCTCAGAATGGGATAAATGGTCTTCGCTGCTACAACTGTAATGAGAAGGGACACCTGGCTAATGCATGCCCAAAGCCGAGGACAAGGGGCAGTGCTTATCACAAGGAGGCTTTACTTTTGGCTCTTAAGGATGAAGGTGTGGGAACTCTCACAGACAAAGAACAGAGCTTTATGGCAGATTCAGACTCAGATGATGATATGGAGGACTTGCAGGCCAATGCATCAGTTGTGTTGATGGCTAATATGCACGAGCTACACATGAGTGACACAAGCCCAGTGTATGACACTGATGGCTTGTCTCAGGTACCCGAACAAACCATATTCATCACTGATCTAATATCTCAGCCAACATCTGAATCCGGCGAGGCTTAGAATGTTCAAAATGAGTCGTCCACATCTCATTCTGACGATTCTCAACTAGACCCCGTAGTTACATTTGACGATCAAGATGATCTTATGGTTACCTTTGATACTCAAATTAACTCCGTGGTTATACTTGAGGATCTGAATAGTGATCATGTTGTGACTCACGTTGAACACGCTGAACTTCTGCCTAGTCCAGATGTTGATCTCTTAATTAAAGATTATCTATCCCAAATGGATGAATGTCATTCATTAAATCAGCAATTACACAGTAAAAATGCACTGTTAACCAGGGATATTGAATGCTTAAAACGACAACTCAATTTTTTCAAAACTCAAGAAAACCGTGAAAAAGGTTTTGAAGCCGCTTTTGCTAAATCACATCAAAACGAAAAATCTTTAGAACGACAGATTCGTGATCTAGCCGCATCGAAGAATGCTTTGTTGTCTCAAATAGAACAACTGGAACATGAACATAAACAGCAACTTAACGCTCTTACTTTGGAAACTCAAAAAGCCAAGGCTGAGTTGTTAACTTGTCAAAAACAGTTCTCTACATACAAAAAGCATTCAACAAAACGAATAGATGACCATCTTGAAGAAATTGTCGGCTTACAAAACAAACTTAAAGAGTTTTGAAATGTTGTTTACAAACATGGTGAGTCAATCACAACTATTCACAAGTTTACTTTAAAACCCAATCCAGATGGATATGGACCGAATCTTGCTGATTACAAACCAAAGCTTTCAACCAAAGCATTCAAACCAAATCCTGAAGTTTCCAGTGCAGAATATAAAATTGATGATTCTGTTATGAGTGTTGTTGAATATCATCGTCAAGAGGAATTAGATGCAGAAGACGAGAGTCGATCAAAATTAGAAAATGTTGTTTACAACAAACCATATAACTATTCAAAAGCTGTCACTTTCGTCACACCAAAGGATTCTTCTAACACACCTAGGATTATCACAAAAACGTCTGAGTTTTCTAATGCTGCTCCCCAACCAAATTATGCACAACTTTATGGTCCTTTACCTTCACTCAGTGAAGTAAAATCGAAACCCGAAAATCGTCAAATTCTTAGATATTTTGACATTTTCACTTCCGACCTCAAGCTTTTAGAACGTGAGATTGAATTTCATTCTGAAATAAAAGTTGAACATTTTCAATCGCCTCAGGCGCGAGAACAAAGAGATATTTTTCAGAAAAGAATTTTACCCCATGTTAAAATTTTGAAAAATTGTGCATTGTATTGGGAAAGGGAATTTCATAAGGAACTTGGATTGATGAAAATCGTTTTCGAGAAAACAGAAACATCTATTTCTAATACAAAACGTAAAAAGAAAATGTTATGAAAAGATGTTGATCGACTCTTGGAAGATGTTATCTGTGTTGATATCCATAATGTTGTGTTATTGCATTCTTTGCCATATGCATCTGATTATATCTCTGTTGATTATGTTGATTCTGTTAAAATTGTTGAGAATACTGAAAATGTGCATCAGATAGAGTCTTTAAAAGTTGAAAATGAACGACTGTTAAACGAGCTTTCAAATGCAAAACGTCGTCTTCAATGGTGTCAAAAAGATAGTCAAAATCGTGAACTTGCTTTGCAAAACAAAATCAACCAGTTGCATTCCAAAACGTGTAATCCAAAATTTGAGCATCTGGATGATCAAAATGCGTCTTTGAAATGTCAAATCTCAAAATATAAAAAAGAACTTGCAAAAGTTAAAAAGGAATATGGTGTCATATTTGATTTACTTAAACAGACTCGTGATGAAGCATCAAACGAACTTGATCATTATCTTGCACACACTAAAGAAGTCATGAACTTTTCTGGAAATCTTCGTTCTGAAAATCAAGATTTGGTGCACACTATCTTTAAGTTAAGAGAAATGTTAGGAAAGTATGAACAAGTTCAGCCTAGCATCATTAAGAGAATTGCACCCTTAGTCCTTGTGGTTAGGGATAAGAGAATTGCACCGTTTGAATTCATATTCCCTTGTGTTGTGCATCTAATCGAACTGTTGATATTATATATATAGGGATAAGAGTAAATTACACCCTTAGTCCTTGTGGTTAGGGTTGACCAACAAGGTTCAACCTTTGACCAAAACAAATGTACCTTTCATCCTCAACTGCAAAACTTTATCTATAGTTCATCCTTCCGTTTAAAATCCCTCACTCATGCTCGTTAAGTGTACACATATGACGGCATCATGGGCGAAGATAAAAGGGGTCACAAGGGGCAAATGCCCCCTAGCAAAAAAGAATGTAATGTAAATTTTCAAAATATTTGGCTTTTTTCGTAATTTCAAACCCCCTCTCCTTCCCAAATACCAATTTATAGTGTACGTAGTTTCTAAATTTATCAAAATACACCCCTCAACAAAAAATTTCTGGCTCCGCCCCTCGACGGCATATAAGTCATCTTTTTCCTCATTCTCTTTTATATCTCCATCTCTAACATTTTTTTGTAATTCTCTTTCATTATCCATATCCAAACCGGTTCCTTTTTTTGTTTTTCTTTATCATGGTAACGAGTATGAATATGCACAACACAAGGGAATATGAGTTTATTCAAAAAATGACATTATGACCACATACCCACAGTTCGATTAGCGAGTAAATATCATTGTAACGAGCATGTATATGATAACACCACTAAAATTGATCAATGGTAAAAATAAGTTGGTTTGGAAGTTTAAGCAGTGAATAACAGCATCTTATATATATATATATATATATATATATATGCATTCATTTTGTTTGTATTTTAATTATATGTTAATCATATCTGATTTCTAGACATCTAAAGGCGTTTGGATGCATAATATAGACAACCCATAAATAAGCAATATAATTGAAGCTCATTGACTATTTATTCTATATCGAAAATTAGACATGAACTTCTGGGAGACTCGTTCTTGACACATTGGCCGACCCGATTAAGTTCAAACTGAATTGGTTATCTCAATAGAACCTTTTGCTCATTTTTATGATGTAATATGTCAGTTTTGCAACATTTTGTTTGTTACTTCTTTTCTGAACTTCACATGCAGGGAGTCCTAAAATTCTATTTTTAGAAGAAAACTTAGGTTTCTACTCTAGAGTGGCACCTTATTTTTGCAAGTAATACCATACAATACAAAGGACTAGTTTTTCCCTTTGTTCATTATCTTTTATTTAACTTTTTTCATTTAATTTATGGTTAAGTAAGTTGTGCGATGTGGAATATTGGTTAAAAAGGGAGGTAACACGAGGTTCCTCAAGTCATATTCTCTTATTGTCAATAACCAAATGTGGCCATTTTGACCCATTCATCTACACACATGTTAGGATTTTAGAACTAAGTTAACCAATTAACAACCACGAGTGCACAGCGGAATTGGATCTAGTTTAGCAATTAGGTTAACAAGTATAATAAACAATTAATAAATAAAAGGGAAAATAGAAACCTAACCTTTCGTGGCAATTGAACTCAAGTAGATGAACAAGAAAACCAAACGAAACCCCAAGTATCAAAGATAGATACATCTATGAGTATCACACACAAACCCGATAACCGTATACATTCGATAAAGAAGATAGTCGAGAACGTATTAAAACCAATCAACAATTGACCCACTTGAATATATCACGAACAAGAAAAACCACCAAGAATCTGACTTTGCTTCCTGCCCGAGATCAAAAACAGCCAAAGATGCTGTTATACTATTACCCGATATCGGATAAGTGTTATCCGATATCCACCTTGATGTTCTGTATGAGAAGCGAGCTACGACCAGAAACAGGAAAACAAACACCACCTTTTGCTGCTATTCGAATGTAAGGAATCAACAAGAAGCCACCAATTAATAAAACACCTAAACACTTGAACGTAGCAAGTTTAGGAGCTTAGAAAAACCAAACAACCCTAATCGATTGGATATAAATCGATTAAGTTTAGAAGCACGGATATAATGAATCAGTTAGGGTATAGTTTAGGATAGATTATGCGTACAAGTTGAAGAGGGATGGATGTGTTTATATAGCCAAGGAAACCGACCCAAGGATGGGTTTGTTTCTTGGTCGACAAGCTTGAAACCCAAGCAAAACCCATTCACTCTTTGTTGCCCGATCGGATGAGCATTCAAGGCCCAAGGCTAGCTCAATTAATCCAACCCAAGTCCATGAATAAACTGTCCGAGGGTCATACAAATCAGGTCAAGCTCTTGCATGTATATCGGGTATAAAATTCAAGTATTAAATACGTTCGACACGTACACTCTTGTTTATCGTCTGTGCCCCCATAGGCTCACACACTCTTAGCGTTTTGTCATGTTTTAAACTCCCACAAATCCACAGCTCCCACTTGGGAGTTGGTGTGTCGAATGGCACAAAAAACTATCGATAGCAACACCTAGCAAACGCTCTCACTCGCTTTTTAACTAAAAGTGTCTGAGAGAATAGTTTCATAAAAGTTTCGCAGTAGCATGATCATTCAATGTCTTGCTTCAATCATCTTTTGTTATAGATACCGTTAAACCATGGAATATGGATCTTAAATCATTCCATATAGTTTAACCATTTAGAATCTCGTTATAGATTTTAATTCATATATGCCAAATGTAATCAAGAATCATCTTGCATTACCCTTTGGGTCTGGTCAGACAGTTATCTGATTAAATCGGGAGAGGCACCATGGTATCTTTCTGCACATATCAAGTGGAGTAACAAATCCTTTATTGACTACAAGTGTTGTGGATGATGCTTCATATCACTCCGAAATATAGTCTTTATAACTACCTTATTCAGATAGCATTTTGCGTATACTTACAAAAAATGATATCCACACATAACAGAACTTACTTGCATCTCAAGTCTAAGGACGAAGATAAGAAACCATTTTCAATATTTTACTTATGCAAGGATCCAAAAGTAAATGTTTGAAAGATGGGGAATCCAATATGCTTCTCTAGTTTCTACATATGAGTTTGGTGGGAACAATCCAAATTCTCATTAGAATTATAACCAACACTCACTTTTGTCTTATCATAACAATATTCCCATATTGTTAACTGACAATGGACATATTTAGAATGATAAATCATTTCATGGATTAAATATGCAAATATGGAATAACAGATTTATATGAATATAATAACAAATACCTCGTATCTTTATTAATCAAAAAATAATAACTGTCTTACAATTCCAAATTATCCAAATACTAATTAACACACAGTTTACATGAGACTACTAGCAGGTACCAAACCTATATCTCTAGTAAATTTAGAATGCTTATGGAACTTCAAAGCTTTCGTAAATGGATCAGCTAGATTGTCATCTTTGTGAAATTTTAATATCTTCACATCACCCATTTCAATGGTCTCTCGAAGATAATGAACTTTAGCGCGATAATGTCTAGCACCTTTAGTGATTTCGCTTTCGTTAGCTATAGTAATGGCTCCAGTATTGTCATAATACATATTGATGGGTTCTTCAATTGTGGGAACAATGTTCAACCCAGAAATGAATTTACGAATCCATACAGCCTCTTTTGATGCATCACAAGCAGCAATATACTCAGCTTCTGTAGATGAAGTAGCAAAGATACTTTGCTTTATGCTTTTCCAATCAACAGCACCTCCATTAAGAGCAAATACATATCCAGTCTGAGATTTTAAGTCGTCAGCATCTGTCAGATATCCAGCATCAGTGTAGCAAGAAACCCTGAGCTCTTGTTCTTCCTTTTGTCCATAAATCAGAAACATATCCTTAGTATTGCGTAAAATACTTAAGAATATTTTTCACAGCAGTCCAGTGAAGTTTCACCAGGATTCTTTTGAAATTGGCTTGTCACATTATGTGCGAACGCAACATCAGGATGAGTACATCTCACAACATACATAATAGATCCTATAGCAGAAGCGTAAGGAACTCTTTGCATGCGCTCTTTCTAAGCAGGTGTTTCAGCACCTTGTAACTTACTCAATTTTGGCTCTTCTTGCATTCGGATAGCACCACGTTTGGAGTTCTCCATACAAAATCCCTTCAAGATTTTCTCAATGTAAGCACTTTGACATAAACCAATTAATCGTTTAGATCTGTCTCGATAGATCTTGATTCCAAGAATATATGCAGCTTCACCTAAATCTTTCATGGCGAAACATCTTCCAAGATAGGATTTTACATCTTGTAACATTGGAATGTTGTTTCCCATAAACAATATGTCATCAACCTATAGAATTAGGAAAGTGACATAACTCCCACTAGCTTTCTGATATACACATGGCTCATCTTGATTATGAGAAAATCCAAATTTCTTTATCTCATCATCAAAACATTTATGCCATTGCCTCGATACTTGCTTAAGTCCATAAATGGAACGCTTGAGCTTGCATACACGGTTAGGATATTTTGGATCAACAAAACCCTCAAGTTTCTCCATATAGACCTCTTCGTAAAGATTTCCATTGAGTAAGGCGGTTTTGACATCCATTTGCCATATCTCAAAGTCATAGAATGCATCTATGGCTATGAGAATCCTCATAGCTCTAATGTCTACTACAGGAGAAAAGGTTTCTTCATAATCAATCCTGTAGGTTTGAGTGAAGCCCTTTGCTACGAGACGATCTTTTAAGGTGTATACCTTACCATCCATGTCGGTTTCTTCTTGAAGGGCCACTTGCTGCCAACTGTCTTGCAGTTAGGAGGAAGCTAAACTAAAACCCAGACATCATTGTCTTTCATGGATTGTATTTTCACATGTATTGCATCAAGCCATTTCTTGGATTCAGGATCCAGCAATACAGCTTTATAGTTATTGGGTTCACCAAGATCCCCTAACTCATGTTCCTCAGCGTCAATGTATAAACACATACGGTCAGGAGCACGTCGTGTCCTAGTGAACTTCCAATGGGAACAATATCACTTTGAGGTTCTTCAATTTCTTGATCCTCCTCATCGTGATGAATGCTAGTATCTAAACAAGGATTTGTATCTTCATCTTGAATTATTTCAATATCTTCTAAACTCCCACTTGCTTCAATATCCATAAGATCATTCTCAAAGAACTCAACATTTCGAGCAACGATAACTTTGTTCTCAGATGGAAGATAGAAAGAATATCCCATAGTTTCCTTAGGGTATCCTACAAAGATACATTTAACAGCTCTAGGTTCAAGTTTTTCAGGTTTGGTAAGTGTATCACGCTTAACAAGAGCCTCACAACCCCAGAATTTTAAGTAAGACAGCTTAGGGGCTTGCCCATGCCATACTTCGTATGGTGTCTTTTCAACATTCTTAGTTGGAACAATATTAAGAATGCGTGCAGCAGACTCAAGGGCATAATCCCAAAAGGACTTTGGAAGAGTAGTTTGTTTCATCATAGAACGCACCATGTCAAGCAGGGTTCGATTTCTCCTCTCAGATACACCATTGTGTTGTGGAGTATAAGGAGGAGTTCGATGGGCAATAATCCCATGCTCCTTCAGATGATCCAAAAACTCTTGACTCATATATTCATTTCCACGGTCAGAACGTAGTGATTTTATGGTCTTCCCGAGTTGATTTTCTACTTCTTTTTGAAACACCTTAATATTTTCAAACGCTTCATGTTTATGTTTCAGCAAGTAAACATAACCATAATGACTATAGTCGTCAGTGAAATTCAGAAAGTAATTTGCTCCTTGTCTTGTTGTGATTCTAAATGGGCCACATATATCAGAGTGTATAAGTCCAAGTAGATCTTTAGCCCTTTCTACTTGATGTGAATAAGGTTTTCTTCCCATCTTACCAGACATACAAGCAACACACTTTTCAAGAGACTTAATGTCAGATGAGTTGAAAAGTCCATCGTGTTGCAACTTCTCCATGGATTTCTTGCTAATGTGTCTAAGACGACCATGCCACAAGAGAGCATAGTCCAAGTTTGACTTGACTCTTTTATTGCTTACAGCAAACATAGAACTTTCATTTGTATTCAAACAAGACATATCAATTTCATAAATACCATTACGAGGAATAGCAGTAAAATAAACAACCTTATTCTTAGAAACTGAAATAGCATTATTCGATTCAAAACGGTTAATAAAACAATCGTCATACAAACGAGAAACTGAAATAATCCCCCTAGTAATAGAGGGAGCATAATGACAATCATTTAAAACAATAACTAATCCGCTAGGGAGACATAAATGATAAATTCCAATAGCTTCAACTTCTGCCCGTTGACCATTGCCCACGTACAGACTTAAAGCTCCTGGCTTCAGCTTCCTACTTCCCCTTAGACCCTGAGTATTATTACAGATGTGAGTACCACAACCAGTGTCATATACTAAGGATGATTTAGGAAAAGAGTAGAATTCTATTGTGAAAATACCTGAAGAACTAGCTGCAAGAGGCTGTTTCTGTTAGGACCGTATGTATGGATGATATGGTGATTCGGGAGGTCTTGGAAGATGGAAGAAACCCATCTTCAAGTTAGAGAGAGAGAGACTAGAGAGAAGGGAGAGAACTATGTGATTATTATTGAAATGTGAAAGGTTTACACTGAGAAATCTCACCCCTCCATGGAAGTATGGAGGGGTATTTATACCCAAACACATACAACAATGGGTAATTGACATAACAAGCCCATGTGTTTAAGGTAATAAAGATAGATACTGTAATCCCGTCAATGTCGTTCCATTTACGAGTTAGGAGCGATTCCAACAATCTTCTTCCAATGGGACGACATAAGGGATTACTTACAACATTTACTACAAATATAGAAAACAAATAAAGAAAGGTCTTCATAAGCTCTTCAAGTGCTGAGGATGATGAAAGTTTACGATCTTTGTCTTCTTCTTGTACCTTGACTTGAGAACCGTTTTCTTCACTTGTAGGCAAATGATGTAATCTGCATAAATTGGGTTAACTTCCCCCCAATTCATGCTGCATGTCTTTAGCAGCTTCTCCGTACACTCCTTTTTGGCGAAGTTTCTGAATCAGCTTCCCCCCAAACTGACAACCGTCTTTAGCAGATTCGAAACTTTGATGTAGTGAACATTTCCTCTAACTTTTGGCGTTTTCAGTACGCAGCGGAATTTGTAGATGAGCAGTAAACCACACAAGGTAAATCTGACTTATTGCGGAAAATCCGTTCGGGGGTAACATGCAAGAAATCAACAAGATCTTCTCACATATATAGATGTTTCACACCAAACAAACCACGAAAGACGAAATGAAACGACTTCCCCCCGAATGTTGCGGTCTATCGGAATAGTAGTTACCAGTGAATCTGCAATTACTCGATAAAATGACCGTATGTGAGGCATCACAACATCATATTTAGGTAACTTCACGCACGATAACTCTGTGAAAGTGAGACGATAACACCAAAGTGAGACGTTTAGACCACAGATCGTCTCATTTCTTCCCCCTGATTGAAGAAATTCATGAAAGGAGAGGGTTTTCGCAAAAAAATACAAAAACAACAAAGGAAGCAGACACCACCTATACTCTCTTCCCCCCGATGTTTTCAATGAATCAGAATCATACACCACGTATGTTGATGATGAAATTGGAAACATCGAAACCATGTATGTTCAATTAATCGAATAAGTGTGAAGTACCATAAATATCTCGCGAGAATCAATTGTTGATAAGACTTCTCTACTCGTGTATACTCTTCTCAGCTAACTCTTTACCGACCCCATTATCATTCTGACGGCTTTTTGTAGTGACTACTGATGGAGAGAACCCAATATGACGAACTTGAGACTGAAGTAGTATAACCCGAACTTGTGACTTAAACTTGCACGATTGTAGACGAAGAACCCTTTTTCTTAACTTCATCGAAAAAAAGGTAAACTTAAAGTTTCTCAAATTATCCACACCTTAGTGTGACACTTGAGCACAACAACGTAACTCCTTAAAAGTGATAGTTATAAGCTGTGAGCACAACAACGTAACTCCTTACATCAGGTTCAACTAGATAACTTAAGTCTTTGTCATTCGTACCAGTTAAAAGCTCGAACCAGGATCTCGAAGAATCATGCATCCAACCAACCCCGATATCTTCAGATACTAAGTACACGCACCCGTGATATCCCACTTCAACCTCAAATAACTAATAGTGAATTCGTGCCGTAGTTACATCTTGCGGTTACATGGTCAAAACTAGCCTTCATTAACGGTTAAGATGAACTTTGATAATGGTTTTTCCCGATCTTGTCAAAAATTATGTATCCTCGTGAAAAAATTGTACGAACCAAAATACCACCCTTTTTCACCAAACGTTATACCAAAAAATTAACACAATGTAATAAATCCATTAGATAATAGATTTTCAGCCCATGTGTTATATATTTCGGATAAAATCATAAGTCTGGTCCGTTAATTATTTTAACCCATATTCATAATGGATATTAAGTCCCACCCAAGTAACTTAGATCCACAAAATATTTGGGTGATCCAATAATTGACGAATAAGACCCGGCCCATCCATCCTAAACATCCAGATATAAAAAATCACATACATTTCTACACATAACCCTAATACATAACTCAAACCCCTAAACAAACTGTCCGCCCCCATCTGCTCCTGCCATCAAAACGCTCCATCTCATCTAATCAATTCTCATCTAGTCTTATTACAAATAAACATCTCATCCCTCTCATCAAAATAGATCTAATCCAGTCTGATAGACACAGGTTAAACCCCATTTTTTATCCATCCATCACGAATCACAACGGAACATCCTCGACCTTTCTTACATTTATGCTCAAGCGAATCAAGAAAGCCAGTAAATACTTCAAGATCCTTTGGAGGGTCACGGTAGGTTCGACGTTATTGTTTTTTGTATCAGTTGAGTTTTTGTTGAATGAACAAAGACACGTTGGTAACAAGATTGTTATCAAACGTATCTTATGTGTCGGATAAAAAATTTGAAGCTTAGACTTCAAAAGTGGATCGAAAGATACAACTGAGATCTATAATTATTTGCAATAAGGTTTGAAGATCAATGATGGATTAGTTGTCGTGATGAAAAGATCCATAAGATCTCTTGGTTACCACATGATAACAAAACTGAGATCACTTCCGTGTTTAATTTTAATCGTACGAGTTTTGATTGAGAGTTATGATGGAGTTGGAGGAGGTGGGATTAGGTTAGTTTTGGATTTGGTTGAGATTGGATTTTGGCAGTGGTTTAGATGGTATTTAGTTTTTGGTTTGGTCAAAGTGAGTCTTCTTTTCATCTTGTTTTTCTGTCAAAAAAATCTTACGCGTAAACTTTTATGGTCGAAAGGCTTATGCGTAAGAAAACTTACGCGTAGGCGAAAACCTTACGCGTAGCCATGGACCTTACGTGTAGTCATGGACCTTACGCGTAGCCATAGACCTTAGGCGTAAGCCCATATGCGTAGTACCTCTACTCGTAAACAATCTGAAGATTCTTATGCGTAGAACTAGGGTTTTGACCCGTTGACCACTTTTTCAGGTGAGTTTTTCCAACCAAAAACCCGTTCAGCTTCATAATAAACCCAGAAAAGCATAAAACTGCTTTAAGACCCATTTTGACAATGAATAAAAAGACGACTTTGACCAGAATATTTCACTAGTATTGGAACCAAACAGTCTTAAAAAGTTAATAAGAATGTGAAAATATGAGACTTGTTTGATCCAAAGAAAAGATACCGTAGACTTGTAAAAAAATCTGATAAAACACAATAAGTAACAGAAAAGTTAACAACTTTGTTCACACAGATTTTACAAGACACAATTTTGACAAGAAAATATCACCAAAAATCAACCAATGATACAAATCGGACCTTGCTCTTGATACCAATGTTAGGACCGTATGTATGGATGATATGGTGATTCGGGAGGTCTTGGAAGATGGAAGAAACCCATCTTCAAGTTAGAGAGAGAGACTAGAGAGAAGGGAGAGAACTATGGGATTATTATCGAAAGGTGAAAGGTTTACACTGAGAAATCTCACCCCTCCATGGAAGTATGGAGGGGTATTTATACCCAAACACATACAACAATGGGTAATTGACATAACAAGCCCATGTGTTTAAGGTAATAAAGATAGATACTGTAATCCCGTCAATGTCGTTCCATTTACGAGTTAGGAGCGATTCCAACAGTTTCTTCTTTTTCATTAACTCGGCGAGATATCAGGGACATTTCCTTCTCCAATGTCGTGTCTCACCACACTTGTGACATGTAGCGTCCTTCGCTGGATTATCCTTCTTGGGTGGTGGAGGAATCTTGGGTTTGGAGGTAGAAGCATTGTATGGCTTATACTCAGTAGCATAACCAAACTTGTTGTTTCCATTACCACGATTCCCCTTAGCAGCCTTAAACGATTTATTCTTCTTTTGGTTTTTCTGGACCTTACCACCACCGCCACGTACATAATGTAGTGCAGGTGCAACATCTTTCTTTGGCAACGTCTACTCATGTTGCTTAAGCATAGCATGTAGTTCTTTCACAGTCTTCCCTATGCTGTGCATATTAAAGTTCTGCACAAACGTAATGTACTCTTTAGAGAGACCGATTAGGATCAAACTAACTCCATAGTACAGAGTAACTGGGTGACCAAGACATTCCAAGTTGTTAATGTAGCTCTTCATCTTTAGAACATACGAGCTAACCGATTGACCCTCTTCCTGCTTGCAAGCGTGAAATTCACGTGCATTTTGTAGAAGCTCTTGTTCTGCTTGTTGGGAGAACATAGACTTCAACTCCTGAAGCATGTCATAAGCACCAAGATGAGTTAGATTTCGTTGAATCTCTAACTCCATGGTCATGAGCATGAAGGCAGCTATGTCCTTTGAACCTTTGACCCAAGCAGTATGAGCTACAAGATCCTCAGGTGGGACAGGGTGTCCAGGAGTAGCAACAGGTGCTGCAGGTATAGGATGCTCCAAATAAGTTTCCTTATCTTCAACTGATAGTATAATGCGAAGCTGGCGATACCAATCAATGAAGTTAGGTCCAGTGAGTTTTTGTTTCTAAAAGAAACTCCTGAGTAACGAACTGTTTTCGACTGAAGTAGTCATCTACAATTTAGAAAAGTTCAAATAATTAGTATTTTTGATAATTACATTCTTACAAGAATTAACTGCCCAATTAATTACTAATAAGACTAAGATCTATCTTGCACTCCCACTTTATTACCAGAGGTCTGACCAGTGCGTAAAAAAATAGGACAAGAGGTAAGCGACGAGCGTTAATTGCATAATGCAACTCTTAGACTTTATGAGACGGTTTAAGGCATTAGTATCAAGTAATTATGTCAAAAGCATGTTTAGTTCTCATCTTATGCCTCGGGTTCAAGGTCTGACCAAGCCAACTCGAGATAAGTCGACCAAGTATGAACGTGTAAAAATAACCAGAAGTCTGACCAAAGCGAAATAATTACCATGGGTTGGAAAGGCCCTTGGGTCTGACCAGAGAAGTCAATCCAAATGCACGTGTTTATAGTTGGATGACATAGACTTAAAATTAACAAATAGGTATGCACATATAAATGTGGTAAAATTCGTGTACAAAGAAGCATGCAAAACAACTTTGCAACACTAATTTTAAAAACTTTTGGTAATGACACTGTAGTGATCATCATGGTTCACGGTAGCTCCAATCGAACGCACAAGGAGGCAGAGGACCAGGTAAGCGCTGAAGCATAACCTAAACATCAGTCGCACCTCTTTAAACCCCCTTTTGAGTTTTTTCTAGTGGGTGAGCCGTACATCCCAAGTGTCCATAGCGTCTAGTTTTTAAATTCTTGAAAACGTGTTTCATATATTAGGTCACTTTATTTTACAAAAACGATTTTCCACGAATCAAATAGTAGGTCACAATTGAGCATGATATTTAGGCGTGTAAATAAAGATCAATATTAATGTTATGGTTACGATATGTATTATTCCATATTGCATACAATTAGGTGTCAAAGAAAGTAATAATGCACATATAGGAATCACAAACATATAATCATAAACATCAACATAAATAAACACATATTGTTCCGAGTTCTCTTGCGAGTCTTCCCCAAACGGAGAACCATAATATCGTCACTAGGCTACAATACCTAGATCGCCCCATACATCGCAAAAAGTAATTGAGTAGGCCTTGTGGCCGGAAAACACATGAAAAGCATGACAATCTCAATTAACAAGTAATTACGCAATTTTATGTATATAATAAACAATATGTAATTCTAATTATCATTATAATTCTAATTAACCATTAATTATTTCTAATTAACTTTTAATTCTAATTAACAAGTATTTTTAATTAACTTTTAATTCTAATTAACAATTTAATTCCAATTAATAAAGTAATTCTAATTGATAAATTAATTATAATTATTAATATAATTTAATTTGTGTGCGACTAGTTATTATTTATTAAAAACTGGCAAGTATTGCATATAGTTGTCAAAACAAAATAAAACGAATAACTAAGTTAGTTTCATGCAGCCTTTTAAACATGTTTATTAATAAGAAACGTGTAACCCATAATCGCAAAAACGAGTTGACTCGTAATGTCACTGTTGGTATTTTAGAACTAAGTTAACCAATTAACAACCACGAGTGCGCAGCGGAATTGGATCTAGTTTAGCAATTAGGTTAACACGTATAATAAACAATTAATAAATAAATGGGAACATAGAAACCTAACCTTTCGTGGCAATTGAACTCAAGTAGACGAACAAGAAAACCAAATGAAACCCCAAGTATCAAAGATAGATACCTGTGTGAATATCACACACAAACCTGATAACCGTATACGTTCGATAAAGAAGCTAGTCGAGAATGTATTAAAACCAATCAACAATTGACCCACTTGAATATATCACGAACAAGAAAAACCACCAAGAATCTGACTTTGCTTCCTGCCCGAGATAAAAAACAGCCAAAGAAGCTGTTATACTATTACTCGATATCGGAGAAGTGTTATCCGATATCCACCTTGATGTTCTGTCTGAGAAGCGAGCTACGACCAGAAACAGGAAAACAAACACCACCTTTTGCTGCTATTCGAATGCAAGGAATCAACAACAAGCCACCAATTAATAAAACACCTAAACGCTTGAACGTAGCAAGTTTAGGAGCTTAAAAAAACCAAATAAACCTAATCGATTGGATATAAATCGATTGAGTTTAGAAGCAGGGATATAATGAATCGGTTAGGGTATAGTTTAGGATAGATTATGCGTACAAGTTGAAGAGGGATGGATGTGTTTATATAGCCAAGGAAACCGACCCAAGGATGGGTTTGTTTCTTGGTCGACAAGCTTGAAACCCAAGCAAAACCCATTCACTCTTTGTTGCCCGATCGGATGAGCATTCAAGGCCCAAGGCTAGCTCAATTAATCCAACCCAAGTCCATGAATAAACTATCCATGGGTCATACAAATCGGGTCAAGCTCTTGTATGCATATCGGGTATAAAATTCAAGTATTAAATACGTTCGACACGTACACTCATGTTTATCGTGTGTGCCCCCATAGGATCAGAAACTCTTAGTGTTTTGTCGTGTTTTAAACTCCCACAAACCAACAACACACACACACACATATAAAGTTCGGATTTTAAATAGCCACAGGGTTGCATAAATCTTTATGGTTTCTCACATGTCCTTGTTTGAGACACAGTGAGTTTCAGGATATAGCAGCACGTAGTACTTGAAGAATTCTATTTGTCAGTAATTATTATTATCCAATATTCTTTTCCCAAGGATATAGCAGAACCTAGTACTTGAGTTATCTATAGGTGGTTCGATTTTATTTTCAAAAATCATGATGATACTTGAGCAATGTTTATTCCGAAATGGTGGGATTTCGGCCTGATAGATGGGTCAAATCGAAAAAAATTTCATGACCTTTCTTTGAGCCTGATGACAGGTTCCTTATGGACTCATCTCAAATCTAAAGTTACATCCAGATAAACTTTGTATGAGTGTCCGCCACAGAATTGCAGGTAATCAATGGTCACTATTTTTGGCATAACTCGTTAGAACATATAACGTTACTTAAGCTCAGTTAAAAGGAAAAACAAAACACATATACAACACTTTTTATTATCAATGCACAGTACGTGTGTTTCACTTGCTGCATCACTAATGTTGAATCTTTGACATGTATTATCTTCAAAGAATAGATCATAGAAGTCACATTCTACATGTTGATTAAGGTATTTCAATTGCAGATTATCCACGGAATCAACAAAACTATATAGCATGATAGTTCTTGAATGCCATTCGTAACTGTATTATGAGAGCCAGAGGAGTATTGACACGTGCCCGTCGAAACTAGTGAATGGCCTGTAGTTTAAACTTGTGAAACTGATTGAGTGATAGCCAATCAGAAAATAAATCTTGGGCAACTTTTTTACTCGTTTATTTTTTTATTTTTCTAACTTATTTTTTGTGATGTAAATTTAGCAATAAAGATAACTTTGCTAGTTATGGTTAATAAATGAACAAGGGGTCCTTCTTTTCTAAACGACACCAATTTTTAAGACCGCCTGTTTGATTCATATTACAACTTTGACCGTTTGACCCGTGGTCATTTTCCGAGCCTGACCAACCCACCCATTTTACGACCTCTGAAGAGCTAAAAACAAGAAAGATGCAACAAACAAATTATTGTTGCATTTATTCCTGTTCCCTATAAAAAAAACAGAAACAAACAAATAATTGTTGCACTTATTCATGTTTTCTATAAAAAAAAACAGAATCCAAGCTAATTTATTAATAGTTCATCACCATCACCCGCTTCTTTGTGAGAATACTAGATAAGATTGAAGGCTTGCATACAATAAATAATCCTTCATCATTTTGATCATTAAAGACATGTTTCCCTCCCTTTTTCTTGTTTCCAAACCATCACACACCATACCATCAAACATTTGGAATGGAGTGTTGATTGTCACACTCTTACTTTTGATCCGCAATCTTCAAAAGCAGTATATGATACATGTACAACTGCTTAAAGCACAGTTTAGAGTGTGCAAACAAAATAAGAGTGTGTAAATCATTAGCATTTGCAATGTGTCTAGAAATTTCCAAGACATATCTTAATATTAGTTAATTATATAAGTTTGCTTATTTTTGGCAACTTTAGCCCTTCAAGTTCTCTTCCCTCATAATTGTGATACATATTACTTTCTAAAACCATTTACATAATATTGTACATTAACTTATAGTTTGACTATCAGGTTTGACTAATCATTCATATAACTCTTTTGACTTTAAAATGTCATAGTCAAACTGACTTAATGGCAAACTCGTAATTTAGTACCTAAAGATTGGTTTTAGGGTGTTACAGTAAGCCACTAAAGGTTTATTTGTTATAAACTTAATACTAAAGCATGAGTTAACATGAAAAGAAAGGGTGTAACTTTTTTTCAAATAAGTTACTCATATTTCAATAACTATTGTGATTCATATACTTATTCAACATACAAAATAAACAATAATTGTATTTTTTACAAACAGACATCATATAATAAAACATAGTAAGAAATTCAAACAAACAAGCCCTTAGCAAATTAACATTCAGAACTGTCAGATTCACATTTTAACAAATTTTATAACCGAAAATGTCCGCCTCAACATAAGAGTCAACAACAAACTCCCAATAAGCCATACATCACTTATACGAAGATATAAATTTCGTCAAAAAAAACGCATATATCATAACCAAAAAGCCTTGCTGCAACACGCGGGTGATATCTTCCTCGTTTGTAATTGAAGTGATTCGACGGCTAGGTTTGCTTTTTAAGCTTTTATATATTTAAAACTTTCTATATGGTCGCAAATCATTTCTAATTGCAAAAAGTTAAAAAAAAATGTCTGAGGAAGAAACTATTGGAATTGAATAACATAACAATCATAAATTTAAACACAATAAACATCAAAGTACATGCGGAAGCGTGTGAACATTTAATTGCAATTAACTAACTAAAAAATAAAACGTATGCGTACCTTTTTAGCAATTCAAGAATCTGATCAAAGATGAACAAGAACCCTTACCTTTTTTCAATTCAATCCAAGATACAAATAATAGTGTGTTTGTACCACGTTCTTGTACACACGTACTAATACCGAATTAAAGTAAATGCTAGTTTATGAAAACGCAAATCGTTTGTTTTGGAAAAACCAAAATCAATCGACCCTAATGGGTGTTTGTTCGATAGGCAATCACCAAAAGAGGAGAAAACAATTTTAGGGTTTAATTTGTGTGCACAAAAGTTACAAAACAATTAATCCTAGGTTTGTTAATATAGTGTAAAAAACTTAGAGCTCAAGTTTGATAAGGATTGGTTTCCCCAATCCCTATACGACCGGCCATATATCCCTATGGGATTCCGGAAGCTTCTTGACATCTAATTTCATCTATAGTCCTTCTATAATGGTCGTTAGTCAATTTCCTTTAATCACTTTAACGCCCGTTAGTCGTTATTGTGTTTTTAACAATTAAACATAACCTTTTATATATAATTATTTAAACTTCAATTCTTCATACGTAAAGTGTGCAACCCCATAGTCTCGAGTTCGATTCTAGGCATACACATATTAAATATTGTCCATAAAACTAACAGAAACAACTTAAGCTTATATGTTTCACAGGTTATCGCAGTGAAGTGGTTATCATGAGACTGAATATGTTTAACTACAAGCTCGCTATGGTGAAACCACGGCAACCTTTTTGTTCTTTGACGTAACAATGCTCTAGTTAAACTGTTTGATGTAATTAAACATGTAGGTGATGAAGTGTAAATAATATATGTGTAAAAAATAACATGAAATATAACTGAAGTGACCGTATTGTAAGTTTTAATAAATAAATACGAGAGAATGTATAATGAAAAGTCGGCTATCATTATTCCTTACGTTTACAAAAGCAAAACCTGGTCTCGATTCAAGTTAAAATCTTGGTATCTCCTGTTCATCGATCTGTTGCTCAAAGGTGCACATAAAAGTATAAAACCTTATAAATAAATAGATCTTTGTGTGCATTAAGTTTATCATTCACTACAACAATCGCCGCTTTCGCAGACGATATTTCAGGGCTTTCGCCGGGGACATGTCCCCTACGAAACCTTTTGCCGAGGACATGTCCCCGGCGAAAAGACCCCGGCAATACCTTCTCGGGAATACTTTTCCCGGGGACTTTTCGTCACTTTCATCGGGGACATGTGGGACCCGCAGTCGATTGTCGCCGGTCAAATATGTCCGACGTAGCTTCATTTTTCGCCGGGGACGCGTCCCCGGGGAAACTATTTTTAAACTTTACTTAAAGTATCCTAATTACGTCATTAGTCCGTGTTTTCCAGGGGACACGTCCCCGGGAAAAGCTGTAAATTGAAATATGCTTTTGAACCTTCACCGGGGACATGTCCCCGGCAAAACGAGCTAACCCAATATGCAGAATATTGCTGCAAAATGGGTAATTTCCAGATTTTTTCCGGAAATTATCCGGAAAAAATCTACAACCTGTTTGCTAACATAGTTATCCTTTTCAGAATCATAACACAAATTCGCTAACATAGTTATCCTTTTCCAAAATCATGCCAATCATAACACAAATTCGCTAAACATAATATCATATATACCCATCAATCGCTAACATAGTTATCCTTTTCCAAAATCGCCAAAACGGTTCCTAAACCGTTAACGCATGATCATCTACAAAACTATCCAAAACTACCTATCCGCAAATGGTCCAAAACTATACGTATAATCCATTTACGGGAATCCTAGCACATAATGCACATAAACGACATAATAATCCATGTTATTCTGTACAAACATATCCAAAATGTGTTAAAGTAACATAAATCGGCATCTCAAACCCCACTACCCCCATTACCATCCCCGGTATTTCTAGACTCGCCGGATGGAGTAGCACCAGATCCCGACCCACCCTCTCCAGATCCCGACCTACCTGGTGGAGTAGCACTTGATCCCGGGGCGGACTGTATTCGCTCCTGCCAAGCCGGGAATGACCTCACAAACTCCATGACCTGCTCCATCTGAGTCCTCTGTGTAGCGAGCTCCTTGGTCTATTTCTGCACTGTTTCTCGCAGTAAGGACACATCCGCTTCATCACGAGGCCGGGAGGCGCTAAAGGTCTTCTTCACTCCACCGCCGAGTAAGACCTGACCTACACCAGGAATATGACTGCGCTGCTTACCACCAATCACGGTACTCAGAATCTGACGGTCAGTCATGCGGGTCCCATCGGAGGTGCTCTCTTCCCGCATCCGCAACATCTCGTTCTGTTTAGTTACAAAAAAAAGAGAAAAGTAATATATAAGTCGTGATGCATTATATATCATCAAAATGGGTGACTTTGAAAATAAATTATACTTACATATCTAGCCTCAGATAACAGGGACTCAAAGACATCGCCCCTCGTATGGTTCCGACGGTAAAGCTCGATCAAGTCTTCTGCAATCGCCACCTCAGCCTCGCTGGTCAACTGTTTAGAAATAAAATCAATAACGACACACCCAACACCATGTATATATATAAATAAAATGATTAAATAGTTTCTTACAAAGTTATGGCGAATAGCAGCATACGACTGAGATCCGTGAAGGCTAGAACTCGTGTTCGCCATTCGGTTTTGTCGATTCACCTCTGAGATCTTCTGCTTCTTGGGGTTTGTCCAAAGCTTAACCTGCGTATTTTAAATTATAAAAACTATTATATAAATGAATTATTATTATTATTATAAAGTGTCGATCCAGAAATTTACCAACGCATCCCAATCCTCTTGCGTCTTGTTCTCTGGATGCTTTCTTTTGATCTCCTCAATTTTCTCCAGCCCACCTGTTGCCGTAAAGTTATCTTTTTTGTACCTATAATTGTTGTCGTCGTATCGTTTTTGCAGATAAAACTCGATACTGTCAACAATCTTCTCTCCATTCGGGCCAGCAAGGTGTGTGTCGAGATCAAAGTAGTGCTGCAATAAAATATAAATAAAAAAAATATACAACTTTTAAATAAACAAACAAGTTTGAATAAATATACAAATTTAAATAAAGGTTAAAAAATCTTACGTCTAGATGCTCATGGATGTGGGCCTTGGCCGTTTCGGGAACCTTAGCCCATGAATCGTAAAACATGGCAATCGAGTCCCGTAACACCTCCCCAACATAGTTGGAGAACCAAGAAGAGTGAGGGCCCACGTGTGTCCAAAACCCCTCCGGGTTGGGCCGAAATTCGATCGACACAGGACGACCATCCAGTGCCCTCTTCGCCTTCAGTGCCGTGTTCTTCGTGGGACCACGCACCACCTTCCCACCTTTCCCAATTTTGGCGTTTGGGTCTGCAGCTTTTGATTTAGAGCCTACAAGTAATCAAATTCAAGTGATGGTGACATAAAATAACATTTTATCAATTTAAAATAACATGTAGTCAAATACAGTTTAGTGAAAAATAATTCAGAAATTCTTACGCTGGCAATTGGTGCCTATCCTCCTCGAGGGACCACGAGGTGGCGAATTACCTCCGTCGCCACTGTGAGACCTAGCTACAACATCTGCCATCTGTTAAACGAACATAGAAATTAGTGAAGAAACACATATATATAATTAAATAAATAATTAAATAAATAAATAGTATTTCATTTTGATCAAGGCGACTGCTGTTCAAGGATTCCAAGTTTTTATTTTCCAAGTTCATTTGAAACCAAATAGTGTTTCATTTTGATCAAGTTGTACAGTTTAAATCATGAACAATGTTAACTATTAGTCAAAGACCATCAAACTGAATGCTTTCCAGTTTAGAAGCTTTGAATCTTTGATCTTAAAGTGCTGTGTTTGAATCATTGGAACAATGAAACTACTAAATTAGGTCTTTCAAAATAAATGGTATCAAAGTACTGTGTTCATATATATTTACAGTCTCTAAGTTATTATGTTTTTTAAATCCATACACTTATCTTTGTTTAAGGTTTTTAAGATCATCCATAAGTCTAATTTTTTTAGTTATCAGGTCATTAGCTTCAGTTTGTGGCTATGATGAACAGATTAATTGAGTACTGATATGTGCAACGATTGGCCTATTGTATAGCAGGTTGTTCCAATGACATGATTTGGTAAGAAATGGTAACCATTTCATCACTTGTTTGGTTAAAAACTACTAGTACGCTGCATATACCACTAGCAAAGTGGAAGCACATTGTGTATTCATGCATTCATAATACCCATACTTAATCAATTGCTTATAACTATTTCTAATACAGATGCATATGTGGGGGCATGGATCTCAATATAGAAGAGGACCAGAATCCCTTAGGGGAATACAACCAACAGCCATGCTAAGACTACCATGCTACTGTTGTGCACCAAGGTGCCATAACAACATCGACCACCTAAGGGCTAAACCGCTCAAAGATTTCAGAACCCTTCAGACACATTACAAAAGAAAACATGGGATCAAGCCATTTATGTACAGGAAATGTGGTAAGTTATATCAAGAGCACATTCTGATTCATGTTATTGAAGTATGATGAATTATCTAGCCAACAAAGTATAAAACTTGTATAAAACATCTAATAAATACAATAGTTTTAATCTTAATTAGTTTCTAATCCTAGTATATACTCTGTTAATTAATAAAATTTTGCATACCCTACTCATATTAACAGCAATAACTATAAATTTTGCATACCCTACTCATATTAACAGGAAGCTAAAAAAAATACATATACATTCAAAACTAGGGAGCTATAAACTTTCGCCGGTGACATGTCCCCGCTAAAAAAAATAAACAAAAAAAATAATAAACATACCTTTTGGTCTCGGCTCAAGGTTGTGGTCTCGGCTCGGTCTCGGTCTCGGGTTGGTCACACCACAGCTTCTGTACCAAAAAAAATAAACAAAAAAATTATAAATTAAAAATTAAACAATTAACAATTAACAATTAACAATTAACAACAATTAAAAGAAAAATAAAAATAACGAAAATAAAAAAAACTAGCAAAATTTAAAATTAGAAAAATTAAAAACATTGTGTACCTGGTCTCGGTCTCAGATGTTGTGAGAGTAGAGGGGAAGAGAAAGAATTAAACAATGAGAGGGTTTGAGAAAAGAATTAAACAATGAGAGGGTTGAGAGTAGCAATGGAGGTGGTGCACAGTGGTGCGAGTGTGGGGAAGACAACGCAGTGGTGGTGGTGGTGGTGTGAGAGTAGCAGTGGTGGTGGTGGTGGTGTGAGAGTAGCTGTGGTGGTGAGTTGAGAGGAGGAAGACGAGGGTTTTCGTTTTTTTTTTTTTTTTTTTTTTTTTTTTTTCCCGAGTGAGACCAGATCTGTTAATAATTGAGGTTAATATTTCCTTTCACCTTTTGCCGGGGACACCTCCCCGGCGAAAGTTTTATTTGTCTTCTTGCGACACTTTTGCCGGGGACACGTCCCCGGGGAAACTGATGGCGGGATAAAGCAAAAGTGCGGAGGGAAAATGAAAATTTATGCCAAAACTTTCCCAGGGGACTTGTCCCCGGGAAAAGATTTAATTACTTTTAACTTAGGTTGCACGGACACGGCGATACGACAAAGTCTAAAAATATATGACGTATCATGTATAAACGACTAAGTATAGGTGCATTGGTATACGTATCATGTTAAACGACCAAGTATAGGTGCATTGGTATACGTATCATGTTAAACGACCAAGTATAGGTGCATTGGTATACGTATCATGTTAAACGACCAAGTATAGGTGCATTGGTATACGTATCATGTTAAATGACCAAGTATAGGTGCTATGGTATACGTATCATGTTAAACGAGCGAGTATATGTGCTATTGGTATACGTATCATGTTAAACGACCAAGTATAGGTGCATTGGTATACGTATCATGTTAAACGACCAAGTATAGGTGCATTGGTATACGTATCATGTTAAATGACCAAGTATAGGTGCTATGGTATACGTATCATGTTAAACGAGCGAGTATATGTGCTATTGGTATACGTATCATGTTAAACGACCAAGTATAGGTGCATTGGTATACATATCATGTTAAATGACCAAGTATAAGTGCTATGGTATACGTATCATGTTGCACGGACACGGCGATACGGCAAAGTCTAAAAATATATGATGTATCATGTATAAACGACTAAGTATAGGTGCATTGGTATACGTATCATGTTAGACAACCAAGTATAGGTGCATTGGTATACGTATCATGTTAAACGACCAAGTATAGGTGCATTGGTATACGTATCATGTTAAATGACCAAGTATAGGTGCATTGGTATACGTATCATGTTAAATGACCAAGTATAGGTGCATTGGTATACGTATCATGTTAAATGACCAAGTATAGGTGCATTGGTATACGTATCATGTTAAACGACCAAGTATAGGTGCATTGGTATACGTATCATGTTAAACGACCAAGTATAAGTGCATTGGTATACGTATCATGTTAAACGGCAAATCTTTAGTTCCATCGTATGTCGTTACAAAAAATCTGGTCAAAAGAAACGAAGACTTGAATTTTGAGCAGCTGGGGTGTTTGGACACCATAATATTGTTAACTAAGAACATGGTCAGCTTTACAAATCCAGCATGTGCTTTGATTTATAAAAATACTTGACAGATACATACTACAAGAACAACAACAACATCAACAACAGCAACTACAAGAACAACTACTACTTTGATTAGCAACAACAACAACAGCAACAACAACAACAACAACAACAACAACAACAACAACAACAACAACAACAACAACAACAACAACAACAACTACTACTACTACATACGAAGATTTTCCATGTCACCTAACAACTCACGAAGTAATGCATCCGACTGACATGCGTGGTCGTCAGGAATCGTTGCCATTTCAAGTTTGGCCTCAAGCACCCTTATTCTTGTCTCTAGCACATGTTTTTGTGTTTCCAACAAGCTTATCCTAAGATCTTTTTCATGGCAGCTCGAGCACTCTGTTGGTGCAGAGATTGTTCTTAAGTACTCGTCAAATGCATCCTTCCACATAAAATATCCGCATCCATTATCTTTTCTGGGCTGTTACATAATAAGAAAATTATAAGATATTACAACCCAATTATTTGTATATTTACATATATAGGAAATGTATGATTGTTCACCTTTGACAGAGGATATGAATAATATTGTCGTCCAGATGAATAATCTTTATGTGATGTTCTTAATTTTATATTTCCTGCTCCACAAGAACACATAAAATGATTAAATTGCTCCATCTCAGGTATATAAAGTGTAATTTTGAGGATAAGAAATCTGTGAAGATAAGAAATTTGAGGATAAGATATGATATATAAAGTGTAATTTTTCTTGATAAAGGTTTTTGCCGGGGACATGTCCTCGGGAAAAGGTTTGGCGGGAATTTTCCCGCGAACAATTAACATGCTTTGGACTTTGGTCAAAGTTTGATAAAAGTTGAAAATACTTTTGGCGGGGACGCGTCCCCGGAGAAATTTCAAGTTGAATTTTGACTGTCCGGTCAAAGTTTAATAAAAATCAAACTTACTTTCGCCGGGGACACATCCCCGGCGAAACTCCACGTTGAATTTTCCTTAACAAGTCAGCGAATTCATGTGCCACGTCAGATTCAATTTTGTCGTTTAGTTACTTTCGCCGGGGATTTTTTGTCCCCGGCGAAAGTCTCCTCGCCCGTCCATCCGATTGTTGTAGTGATTATGTTATGCATCTTTTGTGAATCAATTAGTTTTCATATGTAATCAACCTTGGTTTTTGGAGATGGAGAAAAGGACTAGAAGCAGGATCCGTACACCACAATTAGAAGATGTTCCGGAGTTGATCCATCGTATACAATCATTCTTGCCGGTAGAAGAAGCCGCACGCACATGCATCTTGTCTAAGTCATGGCTACAAGCTTGGTCTACCATCCCTGCCCTCAGATTCCCCCGTAAGTTCGCAACGTATGAAAAAGAAATAAAGTACAAACAGCTGATTGATCATACTCTACAAAGGTATCACCGAGACAGCAAACCAATCGAAAGTTTAGATCTTCAATACGACATTTGTCTCCAAGAGTCACCTTTTGTGGCTTAAAATTGGATTCGGTCAGTAGCTTCCAAAAGCTGCCTAAAAAGGCTTTTCCTTAAAATCTGGGTTTGGAATGATTCATTGACATTACCAATTGAGTTATTTTCTAGTGAAAACCTCAATACAATAAGTTTAACAGCCTAGGGGAAATATTCCCTTCGAAGCTGTGATTATAAGTGATGAGGTACTTGATAAATTGTTATCTGTTTGTAGCTTGCTTGAAAAGATTACGCTTTTGAATTGTCAGGGTTTGAAGAATTGTAAGGTCAAAAACCTTCCCCATTTTCGCGAATTGATGGTATATTCAACAAATGAGAACGGTGTTTGGGAGATCAACAATGTACCAAGGCTTCGCACGTTTAATTACAGCGGACCAGGCGCAACTATACCTTTTAATATAGATTCATTAGGAAATGTGACAGAATTGTCGATAGACAGTAGTGAGATAGACAACGAATTTGTCAAAACAATTGAATCAAAGTTTCCTTTGCTCGAGAATTTAAGACTTGATACTGGGTTTTGGGAGCTCGAAAGCTTGGAAATCAAAAGTGGTTCTCTGAAATGGTTGACCCTAAATTTATGGGAATCTAGAAGGCAAGTCAATGTACAAGTGTATGCTCCAAAATTACATTCTTTCATCTATAACGGAGGAAGTAAAGTAATACATGGTCTCTCATTTCCAACTATTGCTCCCAAGCAAATTAAGCTAACTTATCACTTGAGTGGACCCTTCGATAATTCATTCTTTCTGAAAATGAGGGGAGTACTCAACTCATTAAGCAAGTTTAATATTGAAATCAGAGATTGGGATTCAAAACGATTGAACATTGATGTTGGCGATCTCAGAAAAAGGGTCTCGTTTCCGGTTACGAACGTGGAAGAAGTATCGCTTGTAAGTTATGTCAACGTACACATACGGGAATGGGAGATGACACAATTTTTTGATGCATTATTCTCGATTTTCCGTCCTCATTGCATAAAGTGCAGTAAGCTAGCGGTGAAAGAGATGATGGAAAAGAAAACGAAGGAACTGAAAGATATTCAAGTGCAAGATCCTCATAATGGAAAGTGGGAATCTCTAACAAGTTCTTGGATAAGCGTTCTTGACGCATTTCCCGACCCGATCAAGTTCAAACTGAATTGGTTTTCTCAATAGAACCTTTGGTTCATTTTTATGATACAGTAATATTTCAGTTTTGCAAATTTTTTTTCCTGCACTTCTTAATAATATCTAATGACAGAGTTTAGGTGTTGGTCTATTTTGTCCTTGTTCGTTATTGTTTTTTTTTCCTTCGAATATACTGTTAAATAAGGCTGGGCATTATTACTTAGAAAAGGGAGGTAAGATACGGTCCATTTGCGCTTTTTCATGTTAATATCCAGACATGGTCATTTTTTTGTACCCATTCATTATATACACACACATTATGAAAACGGGTTAAATGGGCAAAACTACCCACTTTGACCCGTTGCCTGACTTATTTTTAAACCGAGACTAGGAGGAACATATTCAACTTTGACTTCCCACTCAAATTTTGCATGTTTAAATATGTACGAGTGTCCTACACACTGCACAGAATTGCGGATTATCAATGGTCACTATTGTTGGCATAATTCTTTCGAAGACAATGCTGATATGTGTAACATTATTAGCCCATTTAAGCAAATATGGAACACAAATATAAAGCATATATACTGCACTTTTTTATTATCACGGCACAATACGCGTGATTTTAGTTCAATCTATTTACGAGTCATCACAAGTGATTAAGCTTGATATGAATTATCATCAGAGATAATATGCTACATCAATATCGTTGAAGTTTTGAAATGTATTATCATCAAAGATTATATCATAAAAGTTACTTTCTGCATGTTGATGCACGCATTTCAATTGCAGATGATCCACAGAGTCAGCAAAACTATAGCTTGATCCTTCTTGTATGTTATTCATAACTGTTGTTTAAGAGCCAAAAGTGTAATGACACGCACCCGTTGAAACCAGTGAATGGCTGGAAGTTTCCTTCACATATATTTCACTGTTTACAACGAAAGACTCTTTGACGACCATGCGGATCTTGGTAGCATCAGCATGACGCTTCAACCATGTCTTTACCACATGTTCTTGATGCATATCAAAAGTTTTGGTTCACGACACTCTTATAAAATCATAACCTTGGCTAACACAAACTTTACGAGCTGTTAAATTATGTTTTTCGGGGAGCTAGTATTGGATGGACCTTGAGTCTACACCCATATATATACATAAAAAGAAATGGTCACTATTGTTGGCATAATTCTTTCGAAGACAATACTGATAATAAAGAAGACACCGTTATACGCGAGGAATGTAGATAGATATATTTTTTTTTAAATAAAAATGAAAAACTTTGTAAGCTAATAAGCCAAGAACGCCCTTCTGTGAGCCAAGCTCGAGCTTAACATGTAAGGTCTGAAATGAGCCGAGCTAGTGCTCGGTTCGACTCGTTTACCCCCAGGTTCTAAGCTTATTCAGGCAAGGCAAATATGGAGGTATATAATTATAAACATTAGCAGGAACTCAGGTTCATTTAATATGTGATAATAATTACAAGGATACATAAATCCATATGATCGTCATATATGCTTAACGTTATTGCTTCTCGTGCTTACTCTGGAAGCGCCATCTTTATTCCGCTTTGAAACCTGCTTGATTTGTATTTACCCTGGTCTCTGGTTTCTCATCTTTGTCGTCCTCTTTAAAATCGTCGGTGTTCGAAATTCCCTCCCCCGATACTGCACTTTCCTCCATTTCTTTGGTCTGCCTTTGTAGTATACACTATTTGTCTTTAAGGTTGTATCAAAACAACATTTCTTCTTGAGAAATAAATATACCAACTCTCCCAGCGTTTCCATTTCATTAACCACCCCCCCCCCCCCCCCCCCCCCCCCCCGGGGAGTCCTCTTATCACCAACGTCCGTTAGTGAAGTGGGTTAACTAGTTGTCACGTACCACTCACACAAGGGCATTTCAGTCATTTTATATAGAGTAAAATACACCATTTGTTTCTAAGGCTGTACCAAAACAACACGTTGAGTCCTTTCGTAAGATGATACTACAAAATATGAAATCAAAACTATTTATTTTGGTTTGAGGTCCCGTTTGGTTTGTAAGTGGGTTTAGGATTATGATTTGGATTTGGAGTAATTCGAATTTTATGAAGAAAAAAAAATGAACTCACAAAATTAATTAATTTTATATAATTATATGTTAGTGAATTCATTATTAAATATTAAATTACAAAAGTTATACACACAAATATATAATGGGCCCACTAAAAATGGCTAAACCCACATATTTTCTTGCTTTGGTATCAGAGGTTGTGATAGTTGTGTTTTCTCTTTAGGATATTAACCAAACAAATAAATATAATCCTAAAGTCAAATCCATGCTTATAAACCCACCCAACAAACACGCCTTGAATTTGTATGGTGGTTTTGTTGATATGGTTTTGATTGTACATTAGAAAGTAATAATTACCTTATCTCGTCAATGTCATAATATCCAAAACGACAAGAGGACTTGTAAAATAGAGGCATCGATACTTCTAAATCAAATAGTTTTGAATTCAATTCTCGTTTGAAACAACTGTATGATATCAAATTTAAATATGTTGCGCTACTTTTTTTTAGCACATTTTGTTAGTTTGCCCCTAAAAGAAATTCATTAATTTGAATATAAAACATGAATACGAAGTACAAAGGTATCCCTTGTTAGAAATGGAAAGAATTTGGAAACGCTAAGAGACGATGGTAAGCCCATAGATAAGCCCAATCTTGTTGGACCATACTCTTATCCAACTCAAACTAGTCGTCAAATCATTTTGAATTGGATTGATGTTTACAAAAGCTGTATTGTATATGACAATAAACTTGATGAAGAAATTAAAGACCATATTGATAATATCGTTATTTGAGCTATTGAGAGTATAGTGGGTAATCTCATATTGCAATAAAAAAAAAGTTTGGTATACTAATTGGGAAAAAAATAGTATTTTGAATTAAAATTAAGTATAAGTTAAGTATATTTTTATGCGATTTACCCTAATCAATATAACAACCATGTGAACATTAATTAAAAAAATGGATCCAAGGTTCCTAGTTAACCGAAAACAAATACAATTATGAAACATACTAAAATATTCTTCATTTGCAACTTTTTGGAGTTTGGATTGTATGCATTCGATATAGAAAATGCAAGAATGTTCAAGTTGGCCGAAAAGAGATGCACGTGGTATGGGTTTTTTATAAACCTTTTCAGGAAAATTGTTCAAGTTTGTCAATGTTTTTTGCATTATGTATGATCGCTCTTTTTAACTTTTATGTGCCTATGTGTGATAGAGAATACGATGGTTGTCTACACATGAAATGGAGTGTTAGGCGTTTTATTAATGTAGCTAGTAGTAGTATTAAAGGTTGACTAATGGTTAGGTGACTTCAAAAGCTAAATAATGACGAGTCAAGTTTTTATGGCAATAACTGTGACGTGCAAAGATTGTGTAAGGATTTATATTTTAGGTTTCTTTTTAGTTGGTAGGTTTTTGGTTATGATAAAGTTTTGTTACTTTTATTTTTATATATTGTCAAAATAGTTTTCTAGATTTCATAAAAATCCTCACTTTCAAAAGAAACTACATCTTCACATACAATAAAAGGGGTGGCAATGGTTTAGGACCATACCTCACCACCCACCAATAATATCATTCCATCTAATTTCATACCTCACTCATACCTCATCATAGTTTTTTAGTGGCAATGGTCATTCCATACCTCACTCATTTTTTTATTTTTTTATTTTTTTTTATTTTTTTTTTAATTCATAATTATATTAAACAATTAAATAAAAACATAATATTTCATTAATAATAAAAAAAAGAAAAAATTACACGTTTGGTCCCTGTGGTTTGCTCATATTTCAAGTTTAGTCCCTAAGTTGTTTTAATTACACCAGAGATACCTATTTTTGAAACATTGCACTCATTTAGTCCCTATTTTGGATGGGTGTTAGTGCAGTCCGTTAAATGTTTTGCGCTGTTAGTCCTTCGCTAATAAATTTTGCACCGTTAGTCCTTATTTTTTAAAATATAGCTTTCCTCAGTTAGTCCCTCCGTTAATAATAGTTATCGCCCGATTTTTTACGTTTTTGTCCGTTTTTATCCGTTTTCGTTCGTTTTTATCCATTTCCCCCCTTTTTTTTCCTTCGTTTTTCGTTCGTTTTTTACGTTTTTATCCCTTCTCGTATGTTTTTATATGTTTTCGTCCGTTTTTTTACGCTTTTGTCCGTTTTTATCCGTTTTAGTCTATTTTTTATCCGTTTTCGACCGCTTTTTTACGTTTTTATCCGTTTTCATCCGTTTTATTTACCTTTTCGCCCGTTTTTTAAGTTTTTGTCTGTTTTTATCCGTTTTCGTTCGTTGTTTATTCGTTTTCGCCAGATTTTTTTACGTTTTTGTCCTTTTTTTCCGTTATCGCCCGTTGTTTTACGTTTTTGTATGTTTTTATCCGTTTTAGTTCTTTCTTATCCGTTTTCGCCCCTTTTTACGTTTTACGTCCATTTTTTAAGGTTTTCATACGTTTTCGCCCCTTTTTACGTATAAAAAACGTAAAAAACGTAAAAGTGGACGTAAAACGTAAAAAGGGGCGAAAACGTATAAAAAACGAACGAAAAAGGATAAAACAATAAAAAAACGGATGAAAACGAGCGAAAACGGAAAAACATGAATGAAAACGGATAAAACTGACAAAAACGTAAAAAAAAAGGCAAAAACTGATAAACAACGAACGAAAATGGTTAAAAACGTAAAACAACAGGCGAAAACGGGAAAAAAAAAGACAAAAACGTACAAAAACTGGCGAAAACGGATAAAAACGTAAAAATAACGGGCGAAAACGAATAAACAACGAACGAAAACGGCTAAAAACAGACAAAAACGTAAAAAACGGGCGAAAACAGATAAAAACGTAAAAAAAAATGGGGAAAAGGATAAAAATGAACCAAAACGGATAAAAACAGACAAAAACGTAAAACAACGGGCGAAAACGGAAAAAAATAGGACAAAAACGTAAAAAAACTAGCGAAAACGAAAAAACAACGAACGAAAACGGATAAAAACAGACAAAAACGTAAAAAAAAAATAAAAATAAAAATAAAATAAAATAAAGTCAAAACGTAAAAAAACGGACGAAAACGGATAAAAACGTAAAAAGACGGTCGAAAGCGGATAAAAAAGAGACAAGAATGGATAAAAACGGACAAAAGCGTAAAAAAATGGACGAAAACATATAAAAACAGACGAAAAGGGATAAAAACGTAAAAAAACGGACGAAAAACGAAAAAATGGGGGAAAACGGATAAAAACGAACGAAAACGGATAAAAACGGACAAAAACGTAAAAAATCGGGCGATAACTATTGTTAACGGAGGGACTAACTGGGGAAAACTATATTTTAAAAAGTAAAGACTAACGGTGCAAAATTTATTAACGAAGGACTAACAGCGCAAAACACTTAACGGACTGCACTAACGCCCATCCAAAATAAGGACTAAATGAGTGCAAGGTTTGAAAAACAGGTATCTCTGGTGTAATTAAAACGACTTAGGGACTAAACTTGTAATATGAGCAAACCATAGGGGAACGTGTAATTTTTTCTAAAAAAAATTACATAATACTTAAAAAAAAATTACATAATACTAAAAAAAAAGTACGCATCTAAATATCCGTCGGCCATCCATATTTCTCCGCGTACTCACGTTTTTTGGCAATAGTGATCTCTCGCATTCTCGGATCATTTATGTGATATAGAACCTCAGTGCCCGATGATAAGCCTTTTCTTCAATATTACGGATTTGTGCCGACAACAATTTTTCAGCCAAGTCATCCTTTGCAGACCTTTTCTCCGCTATCGATTCCAATATTTGTGTTTTGCTTATCACGTAGTTGTCGAAGCTCTCAATAATACTTTCATTTGTCGACTCGAATCTCTCGGCCTTCTTGCCTTTTCTTTTCCGTGTAGGAGTTGTGTCGTCATTCAAGTCCGGAAGTACAGTCTCAACATTGTCATTGCTACCCGTCTCGTGGTAGCTAGATGACGACGATTTTCTTCGTTTTTCGAAACTAGCCGAAGCTTCTTGACCCACACATGGTTGTTCCAACCATTTGTCTTCACCACTAACAACCTCTCATGCTTCAATATGAGTAAAATCTTTGGCCTTTGTTTTCTTTTCATAATCGGCCAAGGCATTTTTCATGACGTCAAGATCGCTACACCCACTTTCACGAAGACGTTTCTACAATTAATACAATTATATAAATTAGTACAAGTATATAAATTAATACAATTATATAGAGTTTAAAAATAATACCGATTGGATGTATAGGCCGTTAAAGATACCCATGGCGGTGTTCATATTTCCCCACTTTGTGTTCAAGCTATGATGAGTTTGAGTAGTATCTTTCACATTTGTCTTGAAATGCTCTAGAATTCTTTTCCAAAAACCATCTCTAGTTTGTTCATTACCAACTTTTCGACATGTGGAAATATGAACCTACGCTTTTGCCAAAGGAACCTCTTCGTTTGTAGTCCAATTTATTTTATCCGCTCTAGTCGATGTTTTTTTTTGGGACTTCTTGAACTTCTACATCGCCTAATATATAGTATACAAAATAAAATTATAACAAACAAAATTATAACAATTAAAATTATAACAAATAAAATTATAACAAATAAAATTAATACAATTATAACGAATAACAAAAAAAACATGTATACCGATTGGATTTTCTTGTTGCGTTTCGGGAACATACTCAACGTCATCGTCCTCGTAATCATATAACGGTAGTGGCCGTTCGACACTCGGTTCACGTCGCGTAGGAGCGTCACGGTATTCACCGAACGGGTCGAAATCACTAGTCGTCGACATCATGTACGGAGGTGGTTGGGGATAATATTGTTGTTGATGAGATGGAAGGTTCATCGGTGGAGGTTGAGGATAATAGTGACCGGCTTGAGGACTCATTTGGGGATAGTAGGGAGATGGTTGTGATTGAACTTGCGGACGAACGGGTTGTGATCGAAAGCCTCGTCCACGACCTTTGGATGAGGTGGAACCATTTTTTCCTTTCGTAGCATCCATCCTTTTTATAAATATAATTCTTGGAAGAAGAAGATGAGAAGAATGTGATTTGAATTGGTGATTTGAAGTGTATATTTATAGGGGATTTTTTTTTTTTTTTTTTTTTTTTTTTTTTTTTTTTATGTCAAAATAGCCCAACGGCTATATTTTCACCCGTTGGAAACACGCTCCTCTTCATCTCCTTTCCATGCCGCTTCGGCAATTGAAGCCGCATCCCATGCCTTGCCGATTGATGCCGCACCGGTGGCAATGGTATGCCGTGCGGTTTGCATTCATACCGATCACATACCGAAGGTGTTGCCACCCCCCTAATCAATCAAAATTTAGCCACATCACATCATCACTAAAAAAATAATACGAAATTGTTTTCATCATGTTAATTTTCTATCACATGGGCACATAACCAAATGTATTTTCCCAATATCAAATTACAGCAACGTTTATATGACCAAAAAAGATTGACTAACTTATAGTTGGTCTACTACTAGACGGTAAGATCGATGTGTAAAATACTAAATAGAGATTTTATTGATTGTGTTTTTGTGTGTTTTACATAATGGAATATCATATCTATTTATAATAAAACATATCTTGGAGAATAAGCCAACTAACCCTAAACCTAATGGACTCAAACCCACAATCAGGTTTGGGCCATATCTAATCGTCTAATACTCCCCTGCAGTTTGAACGACAACATTGTGGACGGACAAACTGGAATGAATGTTGAAAGCCGCTTCTTCTTTTCTTCATCTTCTTTTTTGTTTGTTCGAGCGGAAGCATAATTGTATTTGGCGGCATAGTTGTGTATTGCTTGCGGCATCCTTCTTTGCGTGATGATTGCTTTTACGTCATGGCTTGCTTTGCCTTTAGAAGGGAGCGGCAATTTGATGATCAACTTTTGTTGTCAAGAACAATGATCTTCGACAATAAAAACAAATAGATGATGAAGGAAAAAATATAGTGGATCGATGGCAACTCAACGTTTTTTTTGACGGCTAGAGTTTATGGTTTATAAATAAAATACGAAAATAAAATCCTAAATAAAAACTAATAAAGCGGGAAAAAAAACATGATCCCTCCGGATCACCGACAAGTAGCCGATGACCGGAGGTTAACAACTTTTATTGGTGGATCTTACCTAGAGCTGTGATACTATGTAAAATACTAAATAGAGATTTTATTGATTGTGTTTTTGTGTGTTTTACATAATGGAATATCATCTCTATTTATAATAAAACATATCTTGGAGAATAAGCCAACTAACCCTAAACCTAATGGACTCAAACCCACAACCAGGTTTGGGCCATATCTAATCGTCTAATACGATGTTCTTAATTGTTTCACAAAACAAAGTTGGGCAACAGTCTCAAGTTTATTGTGTTTTGGAAATATAAATGTTAGTATTGTATAAGAACGAGATATATTTTATAGCGCGTTGCGGCGGGTGAAAAAAACATTCATTCTATAAGTTTCGATTTAAGTTTAGAAATGTTTTCATAATAAAAAGTAGAGTAAATTACATGGTCAGTTCCTGTGGTTTGGCCAAAATCTCTAATTGAGTTATTATATTTTCAATTGCGCCAATTGAATCCTTATTTTGAAACTATGTAGCATTGTTCGTCCTTATCACTAACTGTCATTATCTTCTCCGTTAGCTCCTAGTCCTCAAGTGGCAACGTTAGTCCATTAACCAAATGATCGTTTGCAACGTTAGTCCTTTTACTAACGGTCGTTTCTAATTATCTCAAAATATGATTTTCTTACACGTTTTATACGTTTTCGCCCGTTTTCTTATGTTTTCGTCTATTTTTATACGTTTTCGTCCGTTTTTATACATTTTCGTCTGTTTTTATACGTTTTCGTCCGTCTTTATACATTTTCATTTGTTTTCTTACGTTTTATCGGTTTTTATACGTGTTCATATGTTTCATACACGTTTTATACGTTTTTGTCCGTTTTTATACTTTTTTTCTATTTTTCTTACGTTTTTTATACATTTTCGTTCGTTTTTATACGTTTTCGTATGTCTTAATACGTTTTCGTCCGTTTTTATACTTTTTATTCCATCTTTATACGTTTTCGTTCGTCTTTCTTACGTTTTATCCGTTTTTATACGTTTTCATACGCTTTTCTCCGTTTTTGTACGTTTCGTCCGTTTTTCTTGCGTTTTCAGAAGTTTTATCCGTTTTTATACGTTTTCTTCTAATATTATACGTTTTCGTCCATTTTTCTTACGTTTTCATACGTTTTCATCCGTTTTTATACGTTTTCGTCCATTTTTATCCGTTTTCGTCCGTTTTTCTTATGTTTTCATACGTTTTTATCCGTTCTTATACGTTTTCATATGTTTTTATTCGTTTTTATACGTTTATACGTTTTCGTCCATTGTATAAAGATGGACGAAAACGTATAAAAAAGTATGAGAATGTATAAAAACGGATAACAATGTATGAAAATGAAACAAATAAAATGTATGAAAATGTAAGAAAAATGGACGAAAACGTATAAAACAGACAAAAATGTATAAAAACGGATAAAAATATATAAAAACGGATAAAACGTAAGAAAAATGGGCGAAAACGTATAAAAACTGGCGAAAAAACGTATAAAAACGGATGAAAAATAGACGAAAACGTATAAAAACGGATGAAAACGCCTAAAAACGGATAAAATGTATGTAAACATGTAAAAACGGATATAAACATATGAAAATGCATAAAAACGGATAAAAATGTATGAAATTGTAAGAAAAACGGACGAAAACGTATAAAGACGGATAAAAACGTAAGAAAAACAGACGGAAACGTATAATAACGGACGAAAGCGTATAATAACAGACGCAAACGTATCAAAACAGATAAAAACGTATAAAAACGGACAAAAGCGTATAAGGACGGACGAAAACGTATAAAGACGGATAAAAACGTAAGAAAACGAGTAAAAACCTATAAAACATGTATGAAAACCAAAATTTGAATTAATTAGAAACGGATGTTAGTAAAAGGATTAACGTTGTAAACGATCGTTTGGTTAATGGACTAACGTTGTCACTATAGGACTGAAAGCTAACGGAGAAGATAATGACAGTTACCGATAAAGACAAACAGTGTTATATAATTTCGAAATAAGGACTCAACTGGTGCAATTGAAAAGATATGGACTCAATTAGGGATTTTGGTCAAACCACAATGACGAATCATGTAATTTACTCTAAAAAGTATTATAAGAGAAATTGTATAATTGTATAAAGTTTAATGACTTTGAGGTAACTTTATTAGAGGGCATTAAAACATAAACTTTAAAGTTAATGGCCCATTTTAAATTATATTAAAATTAAAGGGGTATTTTTGCATTTATGAAATAAGGCATACATAATTTTCCTTAAACTTGGAAATCTTAAATTTGAATAATGTATAATACCTGCAATACACCTTAGAAACACAAGTTTTACTCACTGTAATTAGTTGGGCAAGCCAATATGAAAAAGCCTCGTTCATTGACTTCCTATACGAAGTGGATTTCTTATACGTGTTTGAGGCAATTTTATTTCTTTTTACTTTAATTGAAAAACCAACTTATAACTTTTGATTTAATTGCTACATACCTGCCTCTTTAATACGACTTAATGCTAACATCGTATTAATGTCTTTACGTAATTTCGTAATGCGTAATGCATATGATTTTACGGTACCAAACAAAATACTAAATTTAAGACCTTAAGCACTAAATTGGCCAATCTCTATATTTTTTTCTACTGCTATATAAGGTTCCGTCATGATCAATGTCGCAAATGTATATGCTACATATAAAGAGAAAACACATTTGGTTAAAACTTAAAAACTAAAAAAGTGAGTAATGTTGTGATAGGGCCCAAGCGTTGAGGATCAAGTCATTTTATTTATGGGGGCCCAAGATCGTCTAAGAAAAAAAGGGCTTCACTAAAAGTAGCATAACTTGGGCTATGGGGCTCCGTTTCAGGCCATGACCAGTCGATTCAAAACTTGAAACGAGAACGTTCTGGTAAACATACATAACCATTTTACGGAACTTTCGGACCCTAAAACGCTTTATTTTATGAGTTATTCGCACTTTTATGTTTTTTTCTCAGTTTATTGGACTTTTGTTTATGTGATAGTTTTTGGTCCATTTGTCTTTTAGGGCACATTTCGATTTTGTATGTCTATATGATAGCTCCTCTGTAATCCTGAATGGTCAGTTCCAAGCAATACCACAAGTTTATTTTTGGCAGTTTACTAAGAATTATATCTATAATCAGTATTCGATTGAATCAACGATTATTGAAAGAATTGTTTCTGGTATTCGTGTGAATCAACAGGTTTGATTTGTGTTTGTCTCATTCTAGTACTACATCATGTTGTTAGACTAAAATATCATTATTTATAAAAGAAAATGCAATAATTAAATATTTAAATACCTAATTACAATTATACCACTAATTTTCTTCACTCTCACTTACTACACACTCATATATACATAAAAAAAAAGTTGCATGCACAAATTAAAGCTATTATGGACCGTTGCCGTTATGCGTGGGTAATCATCTATCTCTATCTCTACTATATATAATGAGAAAACCATTTATGTTAAAATTTCAAAACTTAAAAAATGAGTAAAGTACAATTACTAATATATCTTTGATTAAAAATGGTAACAACATTCACCCTTAAATTAATAGTTTAAGTATATTTTAATCCTCAAAATTTTATCATTTTTCGTTTTAACCTATAATTTTTTTCTCACAATGACTACAAATTGAACTTTTAAGTGTTGCATCAAATGTCACACTAGAACCACAAGTGACAACTTCGCAAGTATAACTATTTGCCGCTATATACATCCGCTATGCACGGGTATTCATCTAGTTTCAATGTTAGTATAAAACCGTGCGTATAGTGTTGTTTTTGTTAACACACTCGAATCAAGCCCACTAAATACAACCGAGCGTATCAATATTAGTAGCTCAAGCCCACTAAATACACACTCGTATCAAGCCCATTACCAGGGCCCATCAACAAACACCTGATAGCGGATAGATTATTTTCTTAAGCCACATCGAGCCTGGATAAACCCATCAGGCTAAACTGAGCACACAGTGCTACTGCTCCCTAATTATTACTAACGGTTAAGATGTATCATCAGACACTGCGCAGTGGAGACGCACGACAAGCACCACTTTGTACGAGCCAAGGAGGATAGTCCACATGTCATCCTTGTTTGATCCCTAGATGATCAACACCTAGCTCCCTCGCAGCCGTTAATCACCCATCAAGGGTTATCTCTAAACACTACTTCCTCTCTATAAATAGAAGGTAACACACACACCCTCAACAAGTTTTCACACACTTTAGAAAATACTGTTTCACAACAGTCTCGTATGGCTATTCTTTAAGTGTTATCCGAGCTTCTTGATCTCAATCAACTCATTGGGTCCTTATCGTTCAACACAGAAAACCAAACAACAAAACTATTCTCATCCCATCTCTTAAACCGATTTACACACCATGCATAAACAATATGATAATTATCTTATTAGAACCATTTAACATGCCTTAGACCTATATCTTTATCCTTATACATATTTTTTTGGTAAAAACGTTAGTGTGTTATATGTTTATTATATTTTCGATGTCTTAGTAATATGGATTTTTCGTTTATGAAGAAGTTAAGGAATGGCAGAAATGCATGGAGCTTGGAACTAGTGAAATGTTAAAGTTCCCTCATGTGATCATCCAATAGGATTAGGATGTTTTAGATGTAGTAGATGTGTTGTTCTATGTTATTTTGCATAGAAGATAGTTTTAAAGCCGTATAGCATTATAAACAAGTGTTGCCAGCAATAATTTGACTAGTTTCTTTATAGTTGAGTTTGTATTTGTTTAGATTTGTGCATAATAATAAAGTTGAAGTCAAAATGTGGCAATACTCATATTTAAATAGTTTTTGCCTTTTACTTATTTAGAGTTTAGACATTAAAAGATGTTTTGATAAAACCAAAGAGGATATATCTGTAATTATTCTATCCATGTTGCTTGTCCACTTTCACCTTGTAAGTAAATTGGTTAAAATTGGTTTGTTGTTCTTATGTTTTTTCATGATTGTCTTTTAAGCATTTTAGATTGCTTGAATTGGAATTTGAATGTTGGATTTTGATTGTCTTTTAAGATTGGTTTAATTGAAGATGGGATTTGTGAACGAGTTTTGTATTTCAGTGATGATTTGTAGTGATGAGAAGAACATGATAAAGGTGACATGTTTATGTTTGTACATTTAGCAATATTATTTTTGAATTTAGTGATGACTGTGGTGGATATTAAAAGTTGGTCGGAGGTGTTGCGTATGGGAGGGGTGGTGGATGATTGTAATGGTGGGTGGAGATGAGAAGAAAAGTCAAAAGTTGTTTGATTGGTGGTGGTGGGTGGAGATGAAGAATAAGAAAGATAATTTGTTGGTAAAATGACTGTTATACCCTCATATGCAAGGCAAATAGGGATTTAACTTACCTTAACTAACAACCGTTTGGTTAAAGGACCAATGGGGAGCAAAATCGAGACGTTGGGGAGGTTTGGGTGACTTTATTTTGAAAGACGAAACATGTATTTTTGGTACAATCTTAGGCGACGAATGGTTTTTTTTTTTTTTTTTTTTTTTTTTTTTTTTTTTTTTTTTTTTTTAGTTTATAGTTGATAGTTCACAGTTTATGAAATTGAATGAGCAAAAAAAAATGTTAATGTTACTATTGAATAATTTTCAAACCAAAATGAGGTTAGATAATTTTAATACTTTATTTAGTGTGTTTTCTGTTTAATGTATCTACATTATTTTTCTTCGTATTTTACAGATTCATCTCATTCTTGCTTTTAACTCCGATTCGTATATCAAGAACAATATCGCAACTATTATTTTCTGCCAATTATAATTAGTGACACAAGGAATTGAAAAAGCTATTGAAAGAAAGAGTTAATTGCATAAATGGTCCTTGTAGTCTGTCGGATTTAACGAAAATAGTCCCTAATCTTTTTTTCTCGGATCCTCTCCCTATAGTTTTGACCCGTATCGGGTTTGGTCCATTGACCAATATTTCTGTTAGTTTGACCGTCAAACTAATAGAAATAACACAAATACCCTTAAAAGTAAGGTCCTTGTGGTTTGTAGGGTATCACGAATTTAGTCCATAATTTTTTTATTACGTTTTATCCGTTTTTGTCTGTTTTTTATATGTTATCGTCCGTTTATGTTACGTTTTTATACATTTTCATCTGTTTTTATACGTTTTCGTGTGTTTTTATATGTTTTCATCCGTTTTTATACGTTTTCGTCCGTTTTTCATACGTTTTTTACGGTTTCGTCCGCTTTTATACGTTTTCATCCATTTTTATACATTTCATCCATTTTTCTTTTGTTTTTATCCGTTTGTATACGTTTTCGTCCGTTTTCATAGGTTTTTATTCGTTTTCGTCCATTTTTCTTTCGTTTTTATACGATTTTATACATTTTCTTTCGTTTTCATACGTTTTTATATGTTTTCGTCTGTTTTATACGTTTTCATCAATTTTATACGTTTTTTTTCCATTTTTATACGTTTTTTTAACGTTTTATACGTTTTCGTATGTTGTTATAGTTTTTATCCGTTTTCATCTGTTTTCATATGTTTTTGTCTTTTTTTATATATATGAAAACGTAATAAAAAAATTAGGGACTAAATTCATGATACCCTACAAACCATAGAGACTTTACTTTTAAGGGTATTTATGTCAATTCTGTTAGTTTGACGGTCACACTAACGAAAATATTAGTCAAGGAACCAAATCTGATACGAGTCAGAACTATGGAGAGAAGATCCGAGGAAAAAAAAAAGTAAATACTATTTTCGTTAAACCCAACAGATCATAAAAACCATTTATGTAATTAATTCTTAAAAAAAATGGAAAAAAAAAAAATAAATAAAAAATAATGAAAGAAACAAGATAACGTAAAGGGATGATGAAATGGTTTAGTTATCAGCCCCCATATCCAAACACTACCTAATCCAACCAACCATGGCTCCAGTTCTAAGCAGAAGTTTAACCCCATCTTCTTTACAATCACTCCCTTATTCCCCTTTATTCTCATCTGAATCCAATACTAGTACTAATAGTACTAATAGGTTATGTTTGTTGAAAAGTGGGTTAAAAAGTAGTGGGTTAACATGTTCTGGGTTGAAATGGAAAGTGGATAAAAGAGTTGGTAATAGTGTTGTTGTTAGGTGTGAGGCTTCAGCTGTTGCTGAAAAGGAAACTAGTGGTGAGACTTATGAGTACCAAGCTGAGGTGGGTTATAATCTTTTTGGTTCATATGTTATCTTTTTTGTTAATTCTTATTGTTTTAGTGATATTTGGGTTATATTATGAAGTGGGTTTTAATCTTTTTGGGTGAAATTGGGTTAGTCAGTTTATGTTTTGATTAATTAGTGATTCTTATATATTTGGCTTATTGTATGATTACCAAGCTGAAGTGGGTTATAATCTTTTTGTTTTTTTAAGTTATAAATTAAGGATTTTTTTTTTTGTGTGTGTGTGTGTGTGAATATTATCTGTTTGACTTTGTTTTTGATATGATAAAACTCAGCTGAGTTTGGTTATAATCAAGTATTGATCATTTTGGTTCATATGTTTTATTGGGTTAATTTATAAGTACTAAGCTGAGGTGGGTTATAATCAAGTTTTAATCTTTTTGGTTTAAATTGTGTTATTAGTCAATTTCCATATAATTTGTAAGGTTATCTTTAATTAGTTCTTGTTGGTTGGTCATCTTTATTTATCTGGCTTGTTTTGTATCATTTGTTTTTAAGGGTATCTTTTTAATTTATCTCTATTTGGCTTGCTTTATGACATAGTTTTGATAATTGAGGTCGATTATTATCAAGTATTAATCATTTTGTTTTAATCTGTGTTAAACTTTGATATGATTATTAGTGTTATCTTTTCTAATTCTTTTGTTGATAAATGGTTTTTGACATTTGATGTGTCATGTGTTTGTGTTGTTTTATGATACAATTTTCAAGATGAAGTTTGTGGTTTTGAATAGTTGGTTGTGATTTTGCTAGACTATAAAGAGGTTGTTGCTTGGGTGATAAAAATGGACGTTTTTTTATCATGGTGGTAGGATATCCTTGCTTATATTGTTAATTGGTTAAAGTTGGGTTCAAAATTTTTTTTTGGGTTATCTATGGCATCTTATTAGTCTTAATTTATGACATACTATCGTGGTTAGGTTTGTGGTTTAGTATAATTGTGCGTGCTGGGATTGCTTAATGGTTTGACCAGAAACAAAAAGTCAACTTAAACTATAAAAGTCTATACTACTCAAAATTAAAACTGTTACGAAGTGATGCGGCCATTGCGTCCGATGCGAGCAATTAACTATTACGACCCGATGCGTTCGCATCAGGCCGCATCCTGGAACAACCTCGCATCAGGTTTTGCGTTGCTTTTTTTCAAACGCAACACTCTGATGCGCGATGCGAGCGCAACGATGCGCGCAATTTAAAACCAAGCTAGAGAGTTAGATATGATTTTGTATGACTGATTGTGGAACATATGTAATGAATATTTTTTTGTTAATAAGTAGGATTTATTGATAGTACTGATTGTGGTTTTTTGTGTTTAGAATCAAGTAAAGTACATATGATCTGTTGCTTTGTTATGTATTTGTTTGGTCAATCTTAGAATAGAATCAACCAAATGATGACGTTCGATTGTACTTCCCATGTATGTGGAATGGAGTATATTTGAGATAATGGAATGCTTGCGTTTATAATGTTTGATTGAAGAATCAAACGAATAAGTATACCAATTATTGTGTAGTCATCACATTTTGATGCATATCGAATTTCATGGGAACCATTATCTTATGCCTTTAGATACGAATGTCTTTAAATTCTATCGCCAACCATAGGATCACTTGTAGCTTATTCGGAAATCAAACTAAGGGGCGTGTTTGGTTGCTTTCAACTTTCAAAATTAATATCTTCTTTTTTGTAACTTACAACGAAATAATAAGCTGGTTTGAGGTTGTTTGGATTTGCTAATTCAAAATGTGTACCAGATAATATGTTACTGAAATAGGCCATTCTGATTTCTGAATAAGCAGCTTGGAGTTGCTAATTCCGTACTGTTTTTTTTATGAATAAGTAATATCCAAATAATAGTATCTTGCAAGTGTTGGAACTGTAAGCCATGCATTCTGCATCTGCAAGTTCATATTCCTGAGATTTTGTCCGTTTTTATGTATCGTTTAGGGAAATGAAGCACAAGAAATACCATCTTAGCAAAAAAAGAAGAAAATTAGTTTATCTTTCGCTAATCTGTGTTTCATTTTTCTTGAAGAGAGACTTTATAGCAACAAAACTTTCTATGCGACGGATCTTTTCTTTGTTTAGGCGAATTTAGTATGTTTGACTAAAACTGTTCTTTTTCTGATCATGCAAACATGCAGGGAGCAACTATTGACCTCAAACTTCCGAGGAGAAGCTTGCAAGTGCATTTTACCTGTGATGCGTGTGGCGTAAGATCACAAAGACTCATTAACAGATTAGCTTACGAAAAAGGGTTGGTCTATGTACAGGTATCTCTTTCTTTTACACTCGTGACATGCTATTAGATTTTTGCAATATGATTATGTTGTCAACAAACCCAATAATATTTTTATAAATTATCATTGACATCGTGAAAATGAACATTCACAAGTGTTTATTTATGACTTATTTAATGAAAAGATATTGTATTTATCCTGACGGATGGATATTTGTATGCAGTGTTCAGGATGCTCACAATATCACAAACTTGTTGACAATCTCAATCTTATGGTGGAGTACGACTTTCGGGAGGAAATTAACGTGAGTTCAGATACAGATCAAGCTTGATATAAATGATGCGATACATCATTGTATTCTACTTTACTTTAAAAAATCTCGATTTTGACAGTATAGATAAAGCTTATAAGGAATCTTGAATTATGTAATGAGATGTTTCTAGGCAGAGTGAATTCAGTTACATGTTCATATAATTGTCCTAAGTTGAATGGAACGCAGAGGCAACCACAAGGTAACCAACACCTAGCTTTAGCAATTGAAGGAAACAACCCAAACCCTGTACTCAATATCAGTCCACCTCGACCTCGAGCATTCTATATAGGGACCGAGGCAGCCCGCAATGCATAACTGGTACGTTTTCCTTAGACGCATAAGTTTTGACATAAACACTTTGACCATACACTTGATTTCGCGAAACCTTAGGGTAGAACTTTATGTATCATCGATTGAATCACGAGGACGTGATTCCTCTGACATGGGAAGAATGTCACAATTCTCAATTTTTGGTCATTTCTCAAACTCTACATTCATCATACTAGTCATGCATGGGTTTTGCATTTCACATTAAACGCATAATTTCATATTAAATAAACGTTATCGCATAATATATTATTTTGAACAATTGATCCATTACTTCCAAAAATTATTTCAATATAATTTTTATACTCATATTAAGTCTATAAAAATATTATTATTAGTTTACCCGGTGTTTTAAATTTATTTCGTATATAAATTGTTAAGTTTATATAATTACGACGGTTTTCGTAAATTCAACCCGATAAATATTTATTCACTCAAATCTTTCAAGAAATGTATTTTTATAACTTTTATGACCTCAATATATTTTATCTTGACCCGTGAAAATTTATTTTTATCTAACGCTACCTTAAATATTCAAATGGGTACACAATTTACCACAAGTCTTCAAGTAACTTACATTTTATTATACTTATACATTTAATTCAACAAAATACAACTTGATCTTTGATTTGCTTCATACATGTCGACACCCCCAATGGATGAGTCATGTGGGTACTAAATATCTTACAAGTATAACTACTAAATATCACAAACAAACACATACTAGCTCATATCTAAAGGTGTAAAATTTGGTTTTCTCTTCTCTTTCTCTCTCAAAATTTCGGCAGCCAAGGACCAAGAGGAGAATCATTTTCAAGTTTTCACGACAAGTTTTTATATACACTAGTATCATTTGTTGCATAGGTTTTGTAATACAAACCTCAAGTGATTAGGAAAACCATTTTGTCCTTAAACCTCATCATATCACTAGTAAGCATCTCATGTTTATTTTTCATCTTACATATTCATTTCATATTCATTTCATCATATTTGAGCAAAAACATGCAAGTCATATGATGTTGTACCACTTTTTCAATGATTTTCAAGAGTTATGAATATATATAATCCATCCTATAATTATTCCTTGTTATATATTAGTTTTGGTGATGTCTAGGAAACCATGACACCCTAAGAAGGTGTATGGTAGGATTAGAATAGCTCTGGAGTTGTTTTGAATTGGTTAGAATAGGTTTTGCGCGAGAAAAACTCATTTCGACAACTTTATATAGTGGTCTGATCTTATTTGCGAAATCTGGAAAATCCGACAGTTTGTAAAATATTTTGGGCTAGATATTCAGAAAATATACTTTAAAACGAAAACGTGGCCGCTTGAACGGGTTAAAACGGAGCTATAACGAAGAAGTTATGCTATTTTCAAGTTTAACGACGAAACTATTTTCCGGAAAAACTGACCTGCTGTTACAAATCGTTGAACTGATAAAATTTTATAACAAACTGACCCTTGAAAGTATTTTTACATGAAACTAGACTCAATTACCTTCGAAATGACGGGTGGCTCGACCCGTGATGATTTACGGTTAAAAAGATATGATTTTTCCAAGTTTGTTCTCCAAAGTTGTTCTCCAAAAATTAGTTCTCCAAATTTCTTTTCAAGTTTGTTCTCCAAACGGGTCAAGATATGACCATGTTGAGGGTCGTTTTTAACATAGATGAGATACTTTTTATAAAGAGATGTCTTCTAGTAAAAGTAAGTTCACCGAGCCTATTTTCCAAAATGTCAAACCGTTCGTCAAACGGAGTTGTAACGAGTAAAATACGGTCACTCAAACTTTGCCGAAAGTTACCTTCAGCAACATTTTGGGTACAAGTACCCTACTTCACCTATGTTTTTCTCCATGATCGAGACCTCTATGATAAAAACTTAAACACTAAAACTTTGAGATTATGATACAAGCTTCCCAAAACCGTTGAGTTTGTTTCCTAACGCTCGACGTGCATCATTTTACGACTAACTTTTCAAGGCCATTTTAGTCACTTTCATGAAAATTTCAACGATATTATTTTACGACGAAAAGTTATAATTTCACAATAAATCATTAAATGACTATCGTGGGATATCATTTCAACGTAAATACTTGTAAAGTATTTTATAATATGACGAGATGTCATAAACATTTATTTCGATGATAAACATTATTTTCAAAACGTACAAGTGGTATAGATATCATATGGAGTTGCATGCACGACATTGTATCACGCATTCACGACAACATATCATAACTCAAGTCATAACATTCATTTTAGGTCGCGGATAGTTTCCGAGCCTCATTTTAGTGCACTTCATTTTGTTAGCATATCAATCATACAGGTGAGTTCATACCCCGCTTTTACTCATTTAAATTCCTATAAACTATTTGGGGCGAGATATATGCTTATTTATCCAAACATTTAAACTCTTTTGCCAAACAACATTACTTATACTTTACACTTGATTGCGTTATATACTTGATTGGGTTATACTTGATTTCATATGCATATTTGGAACAAACATACAAGAATTGGTGGCTCCAAATTAAGTTGTTGGAAGGCTATTAATTTACAAACATACAAGAATTAGTGGCTCCAAATTAAGTTGTTGGAAGGCTATTAATTTACAAACATCCCAATATTTATATGTTGGAAGACCCTTGTGGTGACATTTATACTTTTAACTACCTTAATGCGCATATTCATGATTGTCATTCTATTTTAGGCAATGGGTTGTGAACACACAGGTTGCAAGTTTTGTATGGGCGGAACTTGGAACTGAGTGGATTTACAATGCCTTTGCTGTGTGAACATTTCTCTAAGTATTTCAGATCATTTTATCACAAACTTATGAACTCACCAACCTTTGTGTTGACACTTTTTAGCATATTTATCTCAGGTTGTAAGGCGATAGCATTTCATGGAGCTTTTGGGTCTCATGGCATACATTGGAGTCTAGTGTTTTATCTATTACCATTCGATATGTTTTGTAAACCTTTATGTAATATCAAACTTTGGAATCTCATGTGTTGTAAACTTTAACTTATTTAATCGAATGGTAAACTCTTTAAAACGTCTCATTATAGAGGTCGTTTTCTTTATCCATACTTTGTGCCATGACGTCATACCCCAATGACACTATCGTTCCGCTGCGATATTTTGGGGGTGTGACAAAAACTGTTGCATAACATCTGCACACTCTGCCGATAATACCCCTCTTCTTATTGTCATGTTTGGATGGAATGGGTGCACGGGGCAGGCGGCTTATCTGAGCCATTTCCGCCATCACCATCAGGAAACAGTCTGCAAATACATAGAGTGAAAGTTTAACCCAAAGTTGAACGCATTATAGCTTTAGCATGAAACTAATTTCATCAAATTTGGAGGTCTGTACGTTTACCAAGTCATTAGAAGGGTCAAAGTGGGTTTACATTTAAGTGAATGTCAAAGCAGGTCGTGAGGTCAACACTATACGATTACACGTGTTCAAAGTTTTAGAGAACACTTTAGATTAGGGGTGCTATTCGGGTCGGGTTGGTCGGGTTCGGGTCAAACGGGTCGGGTCCAAGTCGGGTCAAGGGTAAAAATAATATACCCTAACCCGACCCTATTTGAACTCGGGTTAGTCGGGTTCGGGTCAAGTCGGGTCGGGTCCAAGTCGGGTCGGGTCAAGTCGGGTCGGGTTCGACCCTATTTGAAAATGAGTAATTGCATGTAAAAGCAGGGCTGATTTTTGCATTTTGTTAAGGACTGTTTCTAAAATAAAATTAAATAGGGGTGTTTGGAAATTCATTATACATGTTAGCTCCATTGTTTGCTTGATTCTTGCAGACGTGCATGTTTTTTTTGGATGAAGTTTAACTAAGCTAATTGGACTGAATTGGCCATGGATCTAAGGTAACTAAGCTAATTGGACTGAATTGGCCATGAATCCAAATGAAGAGATTTCCTGATCTTGTTCGTTTTTTGCTCGAATAAAACTGTAACACATCACCCCCGTTAACGTTCCTGTTATGGGGCCGACAATATAAACCCAAATACCTTTATACGTGTTGCTAGCCAATGCTGGTCCAATGGTACGTGCTGGGTTCATTGATCCTCCCGATATTGGCCTAAATATTCATTTACAAGTTATATGTTTTTAATGCTAGAACAATATTATTTACTTGGAAAAATATAATTATATGATCAAAGCTTTACCCTGCTAAGATGGAATTAATGCATACTGCTGATCCGACTGCTATACCTGCTAACTCTCCTACCTGCAACATATTACATAAAACAACATTAATTAGACTTTTAAAGAATACATTACAATTAAAATTAAATAAAGATTTAAAAAAAAAAAAAAAAAAAAAAAAAAAAAAATTCCTAACTCGGGTTAGTCGGGTTGACCCGAACCCGACGAAGCAAAGTATTTAAACCCGATACCCGACCCTAATTCATACTCGGGTTAAACGGGTTGACCCGATTGACCCGAGTTAGATTTTGGACCCGAGTAACCCGACCCGAATTGACTCGGGTCGGGTCGGGTCGGCCCGAATGACACCCCTACTTTAGATGACTTTTGAGTAACCTGATTGACCCGGTTTCCTTAAAGTAAATTTTTTACCCATTTCACATTCTGGAAATAAAAAATCCAAATCGACACAATTTCTTTAAAGGTCGATATAGCCATCTCTACACAAGTTATCTAGTTAACTCGATACTCCAGTCAAAGATTTCATACCTGATCCAGCTTCCATAGGCGCCAAGCAATTTATTTGGAGCTCCCCATACAATTGTGTCAATCCGTGCTTGAAGGATTGCTCCAGCACACATGGGACATGGTTCAAGTGTCACATAAAGCGTAGTACCCTGAAAGTGTAGCATAAGTAACGGGGGACTAATTAGTTGTAAAAATTAGTTATGTAGTATTATTTTTAGCCAACTATTGTTTTTTATTTAGTAGGTCTGATTTATGATACAAATATGCTACAACTAAAACACTAGAGAAGGGTAGTTTACCGAAAGTCTCCATGAGCGTAGGTTATTTGATGCCTCTCGTATACAAATCATCTCAGCATGTGCAGTGGAGTCACTTAACTCTTCTACCCTAAAACCACAACAAAATTCATCTTATGGAATGCTGATGCTGATACACTAGTAAAAAGTACAAAAAATTGAAGAAACCATAAGGAACTTACAAATTATATCCCCGAGCAATTACTTTACCATCCTGCACCAGAACAGCCCCAACTGGCACTTCCCAGAGATCAGCAGCCTTTTTAGCTTCCAACAACGCTTCTCTCATAAAAATTTCATCATTTTGGCGTTGCTTAGCTTCAACAGTATAAGCCTCTTCCCATTCATCAAATCTATCTTGGGACACTTGATCTATCCGTGCTAGTTTCCTACGTTTTAATTCACCATCAGTCACACCAGCAGCAGAAACCGGTTGATCCACTATTACCATTTTGCCACTACCGGATGCACCCTCTTGTGGAACTCGGGTCAACGGTTTAGGAACTAGTTGGTCAATGTTCCCACTGGTGGATGCATCATTTTCGCCGGGCACTGAAGTGCTCTTTACGGCATGTGACCTTCTCATTCGAATTGCCGGTAACGGCAATGATGACTCTTCGAGTACTAATGGAGACATGGTTTTGGATGAAGATCCCAGATTAGCATCTGATGATGATGATAAAAATGGTGAATCTTTTCTCTGCTTAGAGCTTGAAGGGTTAGAAACGTCTTTTTGCCTTCGAGATCGACCTTTTTTACTCCCACTTTTCACATTCTCGTCATTTGAGTCTGATGGTTCATGACCAGAAAACCACGCGTCGCTACTTGCGGACTGGATGGACGAAGCTTTTCCACCACCTGATTATTGAAGTTTGAAGAATGAGAGAATTTATGCCATAAGGCAGGAAAAGTTATTAATTCTCATTAAGACAAATGAAGATTACAACACTCTATTTATAGAGACAAACTACACAATTGCTACTTGTACAGTACTACTGCTAAAGCTACATTACTACTGCTAAAACTACATGATTCCACATTGCACTTGAACCTTCTGATGAAGCTTAAGCTTTGCTGGTTTCTGCTGAACCTTGTTCTGATTCTGCTGAGTTATATTGTTGATGTGATGAGCTGCTCCTTTACCCCCCCCCCCCCCCACAAGTTGGCAATGTGTATGGATCACATATGCCTAACTTGGATAAGCATGTATAGTGGAGAGCCTTGGGTAATCCTTTGGTGAGAACATCTGCAGCTTGATGTTTAGAAGAGATGAACATAGGAAGAACTTGGTTATTCTTGATCTTATCTCTAACAAAGTCGCAGTCAATCTCTATGTGTTTGGTTCTGGCATGATGAACAGGATTGGAAGCCAATGCTATGGTGGATTCATTGTCACAGAAGATAGGGATAGGAGTAGGAGTATGAACTTGCAGATCATTGAAGAGACATTGAAGCCAGGTAAGTTCACATGTACAATCTGCAAGGGCCCTGTATTCAGCTTCTGTAGATGACCTGGAAACCACCAATTGTTTCTTGGATGACCAGGATATCAAACAGGGACTAAGAAATGTAGCATAACCTGTGACTGATCTTCTAGTGATAGGACAAGATGCCCAGTCACTATCACAATAAGCTGATAGTTGAAGATTGTTAGTTCTTGAGAAATGTAAACCTTGACTAGGACAGAGTTTGATATATCTTAAGACTTTGTATAAAGCATCCATATGAGCAGTCATTGGAGCATGAGAGAATTGACTGAGGGCTTGAGCTGCAAATGATAGATCAGGTCTAGTAATGGTGAGATAAATAAGCTTTCCAACCAGCTTCCTGTAAAGGGATGGATCAGGAAGAGGTTCTCCATCTGTGAGATTAAGATTCTTGAGTGGGTCCAATGGAATAGTAGAAGGTTTATGATGAAGAACATCTGCACATTGTAGGAGATCCAAAGCATATTTCCTCTGGGACATAACAAGGCCTGCTGAATTATGAAGGATCTCAATGCCCAGATAATAATGAAGTGGGCCTAAGTCTTTTATGCTGAACTGGTGGTGGAGATGTTGTTTGATGGTTTGAATCAAGGAATGGTCACTCCCAGTGAGAATAATGTCATCTACATAGATGATCAGAGCAATGAAGGAGGTATCTTTGGTGAGGGTGAAGAGGGAAGTGTCTGCATAACTTTGATGAAAGCCCAAGGATAGAAGGAAAGTGGTTAGTTTGGTGAACCATTGTCTGTTTGCTTGCTTGAGACCATACAAGGATTTCTTGAGTTTGCAGACCATGTTTGGTGGAGTGGGAGTGATGTATCCTTGAGGAAGAGACATGTATACTTCCTCATGTAGATCTCCATGAAGAAAGGCATTGTTGATGTCTAGTTGCTCAATAAACCAGTTCTTGTGTACAGCTACTGCAAGAAGAGCCCTGACTGAAACCATTTTGGCAACTGGAGCAAAAGTTTCTTTATAATCTATGCCTTCTTTTTGGGTATAGCCTTTTGCAACAAGCCTGGCCTTGTGCTTTTCTATGGTACCATCTGATTTAAACTTGATTCTATAGACCCATTTACTCCTAATTGGTATCTTTCCTGGTGGTAGAGTGGTGACTTCCCATGTTGAATTTGTTTCTTAAGCCTCTAATTCCTTTTTCATTGCTTCTACCCATTTTGGATCTTTAGATGCTTGTGAATAATTGTGTGGTTCAGTGGTGATGTTTATGTTGTGAATTAGATGTCTAGTGGATGGTGTATGAATGTTGGTATAATTAATGTAGTGAGTGTAGTGATGTTTTGTGATGTTGTGAATAAGTGACTTTGGAAGAGTGCATTGATAATTTGTGAGTTTGATGGATGGTTGTTTGGTTCTGGTGGAGACTCTTTGTGGTGGTGGTGGTTCTGGAGGAGTGGTGATAGGATGAGTTTCAGTGGAGGTGGAAGGTGTGGTAGAATTAGGTAATGTGGTAGATGGTGTATCTGTGTGTGTAGAGTTTGCTGGAGATGGATCAGTGTTTGGTGAGTTGTTGGTGTGGGTGTGAACTGGTGAGTTAACTGTGGATGTAAGTGGAGATGGATCAATATCATTGGTGACTGTGGGTGATGAATGAAAGACAAGGAGATTGATGTGATCAGGTGAAATGGGTGGTGGTGAGTGTGTTGCATTTGATGGTGGATGAGCAAAGGGAAATTCAGTTTCATCAAAGAGTACATGTCTGCTGGTAATAAGTTTATGTGTGTTGGGATCATATAAGACATATCCTTTTTGTGTGAATGAATAGCCAACTAGAATGGTGGGAATAGATCTTGGATCAAGTTTGTCTGGACCATGATGATGAACAAAAGCTCTACATCCAATAACTCTGAGGTGATCAAGTGGTGGTGGTTGGTTATGTAAGAGTTCATATGGGGATTTGTGATGAATTGGTTTGGAGGGTAGTCTGTTGATGAGATAGGTAGCTGCAAGGATACAATATCCCCAGAAGTGGTTTGGAAAATGAGCTTGGTGTTTTATTGCTCTTGCAATCTCAAGTAATTGTCTGTGTTTTCTCTCTACTCTAGCATTCTGCTGAGGGGTGTTGGGACATGATGTTTGGTGAAGAATACCATTAATTTCAAAATATTCTGAGAGAGAAGCATTGGTAAATTCTGTACCATTATCACTCCTGATTGTTTTGATGGTTGTGTGAAAATGATTTTGAACATAAGCACAAAATGTTTTGATGTTGAAAGTGGTGTGAATTTTATTTGGCATTAAATAAGTCCAAATTGCTCTTGAATGATCATCAACAATTGTGAGAAAGTATTTGCATTTGTTAACTGTTGGGTGTTTATATGGACCCCAAACATCAATGTGAACAAGATCAAACAAATGATTTGCATATGAGGTACTTGAGTGAAAAGGTAAAGCATGTTGTTTTGCCAAAGGACATATATCACAAACTGAATTTGAATTACATTTGAACAATGATGAAAGTGATTTTATTTTCTTAAGTACAGTGGTTGAAGAGTGTCCAAGTCTGGAATGCCATAAAGTTGGATTGGTGTTGGTGTGAAGGATGGTTGCTGAGCTGATATGAGTTGAAGGTGCTGGTGAGATGAAGTACAGACCATCACAGAGGGTGCCATGTGCAATCCTCGTGTTCTGGTCCTGAAAAATGCAATATGAAGCAGTTAAGGTGAGTGAAATAGATGTGCCATGTAATAGTTTGCTCACTGAGATGATGTTGTATGTGAATGTAGGAATGTAGAAGACATTATGTAGTGTTATGTTTGCATTGAGGGTGACTGATCCATAGGTTGTGACTTTGATTGTTTTGCCATCAGGAAGGGATACAAGGACTGGTGTAGTGAGTGTATGGACATTGTGCATTAAGGTGAGTGTGATTGAGATGTGGTCAGTTGCACCACTATCAATTATCCAAGCATCTTTAAAATCAGTAATGAGAGTTGCAATAAATTTAGGAATTTTGAGACTAGTGGAGGAGAAGATACCTTGGAAGAGATTTCCTTGGTTGTTTTGAAGCATGAGTAGCACCTGATTGAGCTGATTTTGCAACTGATCCATTCTTGCTGATACATGAGTCTGTGGTGCCTCTTGAGTGTGTGGAGTAGAGAGTTGTGTCTTTGTGTCCTCCTGTCCAGTCACCATGTTTACAACCCTTGTGGTTCTTGGATTGGTAAATTTTGGTGTCTGTGATGGTTGATATTTTCCATGAAGAGGATGGCCTGCTGGATATCCCACAATTTTGTAGCACTCCTCTTGTAGATGACCTTCTTTACCACAATTTCCACAGTAAACACCTTTCTTAAAGGTGCTTTTCCTTTCTGAACTTGAGCTTATGGTTGAACCATTGGTAGTGTTTGGATGAAAATTGTTTCTTTCTAATTGATAATTGTTCCTGAGTTGAGAGTTTTGATGTGGTCTTGCATTGGCATAGGTGTTGTATCTTGGTGTAGAGTTGGCTTGTGGTCTTGCATTGGTGGTGTAGGAATTGAGGATGGTGGAGGTCATTGACTTAGGAGCAGTTCCTTCTCTTTGCTTCTCTTCTTGCCTCACCATGGTGTATGATTTTGCAGCTGATGGAACAGGTTGCATCAGAAGAATTTGACCCCTGACATTAGAGTAACCTTCATCCAACCCCATCAAGAACTGAATTAATCTCTTTCTTTGATCCCTTTCACCATTAATCCTTCCATTTTCACAAGTACAACTGCAAATACACATGTAAGGCGCCTCCAGTGCATCATATTCATCCCATAACCCCTTTAACTTGTGATAATACACTTCAACACTGGAATTGCCTTGTTTCAACGGAACCATGTCATTTTTCAGTTGGAAGATTCTATGACCATCAATTTGAGCATAATGTTCTTGCAATTCATTCCATAATTTTGACACAGAATTGATGAAATTCAAGTTGTTGCTTATCTGTTCACTAACTGTATTCAAGATCCAAGAAATCAACATATCATTGTTTCTTTCCCAGATTGCTCTGAGATCTGATTCAACTGATGGTTCTGGATACTCTCCAGTGATGATTTTCATCTTATTCTTGGCATTGAGTGCTATGGTGATGGATCTTCTCCAGGAACTGTAGTTATCTGATCCAGTGAGTTTCTTGGAGATGAGAATGAGTCCTGGATGATCTGTTTGATGTAGAAACAATGGATGATTTGGTGTGATTTCAGTATCAGTAACTGTGGTAGTGGTTGCAGTTGTGGTGGTGTTTGTTGTGGTTCCCGCCATTATGAGTTTTGTAAAATTTTGATTGATTTGTTGTTTAGATGATGATATTGTGATGTTTGATGATGATAAGATTGTTCCTGGTGTTGATTCGAGTATAAAGATGGTAATTTGGTTGAATTTGGTGGAGGAAAAGATGAGGAGTGGTGGTTGTTGTGGTGGTTTTGGGTTGTTATGATGGTCGGAGTTTGTTAGGGATGATGGAGTTAGTTAGAAGTGGTGGAGTTGGATGGTGGTTGACGGTTGAGCATGATCATTTGCTCTGATACCATATTGAAGTTTGAAGAATGAGAGAATTTATGCCATAAGGCAGGAAAAGTTATTAATTCTCATTAAGACAAATGAAGGTTACAACACTCTATTTATAGAGACAAACTACACAATTGCTACTTGTACAGTACTACTGCTAAAGCTACATTACTACTGCTAAAACTACATGATTCCACATTGCACTTGAACCTTCTGATGAAGCTTAAGCTTTGCTGGTTTCTGCTGAACCTTGTTCTGATTCTGCTGATGTTGACTCTGCTGAGTTATATTTGGAGTAATTGTTTCCGAACGTGGAGAAGTCCACCGTAGCCTAACCACATCTCCAATAACATTCCATAACGACCTCTCACTCCTAACAGATTCGTCATTTTCGATTGAAACCGTGTTATCAGGTGCCTCTGTCTCCGAAGGCTGCTGTATGGTTTCCCCAGCTTCGTGCCATATTTCATCAGACGGTCCCGTAGCTCCATCGTTTTGATCAGATTTACCTGAACCATCATCACCTAAACTGTCAAGTTCGTGTTGTGCCTTGTCAACAAAATCGCTCACATAATGGCTGGAGGATATCTGTTGTTGATCAGCTGAAGAGATAGCATCTTCATCCGAGATGAAGCTCAGTGGCTCCTGGATTTCACCAGCTGATGAACCTGATGAATCCGAAACGATTAAAAGTGACCCGCTCTTACCATCACCACGAGAGCCACTTTCTTGTGACTTACGTTCGGGGATCAATCTCATCGCTTTGTAACTACTTGCTGGCTCTCTATGCATACCGACATTAAAACTGGACGCCTTAGTTGTTCTTCTACCGGTTCTCATTGATTCCATGGTTCCCTCCACCATTTTCACTTCTGACGATGAAACTTGTGTCGATCCACCAGTTTCATGCTGTGTTTCATCAGAAGGCCCCGAACCTTCATGTTGCTCAGCTTCTTCATACACTAGTTCAGCTTTAGAACCAAAGAGTTTGTGTTTTGCTTTTGTAACAAACTCACTGACATAACTACTCGAGGATATTTGTTCTTGATCAGCTGAAGCAATAGTGTCTCTCGAAGGCTCCTGGATTTCACCTGCTGATGAAGTAGAAACGACTGAAAGTGAGCTGCTATTACCACCACCATCGCGAGTATAACCGGTTTCTTGTAACCTAGGTTCGGGATTTAACTTCAAAGCTTTGTAGCTACTTGATGCCTCTCTAGGCATACCGACGTTAAAACTTGAAGATTTATTTGTTTTCCTACCGGTCTTCAATGATTCATTGGTTCCCTCCCCCATTTTCACCCCAGATAACGAAACTTGCGAAACTGAACTGTCTAACTGCAGTTCTTGTTTTTTGCTTCTAATGTCAGATTGTCCAAGCGAGACAGAAGTGTTTTCAGTTCTATCGATTCGGGTATCAGTAATTTCAGATACTTGTTGTGATTTCACTCTAGACTCTTGAAATGCAGTCAATTGGTCAATTTTTTGGTAATTTTCTTCTCTTCGGTCTTCAAATTGACCAGTAACTTCTGTTACATTGTCGGATTGTCTCCGTGAAACTGAGGTGTTATCAGTGTTACTGTTAAAACTATCTGAGCTTTCAGATATATGTTGCGATTTCAGTCTAGACTCTTGTACGGCGGTCAATTGGTCGATTTTTTGGTAATTTTCTTCTCTTTGATCCTCAAAACCACCAACTGTTACTAAATTATCTTTCGAGTTCTTCATCCTAGTCTCTAAATTCACTTCTTGTTTTTCTCTTCTGATGTCAGACCGTCTCTGAGAAACCAAACTGCTTTCACTTTTATCGATACGGGTATCTGAAACTTCTGAAATCTGTTGCGAATTTACAATTGACTCTTGTATTGCGGTCCATTGGTCAAACTTTTGTTGCTTATCTTCCCTTTGATCTTCAATCCGACCACTAATTTCTATTAAAACGTCTTCCCAGCTCTTCATTTTACTCTCTAGATGCCGTTCTTGTTTCTCGCTTCTGGTGTCAGATTGGCTCTTTGAAACAAACGCGTTATCAGTCTTATTGATTCATGTATCATAAATTTGGGATGCTTGTTGTGATTGTATTCTAGAGTCTCTTAATGCAGTCAAGTGGTCAACTCTCTGGTGTCTTTCTTCTCTTCGAACATCAACTCGACCGCTAAATGATGTTGAATTGTCTTCCCAATTCTTCATTCTAGTCTCTTGTGACGACGAAGAAGCCTTTCTTCTGTCAGCTTCATGAGACGCTTCTGAAACCACATTTGTCTGCTTTATGTACTCATTTTGGCGAGTAACATGATCAGAATTTTCCTCTTTATGTTCACTTGCTAGTTGCTGAACTGATGTACTCAACTTATTTTCAGTATCACTGTATCGTTTTTGGTTGCTGGTGCTCGATCCAATAAGTCTGTTATCCCTCTCTGTAGTGGATGTTTCCGCGAGTCTTTTATACTTCGTCCCTGATTGAAATTGATCAATAATTCTATCACTTCTTTCACTATGTTGTTCACTGGACTCTACATTAAGCTTCTTTTCAGATGTCTTTCGCCACTCTTGATTCCCGTAATACTTCTCAGCAATATTTTTCTTCAATTTCTCACTTTGTTTCCCGTCCACATTTTCCTTAACTTCTTCATCATACCGTCGATAACTATCCATTTTCCGATCATCCTTATACTCACTCGAAGACTCGCCTCTAACAAAACTATCATCCCGTATAACCTCAACATCATTATCACTCTCATACTCCCCCGTAGAAGCAACTGAGTAATAAGACGAACCATTAGACCCTTCTTTTCTCAAATCACTCTTCCCCTCGTCCACCCTAGACCGTATCTTCACACCTTTATCATCAAGCTTCAAATCCTTATCTACACGTCCCAAACGCACATTCTTCTTTTTCTCACTGACACAACGAGCATCCTTCATCTCAACCCTCTTCCTATCTCCAACACCACCATAACGATCACCCTTCTTCTTTTTCTCACTAACCCTTGTTCTCTCCCGAACCCCAACATCCCCAAAACCAACCTCCTCATTCAACAAATCAAGCAATACCTCAACTTGATCCACAAACTCATCACCACTTTCACTACTCTCATCTTCCAAAACTCGACACACGTACCTACTTTTACCTAACTTCCTAAGCCTCTCATACGAATTTCGCTCAAAACCCGTAACCGAAAACCTACTACTATTACCATCACACACCTCTCTTATCCTCCTACCATGATTTAAAAGTCTTCTACTAGGTGCAAAATTAATCAAAGTAGACTGTCTTAATCTATTAGATACAAAACTAGGGGTGATACTAAATCTAGGCAAATGACTATTATAATAAACTAAATTAGTACTACTATTAGTGCAACAACAGCAACAAGAGCAACAGCAACAGTTAGGTAATGATGAAAAACCGGCGGTTCAATCCGGTTCTCAACCATGCGAAAACCCGGCCCTATCCGGCCAGGTCTCCAAGCCGGTTCCCGGTTCAACCGGTTGAACCGGCCGGGTCAACCCGGGTTTTAAAACATTTATTTTTTATGTTCTTTTATATTAGAGTAAAATATATGGTTCGTCCCTAATTTTGTATCTACGCATCACGTTGAACCAAAAGTTGGGATTTTTATCGTCGGGAGTCCTTTTTCCAAGTTCATAGTCTAAACTGGTCCTTTGACCATTTTTCCGTTAGTCAACCACGTCCGTTGCCGTTTGCTTTGTCTTTAGTCCAAAGGCACAATTGTTATTTCCTTATTTCAAATAAAAACCTCTGTATTATTGCCACATGTAATGTAACCCTCTTCCAGCCCCATAAACACATAGACTGTATTATTTTTCGTCCCAAAACTTTCGTTACAAGAATTATCATAATTCACAAACCCTAATTGCATGTCACAAAACCAGTGTTTATTAATCAAAAAACCGAAACATGGACTTTACTCTATGGAAAGTAAGAAGACATCCAGGTTATCCAGTTGATGATACCGTCTTGTACGAATCTGCTAAGAAGAAATACGGTATTGTTTTTATTTTGATTATAAACATTAGAATTTCTAATTGGGGTATTTATTTTTTGGCAATTAACTTTTTAGAATGCCCTAAACATATATTGACATGTTTTCAGGTGGTAGATCTAATATGTTTAGCATGAGGGTTCATCACAACGATTTCTTTAAATATTGGCCTGGTAGAATCTACGTTGGAGGTATGAAAAATTTAGTTGATTTGTTTGATGTTGATAGTGTGTCAGTCGAAGAGTTGAATGTTCTTATGTATGAATTGGGTTATGATCTTGGTTCAAAAAATTACTATTACTTTGTTAAGCCTAGTAGTAATTTAGATGATGGTTTGTATAGCTTAAGTGAGAGTGCAAATTTAGAAATATTGAAAGATCTTGTTGATGACCATAAGATGATAGAAGTTTATATTGAAAATGGTAAGACAACATTGGATGTTGATGAAATGTCACCAAAGTCAATTAGGACAGTTATTACTGATGTGGATGCAACAAAGAAAAAAGCAGCTCTTGCCATTGTTCCATATTGCTCAAAGAAATTGTTCTTAGAAAACATTGTTAACAAATCTATGGTAGAGGATATATGTCAGGTTACACATCAACCTTTGAAAGTCAATACTTTGGTACAATCTAGTCAGATGCCAGAAATAGAACCCTTGTTTTCATCTGTAGAGGTCTGTCAGACTGAAGATATTGTAGGTGATGTCAACCAGCATATAGATAAACATGTTGAGCATATCCAAATAGATAGTCCTGAAGAGGTATGTCAAAATGATCAAGAGTTAGTTCATCAAGAGGAGGAAATATGTATTCCTGTTGTGCATGTCCAAAAAGGTAAATCTGTACAGGTATGTGAAATCGATGAAGCTTTAAGTGATGACAATGTGAGTGAAACAGATAGTTATGTGAGTGATGATGATGATATTGAGAATAATCGTGAGGGAAACACAGTTGTTGATGAGGCTAATACTTTTGAGGAGCCTAATTTTGATGTTAATCTGTTCAAAGTGACTGAGACTACAGAGTTACCATATATAGGTAGCTCCAGCTAGATACCATATGATTTTTTAAAGAAAAGTGAGTTGGATCTGTTATATGATAATGATTTTGCAAGTGGTTCTGAAAATGAGGATGAGTATGTTATTAGGAAGAAAAAAATGAGGGCATACAAGAAACAAAAGTTAAGTGAGGCAGCACAAGTAGAGGACGAAATATATTTTTTCTGTGGCTCGTTTATGGCTCGACCTAGTTGGGTTTTGGGTGAAACATGGGTCTAAAACTAATTTATAATTAATAAAACATGTAGCTAGTGATTTGGTATCGTGTGTTGTATCATTTTTTTTGTGTTTTTGCATTTTAGACATAGTTTCATGTGATGGGTTTAGATTAGTTGATGGGTTTGATGATTGGATGTTGTTTGGAGATTGATTGATTGTGTTTGGTTGTAGTAGAAGCAATTTGGGAGTGTTTGGATGTGTTTGTTGAGGCGTACGAGCCACAAAAACCCACGTATGGGTTGTAGGTGTGGCGTACGAGACCCGGGTCGGGTTGTTGTGGTATCTTGTTGGTTGTTGTTGTTGGTGTTTAAATGAGATGCGTGGAGCCGAAAAGCTTCTAGAGCTTGTTTGGTTCACGTGGTCTTAACCGTGAACGTGTCATGACCATTAGGGTCATAACATTGGTTTCGGGTATATTTGGTAGTTTGATTGGATGGCGAGATTGATATGGGTTTATTTGAGATTGAGTTGCGCTATTGTGATTATTTACTTGGACTTATACTATAAATTGTCAACTTTGAGCAACGTTGGTGTTACTTTGACTTTTTAGTCATAGTTGACCCCGACAACGCCGTATCATGGACTTTAGTATATTTTGGACTATAGATTGATTAAAAGCCGAGAAGTCATGACTCGTGCTTGTGGACTCGAAACGAATAATGATTTAATACTTATATTGAATTTGACGATATATATATATATATATATATATATATATATATATATATATACACATTATATATAAGAGGAGGCATGCCACATAAAATGCCACTTGGCATCCCATAATGCCACGTCATATTTCCATGTCATCATATTATGTCCACGTAAGCACATATTTAATACATAAATTCGGATTAAATACAGTCAAAAATAATGCTGCATGGATTCGAACTTGACCTTATTCAAAGACTACGTGGTATCTTAACCACTGAGCCACCGCATTGTTTTGGAGGAATTATGTAACTTCAAATCTATAAAGGATATCATTATATTCAGTAATTAGTTGGATTTTAGGAAACTAAAAGAACTGACCCAATTCTCATCTCATATCAGTCTACGTCTACTGCAACCCTAAAACAATTCAATTCTGGAACCCTAATGCACAACACACAAACAATACACACATGTTTTGATAGTTGGTTTTCAATTTTTAAGCCACACAACAAAGAAACCAAGCACATAGTTCTTCTGATGAAAACTCTCATGAAAGTGATTGTGATGAACAGGTTGTAAATTTTTTTCTTATTTGATTTTTGAAGATTTTCAATTTATATTGTGTTTTGCGTGATTCTTAGTGTCTATGCCCATGAGAGCTATCAGGATTGCTATATGAGCCAACTTTTGAAAAAGGATTTGGAATTGTCACTTTATAGATATTGAAGCATGTCTTCTGAGTTGAACCCTCCATATGAAACATGTCCAGATTCTGATTTTGGCTGCTCATCTTCTATGTTGAATCCTCCACCATCATTATAGATATTGTGGATCCTCCATCTGGGTAAGTTAGCTTATAGACCTCTGCAAAATCAGGTTTTTCCCAGGTAGCTTTTACGCTATTTACTTTTGTTGTACAATCATTCAGTACATGGAGTTTATTAGATGTGTTTGGGTAAAGTTATATAGACAGTTGCGCCTAATAGAAGTATCAATTATGAGCACTTAGGTAGACTTTGAGGCAATAGGTAGCTATCTGTTTCGGTTTTGAATGAATATACGATTGATGAGTGTAATTTTAGTTTGTTTTCAGTATTGGAAGATATTAATAATTTATAGTTAGATCCTTATAATCCACATGGTCAAGAGAAACATGTTACTAGATAGCGAGGAGGGTCATTTGTTATCGCTTTTCGTTAGTCTTATTTAGGAACGGTGGCGCTCGTATTTTATAGAGATTCTACTTGGCAACACCCTTACTTGAGCTACGAGGAGTTTTTGAATTCCATTTTTTTGTCCTTTCATAGTGCTTCTCAGGTCTCGGGTCTCTTTTAGGTGTCATATTTAGAAAGAATGACATGTTTTGGAAATTAGTTGATCAGTAAAAGCAAATTTGGTTTTTTTTCTCAATTTCTAATCTGACGTATAAAAATATCTAGATGACCACTAAGAAAAATGTACCTCATTTAGTTAGTTTTAGAGGGTACATATATCCTTTGAGTAGCTACTTGATATAATAGGCCATTTGTGGATGGTCTATTAGCTGTTATTTGAGATTTAAATGAATCTAGGACAGTTTTTTGTCAAAGGCAGAAGTCTGCCACTCTACCCCCTAAACATGGCCATAATATGCTTTGCCTTACCGTGAATCTTAGTTTCATATGAGGAAGTTATAGTTTCATGCTCCTGTGAATTGGTGGTCCAGCTATATGTAGCTGTAAGTTACATATGTAATATCTCCCTTTATAGATGTATATTCTCTTCAAACAACAGATGAGTTTGTAAAGTTCTTATGTATTTTATGAAATCGATGAGGGATATCTCTTGGAAGATATAGATTTTTGAAGAGTAGCCCTCGCAAGATTCGAACCTTGGGCTGGTCGTCCACTTACAAGAACCTCAACCATTAGACCATGTCACAAGTTGCGATATACCATTGCAATTCCAAATTAATATATTGACATAAATATTACCTGCTTCCCTAAATCAAATCGTGATTTACAAGATGATGACTAATTGATTTTTTCTGTATTTTCTCGATGGGTTATTGTAGTACTATTTTGGTGGAAGGTATGATTTACCCAAATTTGTGAAGATAGTTCAGGATGCAGGTATGCTTCTGATTCTCCGAATTGGGCCATTTGTTGCTGCAGAATGGAATTTCGGGTGAGTCAATGACTGTGATTCTTTATCGGATAATACTTCAAATGCGTGTTGTTTTAGCTAAAAAGGACAATACATGGTGGTACATCAGCAGTATGTGACTTCATTTGTTTTTAATTCCTAACAAGTTACTGTATATAAAATAGTGGTATACCAGTTTGGTTGCATTATGTGCCTGGGACTGACTTCAGAACTAATGAGCCTTTCAAGGTGTGAAGTGGTTGATATTATCTTATCAATTTCACAAGTAAACGTTCTTGCTAGAAATGTAAAATCACCTAATTACTTCTAGCTTTAATCACCTAATATCATATTCAAAATACATGTGTGTATTCAGAATGTGTTGCAAAGTTGCGCTATCCATCTGATGAAACCCTGGCCATGAAACTTAAAAGTCAAATAGCTGCAGGAGATTCATTCACTTGTCCTGCTCATAAATGCCATCGCTGTGAACAAGGAGAAGATAAAGACGTCCGTGATATGCAATTTGCGGTCTGTAGGCGCTGCCCTAAGTCATACCACCGGAAATGCTTACCTAAGTAATCACCATTTCTTCTATAAATTTTATATATTTAATAAATAATCTTATATGAATGGGCCATCCCTATTCTTCGGTGGTTTATGATATATTGCAGAGCAATCGCTTTTAAGGACGGTGGTGATGGAACTATCATCCAAAGAGCATGGGATGATCTCTTGCCAAAACACATCTTGATATATTTCTTGTAAGTATTCATTGCTGGTATATTCTGATAAGGCATAATTTATTATGTACATATGCTTTGACCTGTTAATTGATACATTGCCAGGGAGCACCCGAATATTAACATTGTTTTGTATAAATTTGATGGAGATGGTATGCAGTTCTTTAGTTCTGAATTGTTGTTTTTGAAATTATTTTGTATGTTTAATTATATATACCATTGTGAATTTGGGTACCTGTAGGTGGGTTTTGAGATGGTAGATGCAATATCAGAAGCTGAAGATATCTCCATGAAAAGCGTTACCTATAAAGCTTTCTTTGGAAAAGGTCTGCTATCGTTCTCAAATAATGTATCGTCTTTACATTTATTCTTCTTTGACAGACGAATTCAAAGTTTCTAGATGACATCTAGATATCTTGACATATGCATTCATTCCAACAGTAAGGCAATAGTTGTATTGGCTTTATTGCTTGAAATCATCCTATCATGCGTGTCTAAATATCAACAAACATATGTCTCAAAGTTGATGACATGACTCATGCTAACAGATTTCCAATCCTTAGATACTGACAGAAACATATTCTAGATATCAGTTACATGACCAACTTTATGGCAAGAATCATGTGCTAATATGAGTTTTCCAAGAATGTATTGCTTTAAACCTTTTTTGATATTAACCATAATTTCAAACCATTTGCCAGGAATACTATTGATGTACTCTAATATTAGTTGGTTATGTAATTTTTTTTTTCCGTATAGTGGCACCCCGAAAATCGGCTAGCATTAATTAAATATATTGAAACCTTAATATTTATTTGTAGTTTAATAAGTTGTCCACCTTCTTAAGCAATCAATCAAAAAATTTAATCTTACACTGGTTCTTCATTACATGTGTCATGAAATGCATTTATTGTTTCTTAGAGTAACTATACATATGTAGTTTTCTGATGTTGAAGTTTTATGGTATTAAATGTTTTTTTTTTTTTTTTTTTTTTTTATTTTATTTTATTGCCAATGTAGGTAAAGAAGGGATCACGGCCCTGGAACAAATTGTATATATAACTGAACAACAGTAAGAAACCCTTAAATCTCAGCATGAATAATTAAGACTTGGGTGGTCTTGGTTGATGAGCAGGTGGATTCAATGTCGCATTTGATCCCCTTGATGGGTCCAACATTGTTGACACAAACTTCACCGTGGACACCATTTTTGGTGTATGGCTGGGAGATAAGCTAACCGGTGTGACCAGAGGAGACCAAGTGGCTTTTTTTGTTGTATTCATGTATATTACTATGACAAAAAATGGTGTATATCCAAATGCGATTTCACCAACAACAAAAGCCAAGCTAAGGCTTCTTTTTGAGGTATTCATGTATTTAGAAAAGACAATGTAGCAGAATACCTCAATAGATCTAGAGAAAAGGACTTTTTTTGCAGGTTGACGCTTGAAATTTAAAATATTTATTTCTGCCATTCAAATTGACTGGAAAGAATGCAATGCTTGTGTACGTTAAGGCAGCTACATGCATCTTTGCAGGATTTATAAATGTATGGTATTCTGATGATCCTCACAATACAGTGGTAAGTTTTGACGTATCCGTTCGACTAACTTAACAAACCTAAATTTTAATTAAGTTTTGAAATGGATACAGATAGATTGGATTCGTGAACACATCTTTATCGGAGTTTGGCATTCAAGAAAAGTAGGTTGCCTGCAAGCAGGGAAGGGTGAGATAAAAAGATGAAAAAAAAACGTTCAATAGGCACTGTTTTTACAAGAGCCGTGGATAGCAATGGAGACCCGAAAAGAGCTGTTCAAAGCAAGGTTGTCAGTTAAACGGGGCTGCCATCAAATGATACCCAATGTTACAGGTCACCTTTCTATTAAAACATATTTTATCATCATATTAGTTGCAGTTACTCTAAAGGGGTGTTTGGAATTGATTATAAAATTTGGGGCACTAGCAATTGTCAGATATTTAGATGTTTTACTAAAAATTTTGAACTATATGCTTACACTCCATGTTTTTGGTTATGAGGCATTTTTCTAGATGGGTAACGAGTCTTTTGTCTTGAACAAAATAAGCATAGGTGACAGCAGACTTAGGTCCATGTACTGTAAGCTACTGCACATGTAACACCTTTGTTCAGATTTTTACTGTGGTTTGTCTAAACTGTGGTTTGAGGTCCTTATGATCAGATTTTTACTATTGCTTAGGCTTTTAGCTTTGAAAATAAGTACTCTTACTTTTTTTATTTTATAAATACTCCGTAACTAGATTAGGCTTTTGGCCTACCCACAATCCTCCTGCTTTTCTTCATACAAATCTGATCTCTCACTCTGTGTCCCTCTTTTTTGCTTCTCACCGAGTTTTTTCCACAGCCCACCCCCATCAATTATGGTCTTTTCAGTATTTTCCATTAGCAGGTCAGCATGATTTTTCTATTAATTATACTTCGTTTTCATTATTATTAGATGTTCATATAATTAATAGTCAGTGACCATGCTTTTGTACGCTAATTAGATAGGTCAATGTGCATATATGTGATACATTGTTGTCTGATTAATAGTCAATACTCTATTGCATATACATATACCGTTCGCATCTTCACTTCATAACCATACCAACCATCATGGCATCACTTACTGCCGAGATCTATCGATGATTCCCGTGTCACTATCGATTATTTTGGAAATTGCAGCATTTCCAACATATATCTTCGGCCACTGTATTTCATTGAATATCTTCACTGTACCGCATAGAGTGCCATCTCCTCCAATTATATTCTCTTGCACGCATTTATACCGATTAAGGACCCAGCTACTGAATTTCATTGGATATATGGCCGGTGAGGTGGGTTGGGCAATGGGCTGAAACGGGGCAATTTAACTGTAGGTGAAAACGGGATGGGTCAAGCTACGTTCAAGTACCTTTTTCCCATTTACTAAAACTAAGGTCAAACGGGTCGGTATGGGTCAAATGATTCAGTTTCATGGTTATTGGACGGGTCGAATGGGTATGTTTTAGTGTGGGTTAAAACGTGGCGGCTTAATATGGTTTCAAGCACTTTATTGTGTAAATTAGGATTATAAAAACAATGACTGCAATAATAATCCAATTCTAAATCCTTAAAACTCATCTAAGATGTCGCATTAATAAAAAAAAAAAACTCTTGATGACATTAAATCCGTTTGACCCATTCAACTTTTAGCTAGATTTTTCTTTCGCCAACCTAGATTGAACTAATCATCATTGGTCATAATGCATCTTTTACTTTACACCCAATAGGTTACAGGCATCTACTAACTAAGTTTCTGTAATGTTTGTAGTCTTAACGACATATCAGATAAAACATTTTTAAAGTAGTGCATACCTTGGTCAAAAATCCTAATGTGCTATTTAGTCTTTTTGGACGTTATAAATCAAAGAGTAGTCTCGGTTGATATACCTCTTAATGATTCAAATATTAATCAAATGAACCTTGCATTTCAGATCTGATTTGTGGTATGATGAGAAATAGATTTTCCGACACTGAAAGCAAGGAGATATCTACTTTCTTTGAACGATCTTATGGTCGTCTAGAAACATGGTTTCAATGATTTAATACCACGCAATTAGGTAATTGTTGATCATTTCAATATTGTCTTGGTTTCTTTTCTTTTATAACTCATTATCAATTCTCTCTTTAAAATGTGTACATATGCCACAATTTAGACAAATGGAAGAAAGGCAACAAAGAGAACAAGCAAGAGTAAGACAAAGTGTAAGGATATCAAAAGCAAACCAAGATAACAATGTTAGAGTAACTGGTATGAATGTTTTTAGTTCATCAACATGTGTTTTTTTTTTTTTTTTTTTTTTTTTTTTTTAAATAACACTATTTTAAGCCACTGAATCTGTTAATGTAGTAGCCACTGAAATTCTTTTGTATCATTTTAGCTGATCAACTGCAAATTTTTATGGTAAAATCTCTCATTGCTATTAGCCAAATTTTTTTTTTTTCAAGCATAAAAAATGTTTTTTTTCATATTAAGATAACATTTTAATAGTATTTATATATATATATATATATATATATATATATATATATATATATATATATATATATATATATATATATATATATATATATATATATAATACATATATTTATATGAATTCGGTTTTCGGTTTGGTTTCGATTCAAATTGCCAAACTCATATCCAACCTGAGAACCGAATTAATAGTTTGATTTGGTTATTAGTTCGGTTCGGTTTGATTTCGGTTTTCAATCGGTTTATTCGATTTTTTTCTCACCCCTATCTGAAACGTTTTAGTTCACCTCAAAACTTTATAAGATGGCCATGAGGTGAGAGTTAAACTTTGTGAGCTTCTAGAGTTCTAAAATACCATTTCGACCCAAAGTAAAAAAGTTCAAATTTTCAGCACAAAAAATATTCTACTAATATAGTATTTAACTATTTACTTTTCGCTATAGTTTTCGAGCATTTTCTGGAACTTTTTATTGGTACCAAATGTAAAAGTAAAAAGTATTCTACTAAATTTGTCATTGTCATATATATTATGTGTAGTGATTTTGAATGAAACTGTCAAGGAGCTAAATCAAAAGTGAAAAAGTATAACAAACATAGAAAGAAGATAAAAAGTATAACAAACATAACCATTGTAAACTTGATTGTTTTGATGATGCCACTACAAGAAAAAGTGCCTTTAGTGACCAATTATTTTGTGACCACTCATGCTTTGGTCTCTATTATCATAGTTTAGTCACCAATATAATTTTCCTCACTACATTTTCGTCATTGCCACATAATTAGTGACCGTTACAAAATGTGGTCACTAATTTGTCACAATGACAAGTATTAGTGACGAGAAATAATGGTCACATAGTCACTGAAACCGTAAATCTAACATTTTTCAGTGAAATAGTAAGTTACCAAAAGTGGTGGTCACTGTCGAAAAATGTATTTTAAATTTAAAGACAAAAAGTAGTGGTCACTGGGTTTCTAAGTTAGAGACCAAGGTTGGTGGTCACTGATTTATAAAATATTGAGACGAAAAACAGTGGTCACATAAACCCTAACCCCTAAACTAAAACCCTAACCCCTAAATTTTAACCTTAACCTCGAAATTTAAAGACCAAATATTAGTGGTCACTAGATTTTCAAATTAGAGACTAAGGTTGGTGGTCACTGATTTATAAATATTGAGACGAAAAACAATGGTCACATAAATCCTAACCCCTAAATTTTAAAGACCAAATATCAGTGGTCACTAGGTTTTCAAATTAGAAACCAAGGTTGGTGGTCACTGATTTATCACATAAACCCTAACCCCTAAACTTTAACCCTAACCCCTAAATTTTAAAGACCAAATATTAGTGGTCACTAGGTTTTCAAATTAGAGACCAAGGTTGGTGGTCACTGATTTATCACATAAACCCTAACCCCTAAATTTTAAAGATCAAATATTAGTGGTCACTAGGTTTTCAAATTAGAGACCAAGGTTGGTGGTCACTGATTTATAAAATATTGAGACAAAATACGGTGGTCATTAAATTATGAATTTTACGAGTTGGTGATCATGTATCTTTTCCAATATGAAGTATTATGAAAATTTCAAATCAAAACAAGTACATTTAAACTTGTTCAATTTAAAAAAAAAACGACAAATCAATATTATATACTAAAGTTAAGACATACTGATTATTAAATACACTGACAATTTAAGACATACTAATTATTCGTAAGACTTTATTATATTATGTGCTTTTTTCTTTTATCTAAATAACTTTGATAAAATTAAATTTATACTTAAATAAGTTAATAAGTAAAAATATTTACATTTAATTTAAACAAAAAAAAACTTAAATTTACACTTAAATAAAAAAAACACTTAAACAAACAAACAGCACCTCATCTCTCACTTAAACAAAAAAACTCATCTTTCCTGCCCAAACAGCACCTCGTCTCTCACCAAACAGCACCTCGTCTCTCACTACCACGCCCGCCGTCGCTCACCACCACAACCGCGCCGCCGCCATCTTCTCATACCACCGCTATCGATTTAAGGTATTTATCGATCTATTTTGTAGTAACTGATTCTGTTATTATCATTAGGTTAGTTCAATTACTTACATTATGGTTAACTTGGTCAGGTTTAATTACTTACATTATATTTTTGACGTAATTTGAGCGCCGTTAGGTTATACTTGTACTAGCTCAGTTGCTTGCATTTATATGAATCTGTGTTATTTTTTATGTCTTGCTAGTTGTATCGATTTGAGATGATTATGGAAATTAAGTTTAGCTGTCAAATGCCTGACTTAGTTGTGTGTGGTTTTCGCTAAAAATGTTGTGGATTGGATGTGTCGATCAACTGTTTGACGAAATGCATGACATAGTTTTGTGTATTTTTTAGTAATTTTTTGTTTGTGTATTATGCGTGTTATGTACTTTAGATTGGTGATTTTGTTTAAGTCTTCTGTTTTATAGAAGCGGTCATGAAATAACTTGAATGCTATCTATGCACATAGCACTCAAATCATTTTACATACAATCACTTAGGCTGTCTTTTTATAATAAAGAGGAGTTTGAGACTATTTGTAAGTCGGGGCTTGCGGCTAGTGTGACTTCGCAGGTTTTAGTTAAGAAGTCGTTGTTAGGGTGGAAAGAGTATGAGCTTGAGGTTATGAGAGATTTGGCGGATAATGTTGTTATTATATGTTCTATTGAGAATATTGATCCTATGGGTGTACATACTGGTGACTCGATTACTGTTGCACCGGTGCAGACTTTGACTGATAAGGAGTATCAGCGTCTTCGTGATTATTCTATAGCGATTATTAGGGAAATTGGAGTTTGTGGTGGGTCTAATGTACTGTTTGCGGTGAATCCCGTGGATGGTGAGGTTATGGTTATTGAGATGAATCCTAGGGTGTCGAGATCTTCTGCTTTGGCTTCAAAGCTACTGGTTTTCCTATTGCGAAAATGGCTGCTAAGTTGTCTGTTGGTTATTCTTTGGATCAGATTCCAAATGACATTACAATGAAGACACCGGCTAGTTTTGAACCGTCGATTCATGAAACGAGGCATGAAAGTGGACGAGATTCATGAAATCAGTTTCATTGACAAATGGTTTCTCACACAACTTAAGGAGTTGGTTGATTCCCACCTCTTTATTGCTGAGTTTTGTAACTTATAGTCTTCTACATTGACTTTATTTCTAAAGGATTTGTCCGGTGTATCTGCAGGAATCATCAGAAGGCAAGAAGATGCTGTAGGGACGTATGTCTATGATGGGCTGATCTTGTGCAACTTGTGCAATGGTTTGGATCATACTATGATGGGCTGATCTTGTTTGATGAGGTACCAACCTCTTTTCTTCTTTTACAAGCGATCACTTGTTTGATTAAGTTAACAGGTCTGTCTGTACAAGTAGCAGATAACCGATTTCCGTTAGGTTACTTCCTTTTTCAAATTTGTTTGTCTATTTTGGGTGATAACATGTACATGAGTTAGTTCTAAACACTTCTTGATATGATATTGTGCATTTGTGCATGTATCATTATATAATGATCTTTTAGGAATGAGAAGTCTGGCTAATAATGGTTTTTGATATTTGATAATTACAAGTTGCATTGTGAATCTGGTAATATATCTAGAAGGTGTAGGAGGATCTCTTCCAAATATACAAAAAATTTAGAGACAAGGGTAAAATGTGTGATGCTTGCGCAGTTTCTGACTGACCTTACATTATTGTGTTTATTCGTGTGACTGTAGTGTCATAAGGCCAAAATTTTGGTACCTGAAGCTGGAGGACAGCCTACACGAACGGGTGAAGCGGTTCTTGAAATCCAGGTTTCTTCTCACACCGTACCTGAATGCACCTGTTAGTTTATTATTTGAAAATTTTAGTAGTCGTTTGTTATTGCTAGTATTTAAATGTTATCGATGTTAATGGTTCTTATGGAGAAGACTAGGGACATAGTAAAAAGAAGGTGGTACCTAGAGCTAGGTATCCCAAGCACTTAACAAAAAATAAAAGAGGCTTAATTTTTGTCTTTATTGAAAATTGTATGGTGGTGGGTTCAGCTATATGCATGAGTACCACCAGAGAGAGGGGAGCCAGTATATGTTGGTGGGTTAAGTGACTTACGCAAGAGTTCTGATAATTGATAAGCTCTTAGTGATTATATCCGTTGGTAAAACGTCAATTTGGATGGGTCATGCAGAGATTTTGGTATATAAGTCTTATATGAAATGCCTGTCTGCTCTAAATTTGGTAACTTGATTTATAGGTAAGGCTAAAATTATGTTTAAATAGGTATATTTAGAGCTTATTTGATAGTCATCACAAGACTCCTCATGAAGGATATTATTAGCTGTCAGGTCACCAGTAACAATCGACTAGCCGCTTTTTTTCTGCTTACACTACTCTTTAGGTTTTCAAGTCCCAACTGGATTAGCTGTCGAGTAATTTGGTTCCCAAAATGATCTTTTAGGAATGAGAAGTCTGGCTAATAATGGTTTTTGATATTTGATAATTACAAGTTGCATTGTGAATCTGGTAATATATCTGGAAGGTGTAGGAGGATCTCTTCCAAATATATTTCGTGAACTTGCTCAAAGTTGTCGCAGTAAGACAATTGTCCTTCTTAATTGCCACGACTGAGGAGTAAATATGTTAACATATGGATTGTGGTTATAGTTGAAAAAGATTGTAAACTTCGTTTTGTAAGATCAGTATGGATGCTTGACCTTTTAAGCGTTTTGGTGTAACTATATTGAATAGCTGATGTGGAGTGGTATAGACTTGTTCTGTCGAACCCAAGTCTCAAATATTAGCTGGTATCCATCTAAGTATTGAAGAAGTGGAAAAGAACTAGATTTCAAGATGTAGGATGGTAACTTCTAGACCTAGACTCATGATGTTGGTCACATACCTGGGAGATATTGAAATAGCAGATCTATTACAAAATCATTCACTTGCTCAAAAGTTTAGATTATTATTATTGAAATAATAGTAGATATGGTACCATTTTTATACTAGTTTATACAGAAAAATTACAGTTTTTGGACAAATGTTGTATTTTACTTGTTTGTCAACCCACCCATTTTTCCTGAACTGGGTGTGACTCAAAGTCTTAAGAAGTGTTGACTGTTAGGAAGGCCAGTAGTTACAACTACGATGCATCAACTCCTCGATCACTTTCAGTCTTGTTTTTAATCATTATTGTGACTGAGAGTATTGTGACTTTTACATTTCTAATAAGTGTTTTGTTTTGTCCAACAAAAATGTAGGGCATTGAAGCATCCCACATATTGGCTATGACATTCACAACGGCTGCTGCTTCAGAAATGAGAGACAGGATTGGAGCAGTGGCTGGGAAGGCAGCAGCAAAGGAACTCATGATCAGCACCTTTCACTCATTCTCATTGCAACTGTGTCGGTCACATGCTGAAAAGTATGTAACTCTTTCACTTATTGTGAGCATAATCGTATGTGGCCTATAACACCATGTTCACTTTTCTGCAACTATGCAACAAGTTCAGGTCATTATTGTATAATTTAGATAGAACTAGATTCATTTATGTAGCTTATAATCGGCTACCAGAAACCAATATTCTATCTTGCTTATACTTTAGGACGTTAAACATATGTTGTGTAGGGACTGTGGATTTTGGCTTCAGCTTTGTCATTTCCCCAAAATTTTGATACCTCCACATTTATGATAAAAAGAAATTATTGTGTAGTCTGATTCAACGTTTTTGCATTTTGCAGGGTGACGAAAGGCCGAGTTGGATGGAGTGATCTTCATAAAGCGTGGATGTGATTTGAGACATCCTTTTTTTTGTGCTAAAAGAACACAATGTTAAACAATTGGCACGCTACGTTTTTCTTTTATGTTTATTTTGTTTTTGATTAGTAGGATACAAAGAACGTTGTGTTACAAAGAATATAATGTAATGCAATTACGATTAATATTTTGGATGTTGCAAATTTGTAGATTTTCGATTTTATTATAGTCGCACATTTTGTTAAATTGGTAGATTGTTTTGTAAATATATTTGAATGAGTGACCACCATATTTAATACCAAGTGACCACACATATGGTCACTATTGGTCGTTAACGGTGTGTTAACGGGCTCGTTATCTTTAACAAAACAGTGACGATTTTAATGACCACCATTATTGGTCACTAGAGTTGAGATCAATATAGAACACATATTTGTCATAGAACAAATGAACCAATCATAACACTCCATTTTTTATTTAAATTAATACAAAATCATTTTACACATTTTTTTTTAAAACAACATATCTTACAAATGGTAAATCTTCAAAATATAAAAAATACACCATCGTGACGAGAATTAAATTATCTTTCTATAGATATGCACTTTTACATATTTTCGACAAACATTTTTTTTCAAAAATTCCGTCCGAAAAAATCATATATGATTTTTACGAATCATATATGATTTTAAAAAATCATGTATGATTCGATTTTTACGAATCATATATGATTTTTACAATCATATATGATTCTCAAAAATCATATGTGATTCGTAAAAATCGAATCATATATGATTTTCACAAATCTTGTTGACCGAAATTTTGAAAAAAAAAGTTGTTAAAAATATATAGTAGTGCATATCTATAGAAAGATAATTTAATTCTCGTCATGATGGTATAATTTTTATCGCGTAACGATTAACGGTTTGCGAGATATTTAATTTTTTAAAAAAGGGTGAAAGTTTATCATAATAAAAAAATAAATGGCTATTATTGGTTGATTGGATCTATGGTAAATTTTGGTTCTATATTGAACTTTTGCCTTGGTCACTATTTGTTCAATTCAGTGACCACCTTCACTGTTTAGTGACCAAACATAGTGACCGTATATATCGTCACAAATTTAGTGACCACTTTCTTATCGTCATTAGTTAGTGACGCATTTTATTATTTGGTCTCTAATAAAAATAGTGACGGAGCTATTGTGACGAAAAGTGACCACCAAGATTTTGGTCACTAAACTGTGTTAGTGACCGGTTTTACACTAATAGTGACCATATTCACTTTGTCACTAAAACCATTTTTTCTTGTAGTGTGCCCATGTTTACGTATAAACGGTATGTGTATTAAATTTTTTCATAAGCTTTTTTTTAAAACATTTACAATTCGTGGTTAATTAAACCATCACTAAGATGATCAAAAGGTCAGATGCATTGATATCTCCGTAAGAGATTATAGATTCAAACATCAGTGCACATATTTTGGGGCGGCCAGAAAAATGGTCGGAAACAGTTATGAGATATGTTGGTTAAGCCGTGTACATTTGAGTTAAATATTCTCTATTTGTCAATAAAGAAAATCTCATTCATTTACCTATTTACGGTTGGCGGTTAATTGGTTACATAATGTTTTCGTATATATATCATACATACATGTGGGGTTTAACAACTACATTATGTTTTAAGACAATTCACGAATCATGGCGCCTTTTGACCGAATGCTTGATGTAAAATAGCCCCAGATGTTGATAAAGCTAATGTGCATCATAGTTTATTTGGACCCATTATTATTTTTATTCAAATAATGTGATTTTGTGAAAGATTTTGAACCTGCGTTTGTTGACGGTATATTAACGTTTAACGAATAAAGGCTCTTAAAAACAAGTAGCCATGCATGTATGTTTTAAGAATAGTTGCTTACGCATGTTACCTTTATTTCTACTTTTATATTTTTGCAATTTTTCATGTTTTATGTTATCTTATTGATATAAAGGGATACTTTACTATCACTTGATAAAGAATTAGTTTCTTGATACATTATTGATTCATTTTTAGATTGTTAGTTTTGTCTTGAACATTGTAGAGGGCGTGGACCATATCATGTGATGTGTGTCAATATTATAAAAACTAATTAAGCAGTTAATTGGTTAATCATTTTTGGCTAATGAAACATTTTTACACTAATATAAGTTGCCTGCATGCCACTCTATATATACTTACTTAGCTAACCTAAAGATCCATCCTACACTCAATCATTTGTTAATTATCAATTTCAACATCAAACAAATATGTCTTACATAGTATCCTTTCTTACCCTTTTAAAATGGGCACTTGATTTCTTGATCAACCATCTGTTTTTCCATCACCGTGTGTTGCAACAGCGGGAAACATGCTATGGGCTTGGAATGGAGCGGTTCAATACCGAAGAAGAGGTAGAATGTGCGGTGTGCTTGAGCAAAATCGAGGATGATGATGAAACTAGAGAGTTGAGATGCGATCACCTCTTTCATATAAGTTGTTTGGATAGGTGGCTTGCACATGGCCGTACAACATGTCCATTGTGCCGCGATGATTTGGTGCCATCGCCTCCAAATATTAACGCATATTGTCACATTCAAACCTGGGGAGATTTTTATTATGATTGTTCTTTTTCGGGATATATGGTCATTGCCTGAGTTTGAAATGTTCTTGTTGTCATTGATTACTCATGTACTACGTGTGATGATAATGTTACATGGCGAATAGTGAAATGGAGTACAGTGACTCGAAAGTCCATATCTTTGTATTTGGCTCTTTGTACATAAATCACATCTTTATTACAGTATAATGCTAGTTTAGTTCAAGTGAGTATATAAACAAATAATTAGTTTAATTACATATAAGTGCAATTAGAGAGATTGTAAACACATATTCGATCAAGCAGGAGATGGATTCAGACTCAGAATGTCAAAATGTCAATTATGCATTTGCTAGAACATAATGCAAAAATGATTTAGATATATACTAGTATACTGATAACCAGTACACGTCGCCATGCAAAACACAAAAAGGTTAATGTTGCAAATTGACCATGTTTAAAAAGATAGTAAAAGATGTCTACAACCAACAATTGTGTATGTTACCTAAGAAAGTAAAAGATTCAAAATAATAAACGCTACAAAGCTTGTTCCAGATACATATTATTTGTCATCATGACAACCACCATGTACCTTCATGAACATTTGATCTAGTACGACATAAATTAAAATATAACACTTCTTCACTACCAAATTCACAAGAACCATTAATTGATAGAGTTAGAAGCAAAGTGTTAGATTGGAAGAACAAAACTTTGTCATATGCAGGTACATTACAACTTATAGCCTCTGTTCTATCCTCAATGCAAATTTATTGAGCCTCAGTTTTTTTGTTACCAGGAACAGTGATAAAGGAAATTAAGGAGTTGTTAAACGGCAGACCGAAAGTGCCTTGGGGGAATCTATTTGCAGACCTAAAGATAAAGGTGGTTTAGATTGAAAAACTTTCAATTAGGGAATGAAACTCTTCTAGTAAACAGTTTTGGAATGTTGCTTAAAACAAAGATACATTATGGGTGAAATGGATTAATCTGGAAAAGTTGAAAGGGAGAAACATGTGGGATCTCTCTATTGAAAGTAAATATAGTTATATTTGGAAGACACTAGTGGGAATGAGAAGCAAAATTAGAAATCATGTGTAGTATGAGATTGGTGATGTGAAAAATGTTTCTGTCTGGTATGATAAGTGGCATATATGGTTGGGTCCTTTATGTAATTTCATTTCCAGAAGAGATACATATGAAGCAAGAATGAGTGATAAATGCAGTGTTGTCGAGGCTGTGAAAATGAGTGATAATGATCTTATGCATGTAAGAAATGAGTTTGGATATGTTAATGGGTAGAATTAGACCTTTTATTTGTTATGCATTAAGATAATAATAAGTTTTTTTTTTTTTTTTTTTTTTTTTTTTTTTTAACGGCGGAAACAATATATATATATATATATATATATATATATATATATATATATATATATATATATATAGGGGACCTTTATTTTGAGAACCCTGTTAAGTGCGAGAACTGTGAGAACCCTTCTAAACCAATAAGATTTTTTTAAATATTAAAAATTATTATTAATCCAAAAGGGTATTATAGTAAAATACAATTTTTTATATTATTTTTTATTTTTTTTTATTAAATCCCGATTTTAAGCATTCCTAAATTTTCGGATTTTTTTTTTTTTTTTTTTTTTTTTTTTTTAAGCATGGTTTCATAATCTTACAGGTGCATGCATTTTTTTTTTTTTTTTTTATGAGATACATGTTTGTTTTAAAGCACGTGCATGTATGTTTTTTAAATGAGGTGCATGTATGTTTTTTAGTGAAGTACATGTATGTTTTTTGCTAGCATTATTATTTTTTTTTTTGAAGTTTGAAGTATAAATTAAAAAACATAAACCATTATAAAGGAAAAAACAAGATTCATATACATAAATGTTACATTTCATTTAATTACAAGTACAAAAAACATATATGCAATAATCATATATCTTCAAAAGTCGCAAATTATCTTCATGTATATTTGTATTAATCCACTCCATAGTCTTTAATGATATCATCATCTTCATCAATCTGAAATAAGCATGCACAAAAACAATTAAACCTCCAACAAATAAAAAACAAAAATTAATCATAACGATCATAACGCATATACACAATTTTGTGTATATCAAACATATTTAATCATAAACAACTATCAAAACATACATGTTCATGAGAACGTGTATGTTTTGAGAACAGACTTGTCAAACATAAATGTTTTGAAACATGCATGTTTTGAACCATAATTGTTATGAAGCATACATGTTTTATAATTGTATTGAAACTATTAGATATAAATGAAGATAGAATAAAGTCATATCAACAGTTAACTAACTAATAAACTATTAAACATAAAAAAAATCAAAAACATAAATTCTTAAAAGCAAATATGTTTGATAACACAAGTTTTTTTTTTATAACATACATGTTTTTAAAGCATACATGCTGTAAAACATATATGTTTTTAGCATACATGTTTAGAGTGACTCTCATGATCCATGATCCATCACCTCTATTTTTCAGATTAAAATCACATTGCTACCAGGTTATATGAATGGGAAATAATGAACAACTAAAAATGAGACTGCAACATGAAGCTGCACTTAAAATTAAAAACAATCAAGTAACCTGATAACATGGAGCTGAAAACCTCTATCATAGCGAGACAGTGTGCAAAAAAACCTCTATTAAAAACAGACAACCTCTGGCTAGTCACCTGCAATTATAACAACTCCAGATATCAAACAGCTAAAAATCGAAGACACGTGACCCAAGCTTCACTATGCAAATTTGATTTTTGAATTAACTAGAACAGTACGAGCTACTGCTAGTTACAACTGAAGCTTGTAAATAAGAATGAAAACAGATGAATATGTAGTTTCTGGGAAAATTCACCATTGAAAACCAGATAAGCTAGTTTCTCAATTTGCTGGTAAGCATGCACACACACGAAAATGATCTAGAACAACATACCCCCGGAGTTTGCATATTATCGTCAATGCCAAGTATATGAGTATCAGATGGCTCCGCTAAAACCTAAAGCATGTAATAACATTAGAACATCTATAATAAGCCATATCAAAATACATAAGAATGAACCCATATCAAAATAGATAAGAACATACAAAATCCTTATCTGCACCAATGAAGCTTGTTGTCCCTGCCAACAACAGATAACTTAAAGATAAATGAAAGCTATGATTCAACTGTGTGCAAGTAAACCATTAAGCATTACAATTTACCAACTTTATTTCAAAACTGAAAGCCCTCGAGAGATTGCATTGCATTAGAATCCAAACACCCCTGTACAAAAACAAATTTACCCCTGTACAAAAACACCCCTCGAGAGATTGCATTGCATTACAATTTACCAGCTACAAAAACACCCCTGTACAAAAACAAATCCAAACACCCCTGTTCAAAAACACCCCTGTACAAAAACCTTCACAAACCTTTACAAACACCTCTGTAAAAAACAAATCCAAAAACATATATGTTTTATACGTAAACATATATGTGCACCTAACGACTTCATGATCTCAACCGCTTCAATGTGATTATCACTTAATCTTCAACTTCAATGGCAATAAAAATTTCAAATAAAAACGACACCATTGACATGTTTTAAAATAACAACAGTTGAAACACATATGCATGATCTTTTTATGCATCCAATAAATGACGTAACAATACTATAATCACGGAAACTAGTATAACATATATGCACAATCTTTTCATATTCACAATCTTTCCTCAGCTTCTTCGGCTGCTTGAGGACTTGAAGGGAGGCCATTTAGTGGTCTCAAGACAGTGTTGATAATAACCCCAACTGTAAATTGAATTTATAAAACGAGCATTTGATAAAACCATTCGGAAACTACTTGACAAATCTTACATATAAAACTAAGAAATTTAGATATATTATCACCTGACCCACGACGCAAGTTAACCTTTGATTTTGATTCGAACCGTACAAATCTTACAGATCTTTGATTAAAATATAGTACTCACATCCCAAGTTAACCTTTGATTTTGATCAGATCTTTGAAATATATTTTAATGAATAAAATAATGAAAATAAGGTGTTACCTTGTCATCCTCGTTTCTACCATTTAGATTACTAGGATACCTATCAACTGTAAAAAAATACCATTAAACAAAAAGAACATACCGGTGACACAGGTGTACGAGCACCACTGGTGACCACCACCGTTTGTGTTTGAGCATGGCTTCACCACACATTTGAACGTGGTTTTGTGATGAAATCAGATCCTTGCCCTTAATATTAGAACGTGGTTGTGTTTGAATGTGGCTTCACCAAACAACAGTAATGGTGAAATATGGCGGCTAGGGTTCTTGAGGAAGAGAGATGAAAAGTGGAAGAGAGTAGATCTGAAGAAAAAAATAAAACCTGGAGAAACTGTTTTTGTGATTTAATCCTTTTTTTAAGGAAGTATTGAATTCCCATATTGCCCCTAATTAATTTTTTCCTAACAAATTAAGTTACATGTATTTTCAAAAATGCCATTATGCATTAACTTGATGTACATTATGTATTATTAGGAGTAAAAAATGGGTTCTCACAGTTCTCGCACTTAACATGGTTCTCATAATAAAGATACACTATATATATATATATATATATATATATATATATATATATATATATTATATATATAAGAGGAGGCATGCCACATAAAATGCCACTTGGCATCCCATAATGCCATGTCATATTTCCATGTCATCATTCTATTTACGTGGCATTTTTTTAATTTTTTTAATGACATGTGGCATTTTTTTTAAATATATGTACAATTTTAATTTTTTTGCTTTTAAAATTCGGATTTTAATTTTAATTTTTTTGCTTTTAAAATTCGGATTTTAATTTTTTTACTTTTAAAATTTGGTTTGTATTTGTTAATTTTAAATTTTAATTCGGGCTTAATTAAAAAGAAGACATGTATTGGATTTGAACTTGGGTCATTCATGAGTTTTGTAAACAACTTACCACTAGACTAAATTGTTTTTTGATTTATATGTTTGAAATCAATACAAATAAGGACATGCTAAAAAAATTCTGCAATTCGTAATTTAAGAATGTATATTATGAAGATAACAATTAAAAAAAAATGATATATATTACTTATAAGATAATTATACCTTATATATTTTTAACTATATATATATATATATATATATATATATATATATATATATATATATATATATATATATATATATATATATATATTTTGTATAAATACACCCGTAAACATACTAATCCCTAACAGGTTTTATAGGTTTTATCGGCTTTTAAGTTTAACAGGTTTTATCAGTTTTAAGTTTCTCATTGTTATTGAATGCATATTGCGTATGTCTCTATGCGTATATGTAAGATTGTTTTAATAATCACCATATTCTTGTGATAATGTTACAATTAGAGTTTTTTATTATGCAAAAAAATTGTGTTTTGGTGACTGCAGGATCCTTGTGAGGGGGTTTACTTCATGAGACAAACAGTGGGAAATGCATGTGGAATGATTGGACTTCTCCAATTCTCCATGCGATTGGAAATATCAAATCAGAGATAAAACTTGGTAGGCAATTGTTTTCTTTGTTATATATAGATTATCTTCTCCTGATTAGGTTGAATGCTATAACCACTTTACTAGCATGACATTGTGGCTCATATTAGTGTAATCAAGTTCTATGCTAATCAATTTAAGCCATCTCCTCTAATGATCGTGACTTTTATTTTGTTGTCGATTTGGAATTTGTTTTCAGCTATTCATAATTCATTATTAATCTTCATAATACTTTTTTTTATATGTTTACAAGTATGTTTTAAGTTTTGATCATTTACTATATAATTCAATTGCATGTTGTGTTTTTATTGTACAGCACCAATCCAATTGATAATATCGTATCCAGGTATGGTTAATTACCATATACAATAAACATGACAAGACGAAGTATTTATTTTTCAGTTGCAATAGACGCGTGTTGCTTTGGGTGATGACTTTGTGAGATATTAGATGCGTTTTAGTGGATTCCAATGTGGTAATGGCATACCGTCATAGGAAGTAAGATGATATGTGAATGATAATTAATGATTTATGTTGTGTATCAAAGGGTTTATATTTCAGAAATCGGGTAAACCACAAAATATATCAATTCTTTTTGCTTCACGATTTTGTATGTTGTTGCTTCAGCAGGTATTGGCAGAACCATAAAGCCGTAAGTATGTTTACCGATTCACTTTTTGTTTAGAATATTTACTTTTTAGCAAAACTCTTTATATGATTTTAATTTGAATGATGAATTGCAGTTAATGATTAACAAAAGAAACAAAAGGGATGAGCAACTAGAGGGATTGATAGTTAGCAACAAAGATATCATTGTACCAAATTATCCACAGGTAATACAAAACATTCAACAATGCTTATACATGACTATCATTTATATAATGATTTGATTGTTATAGTTGTGAGTAATATATAGATTTGGGTTAGGTTAAAAAATAACCAAGGCATGGATACTACTCGGGGTAATTTCAAACTTAAGGTTGCTGCTGGTGAATTCACAAACTCTTAGATCATTCTACTTCATGACGCTAAAGCAACCGGAAAGACTACTTGTTAAAGTTGCTGGTGAGAATGTTTTTTACCCATTCCCTTGATCGAAATTAAAGTTTCTACTGTTTGATAAAAATACCCTTTCATTCATGGTCACAATTCCCACTTTTTATCTTATTACTATTCTTTTTTAATTTGTAGGCACGTCGTGTGTTTCCTGATGCCATGGAAGGGGCTCGTCTGATGTGAGGGCGCCCCTTTTTTTTGCTGCCTAGTTGCCCCCAAAACTACGTTGTTACATAGTGTTAGCCATTTGTTTATATGAATCAACATTATTTATGCACGAGTTCTTGGTTTGCATCGGCATTCATGACGCCTCTTGGAATCGAGCAACTAATGGATCAACGGGATATGGATCTTTAGGATGCTGATTTGCGAAAAGTTGCGTTAGCCCTGTGTCTTGCCAAGGTAAGTAATTTTGTGTGTTTATTTTTCTGTTATCACTCGATATATTATTATTACTATTACTATAATCAATTTTGCTCTTTTTTCTTTCCTTATTTATTATTATTTTTTATTATTATTATTATTTTTTTTAATTTGCTTTTCATATCAGGATGCTCCTATTTACCTGCTAGATGAACCAGCTAAACACCTTGATTCCGAAGAGCGTGCTTTGGTTTCACAAGTTATACTTTAGAACAGCTAAATCTTATACCCATACCATACACACCCCATAATGGCATTAGCCAAACAGCCCAAATAATGTAGAGCTCATCATGTAACATCCAAGCCTCATACAATCATATACCAGAAACATTATGCTGTAAACTTGAACAGTGAAAGATATAGATAAAATCAATATTAAACAAACCTTCCAATTCAAATGTTTCAATGTAGGACTAAAGACTCAGACATCAAAAGAGACACAACTACGCCACCGCCTGTCAAGCACACCCAGGTATGAACCCGAAAGAATAACAGAACCGCCATTCCTAAGAATGGGGCTGAGTGGAAGCAACACAAACCAACAAGACCAAACTTATTAGAAAACTAATAGTTTAAACTCAAATCAAGATTCTTAATGAAAATAGTTCATTTTTTCTTAATAGCAGCTTTGGTGATTTTGGCACCGGTTGGATCCTTCTTATCCACGCTCTTGATCACACCAACTACAACTGTCTGTCTCATATCCCTCACAGAAAAACGACCCAATGGAGGATACTCAGCAAATGTTTCCACCACCATAGGCTTAGTTGGAACCATCTTCACCATACCAGCATCACCATTTTTCAAAAATTTAGGCACCTTCTTGAGCTCCTTTCCAGACCTTCTGTCAATCTTAGTCAAAATCTCACCAAACTTGACAGCAATGTGAGAAGTGTGTCAATCAAGCATGGGTGCATACCCATTCCCAATTTGACCTGGATGGTTCATAATGATGACCTGAGAAGTAAAGCTAGCAGCCCCCTTTCCTGGGTCGTCCTTAGAGTTGGAAGCAACGTAACCACGCTTGAGATCCTTAACAGCAACATTCTTAACATTAAAACCGACATTATCTCCAGGCAATGCTTCCAGTAGTGATTGATGGTGCATCTCAACAGACTTTACTTCAGTGGTTAAACCACTTGGGCCAAAAGTGACTACCATACCAGGCTTAATCATACCAGTTTCAACACGTCCCACTGGCACAGTTCCAATCCCACCAATCTTGTAGACATCCTGGAGTGGAAGACGGAGTGGCTTGTCTGATGGTTTAAGTCTATCTCTAATCGCTCTAATAATATATGTATCTTTTCAGTTGTCTTCAGCACCAACAAACCCAATAGGTTAAAGAGCGGTGCAACACAAGAATCAAGTTAAAGGGATCTTAGGAAATTTAAAGGAATACAACTATCACAGGTAGTTGTTCTAAATCCTTTTCTTTATATTATATTGATTTATTTTTACCAAATGAATTTGGATTGTATAAATCACATGGATGAAATCTAGAAGTTCTACTCCTGATGCTATCTCCGGTTTAAGTTATAACATGCATAGAATTTCTAATAAGTGGGATTTTCATGTTTAAGTTTAATACTGAATATGTACGCTACTTACGTATTATGATAAAGAGGCATTAATTAGACTAAATCATATGTTTTGTCTTTTGTTCTTTCCCTTCCAACTTGGTGACTTTTATAATAACAAACATTGTTATGTTTCATCAGGGCATGGGCCTGGTATAGGAGGTATGATAGTTGGAGGTGCAGCAGCTGCTGCAGTCGCATATGGGGCACACCAGCTGACATCAACACATGGTCATGGATGCCATAACGTCTCACACGGGGCCCAAAATATGATTCCGTACATGGGTGGCATGGGACATTACAGTGGCGGTGAAATTAGTAAACCTGGTGGTGGTAAGTACAAGGTTGTAGGTTACATTCTTGGTGAAATCATGACCCGAAAACCATTGTTTCCAGGAAGAGATTATGTTCATGAGTACAGACTTATCACAAAGGTAACATGATTTCTAACACTCTCATGAGTTACTTATCTGAAGCCCTTTTTCTCTTCGATATGTTATTAAGATGGGGTTTGACCATTCATTTTTTTGATTGACTTCCTATAGCTCATACGATCACCAAATGATGCAAGTCTTGGATGTATCAATATGAACCAAGAGTCTGGAAGTACTATTGATATGGATATAGAGCATGTTGCCCCCATACCTTCTCTGACGGGATTTGGTATATGTTATTGTTTGTATATGAGCACGACTTGTTAAACATTCATACCTGATAGTCAGCTGAGTAAATGGATTTTCCATCATTGCCCTCACTTTCATACATTAATTAGACTAGAGGTCGATCAAGTATAGTTGATATTGAAGATAATCTGGTAGCCAAAGATAAAGCTTCACGTAGACACAAAGGAAGGGAATATGTTACCAATTTTCATTTGAAGAGGCTGGCGCAGGAAAGTCCCAATACAATCTATTACTAAGTTACAAGGTTAGCTAACAGTCATCATATTACCACACAGACTGAATAGCCTTACTAAGAAATGGCCTATATAATGAGTTAGTTGGAAATTTCTAAGTCTGCAATAGGCTATCAAACATACAGTCTGCAATCGGTACTATTCATCACAGATTTGAAATATGCAATTTGTAATGAAAGTAGTATTTAAAGGCTGCAAGTAGTATAGCTACGTCTGTTTGGTAAGTATTTATACTCCAATCTGTATTCACATCGTGCTTTTAAAAGTTAACGTCATAAGTATTTAATTATGCATTACTTAATCGTTGTAGGTACATAATCTGGTCTGACAATCCACTGTAGATAACTACTTTGTACGGGTCACTGTTGCTACCCTATCAACCAACCCCATAAATCCTACACCTTTCTTACGATGTCGAAACAGGCCGAAGCTGCAGGTATACATCCTATCCATTTTATTGATTTGTGTATCAGTCATATATAAATCTGTTAAAATTTCCAACCTTTCATTATGTAAAATCTTTTGGTGATTGCAGATTTATTGTACAAAGCTAACTTGAGTACAGGAAGTGTGCTCAAATATTCCCTTGCTTTCACCAATGTTGCATTTGAACCGTATATTTAGCAGAGTGTATATTTTATAATATCAGCACTGGGTGAATGAGTGGGTCGGGAAGTAGGTTAAAAAAGATAATTCTGAGTACAAGTCAGATTTAGTTGCAAACGCTACAAACTGTTTATTTTCTTAAAAGTTTCTATATATTGATAGATTTGGGATCAAATACGAAACTAAATAGTCGCGAGAAGCATGATGAATTTTGCACAACTGACATGTTAAATTTATCTACCAGATTTTTACAAAAGTTATGAAGAAGAGGGGTGCTTGGGATAATAAGCACTTTGAGTGTGTATGGACTGCACAATTTCTCACTAATAAGATTAAGATCATTAGAGGGTGTTTGGGTTTGCATCTGTTTTAAACTGCTATAAGCAGTTTTAAGTGTTTGGATGCATGATCATCTTGTGCTTATTTGCTTAAATGTTCATCTTTTGCTAAAATTAGTTTTCTAAGTATAAGTAACAATGGTGGTGGGTTTTCCACAAGCATAAGCTGAAAATAAGAAATCCCACACACCCCACTATAGGTAATATCGTAGCTTATATAATATAATGTGTACACTATGTGTGTTAAGATCATATAACTATATATCCATTGCTACTATTAAACATGTTGATTCTCATCATTCTGCATACATATTTGGCACCCTGTAACATTAGTTTTTTCTTTATATACAACAATGATTGGAAAGATATTAGTTGCCGTGGTGGGTGGTCTTCTTGGATGGGTTTATATGATCACACTGTATATAAATGTTTTATGATACTTAAAGTTGACATCCGGTGGATAATTGATAAAGCATGTTCCACGATTGCTTAAGATAAGAGTGCCGTGAACAGATAGTGTTAACTTGGCTATACTACGGATATTGGATATTGGATATTGGAACTTGCTTGCAATGGAAGTTTTATTATTTAGTCCTTATCCTCTAGTATATAAAGAGGACATAGGTGTAGGTTTTTAATTAAGTCTTCCAATAATGTAGTCGACTAAAAGGTGTGTGTTTAGCCTACCCGGCAACGGAACCACTTGTTGGATCGATATACTTTAATCAAACTAACTTAACTAGCTTGTTAAGGTTTAATAACCTCGGATAAATCCTAAGTTATTAACAAAGAAACACTGAGCAATCTTTATCAAGTACGCGGAATTTACTTAACAAAACTAAGAAGAAAAACTTTATTATAAACTCTAAATCTGCTTATTATGCAGATACTCTAATACAACTCTAAGATAATCGAACTTTTCTCTAAAACACTAATTCGTAAACTCTAAAACTCTTTTTCTGAATTGTAAGCAATCGTGCCTCTAATGCCAATCTAGGAGTCCTTTTATAGGCTCAAGGATATCCTAGTCAGTTTACAATTGATAACCTTGTACGACAAGTAATCTAAACATGGAATACAATACTTTCCATAAACAAATATAACAGTTCTTTTGTTCTAGCAGTACTTTGACTTTATCTTGCAGTACTTTGACTTTGTCTTTAGCAGTACTTTGACTATTTGACTTCTTCCAGTACTTTGCAGCTTACAGTACTTTCATATCTTCAGTACTTTGATATCTTCAGCACTTTCATATCCCAACAATCCTCCCCTAACTTGAATTCTACTTGCTTGACTTCAAGTTCCTTTGTGAATATATCTTTAACAGCTTTATCTTCAAAAATGGATTGTTCTTTAGTCTTTAAATTGTATCTCTGTAATATTTGTGCTTGTCAAAGTATCTCTTAGAATTGTTCTCTTCACAGCAGCATCCAGCAATCTCCATCTTTTCAGCAACACAGCAACATATGACAGTTTGTACAGTAATTCAGTTTAAGTTGCATACTATTCTCATCACTGTCAAGTGAATCATTGAAAATTTAATGGATTTAGAACTCTTTACCAAAGCCATTATCTCTGGAGTAGCCAAATGTTTTGGTGTGTAAGACCATGGTACATTGATAACCATATGATTTTTAGCAAACCACCAGCTATCAACAGATTTGTTTAGTCTTTACCAAAAGCTGTACCCTTCTGGACTAGTTAGTTCTTTTATCTAATGGTGAACTAATTACCAATAATGGTTTTTCCACAGCCTTTACCACAAGCCATTTCTTGTGGGCTAGCCAACTCTTCACATTACAGATATGGTGAGTTGATTACCATCCAACTTATTAGCAAGTTGTCAACGAAAAACGGATTTGATATATCTTTACCAGAGCCGTTTGCTCATGGATTAGTCAATCCTTTTGTAACCATGGTGGATTGATAACCTATTGATGTTATCATCACAAAAACCATTTATTCAACCTTTATTTCAAAAATATTTATTACTTTAGCAAAAAGGTTTCTTCAAAAAGTCATTTAACTGGTTTAGTTCAGCAATCAGTACTTTGATGAAAGTACTGTCTGATCAACAGTACTTTGAATAAAAGTACTGATATATAAAAAAAATATTTATTCAAATAAAGTTCATACCAGTTATAGATCATTCTCAGCAATGGTAGTCCAATTTATAAACAGATTGATCACCATGCAAGCAGTTTCATTAGCCTCTTCAACTTCCAATCCATGCTCAAGCATCCTTCTCATGAGCTCAACTGTAAGAGGATATCTTCTTTCTGCAAACATGTGAATCATTGTTCCATTTTCTAGCTCCAAAACATGAACTCCAGATTCTTCAAAGAATCTCCAGCAAACTATTTCCCAGTTTTCTTGATTCATCCAGATAGCATCAGTGCTTTCTTCTTCAGTTTCCCACATAGTTATGAGATCACCATGTAAAACCAATCCAATTCCTTCTAATGGATGATCTTCAAAATAAGCTTTCACAACTTGATATAAGTAGAATAGGTCTACTCTATCAATAACATGCAGCAAATCCCATAGCCTTTTGAAAACTTTAAAACTTTCATCTTCCTTATGAAAAACCATGTAATCTTCATTCTTGGATTTCACAACTTTAAAGTCACTGATCTTTGATCTGTTCATCTTCAAATCATCATCTTCCTTGGTATAATCAAAATCTACCACTCTGAGACAATTCTTCAATTCATCACTAGTCTCAGATCTTAACTCAATCTTTTCTTTCTTTGAAAACTGAACATCTGTAACTTCAGTTTTTCTTTTCCTCTTTAAGCTTTTCTTCCTTTCAGCTTCAGTCCAATGAGTTTCTTCTCTGAAATCTTTAATGTCTGCAACATCTTTCTTATAAGCTTCTGTTTCAGCATCATAAAGTCTTTTTCATATCAACATAGTTTAGCTTCTGAAGTCCTTTATATCCTCTGCCTTTTAAATATGCCATCATTGTATTCCTTTCCTTAGCTAAATTAGGTCTTCTTGACATAAATCTAACCGGTGTAGGAAATTGTAAAGGTTCAGTAGCTTCAGCATCTAAGTCTTCTTGCATTTTTCGAGCTGCTTCTCTATCTTTAGCTTTTTGAGCTTGCTGTTCTTCTCTATCTTTAGCATCTAATTCTTCCTGAACTTTTCTAGCAGCAGCTTCATTCCTAGTCACTTCAAGTGCTCTAAGTTCTGCCAAAGTGAGTTTCTTTTTCTGTGTTTCAACCAAAATACCTTTGCCTTTGTCTTTAGGATCAATGGCTGGTTGAGAAGCTCTTGATTGTTCTTCATCTTGTACATCTCTAATAGTAACCCCTCCTCTTGGTTGTGATAGATCTAACATAGTAGCAATTACTTCATCATCACTAGCAGAATAGATAGGTTTGAAAGTAGTAGCTTCCTCCTCTTCTTCTCTAAATGTAAAAGGACCAGCTTCTTCTTCAAAATTTAATACCCTTGGAGTTATTACTTCTTGCCTGGATGTATCATGAAGATCAGTACTTTGATGATCAGTACCTTGATCACCAGTACTTTGAACTTGTACTTCTTCTTCTTCCTCAGAATCTAAAATAATCTTTTCTGCAGAACTTACAGATTCTTTCTTCTTTGCAGCATCTTCTTTCAAATTTTCTTTTGCTAAATTCCTCCCCAAGTTGACAGAAGATGATTTAGGAACTTTCTTTCGGTTCAATTCCTTACGAAGTACTTTACGACGCTTGTTTTCCTCCTTAACCCATAAGTTGAAACCTTGAATATAGGGTTTAATAAAATTCCTTAACCAGAAGTATCTACGCTTCAACTTCCTAATGACTTTAGCTTGACGCACAACAGTCTTGTTTAATCTAGCTAACTCCCTTGTTAAGGCATAGTTATCCAAAGTTAAACCTTCACGAGGTATAGTAGGAGCAGCACCTTGATGATCTGAATGTGCCTCTGAAACAGGAACAGAATGTTGAGGAGATGGAGTAGGTGTTCGCTGAATCTCTGCTTGAAACTCATGGCTTGGAGAAACATCACCCTGTAATGATGCAGTACCTTCAACAGAAGCAGTACTTTCCCAAGCAGTACTTTCAGGAAAAACAGTACTTTGCCAAATACCTTCATATAAACTAAGTATAAACAAGCATCCTCCCCTCAAGCAATACACAGGACTATACTAACACCTTATAGTCCTCCCCTCAAACATAGCTTACTAACTAATATGCCTTCAAAACACCTGACAGAAATTCCTTGTCTCCTGTCATGTTCATAGAACAACCACTAATAAAATAATCTCTAAGCTCCTCTTCTGGGTTGCCCTGTCTAATAAGATGAAAAAGTTAGTTGCTTTGAGGAACCCAAGCCATTACTGACTTGTGTTCCCCTTGTGGAGTGATATACTCACATTCTTTGAGTATATAATCTCCACTGTTTTCTAAAGCATGATCTAGCATTATCTTGTTATTTAGAACATGTGGTTTTTGAACAAAACTCTCTTTTGCAAGTTCATTCTCCTTTTCTTGTATCAACAAAACATCAGATTCACTTTTTGTTGAAAGTACTGTGTGTCCCCCAGCAGTACTTTCCCTTTTAACCCATTCAGTTTTAACAGGTGGTTCCTGTGATCTAGATCCCCTATATGAATTGTGATACTTTCTAGGTTGATAGTGAGATCTCCTAGAATTCCTATTCCAAGCAGTGTTATCAGTACCTTGTCTCTGAGCAGTACTTTGGAAAGTACTGTGAGATACTGAAGGTCTTCTCTGATGTGGGTATCTATAATCTGGTGTGAAGTTTCTGTGATTAACCCTATTTGAATTAGTCCAGACTTGTTTGTGCTCTCTAGGTCTCTGATTGTTAGGCTTATTTCTTGGAAACTTGCTTAGATATTCTGAGTGTTTGTCACAATCTTTGATTAAGTGAGTAGGACTATAACACACAAAACACAGTTTTTGACCCATATGTCCAAAGTGATTTCTTCTATGTCTATGCCCAAAATTATTTTGCCTTCTTGATGACTGATAAAATCTGTTTTGACCAAAATTATCCCAAAAAGGTTTAGCAGTACTATTTTGAAAAGGTTTTGCAGAAGGTACTGCTTGTTCAGAAGGTACTGCTTGTTGAGCAGTACTTTGGTTTAAAGGTTCTGCTTGATTATTTTCAACAGTTTCTTTGGGTTTCTCAGACCTAGATTGAGCAACAAGCTTCTTCCTAAACTCTAGACTATCTACACCATAACGAGAAACATCAGGCCTAGCGGGTTGATGATTAATGGGATGAGGAACAGCATGATAACCATTGTCTTTCTTATATTCAGGAGGTGGTTCACTTATTGATCCCTCATTACTAGATGTATCTACATAGTTAATGAGTTCATCATCACTAGTGGTTATGTCCTCAAAAACACCATCATCCTGATCACTAGTTTGGTTTTCATCTATGTTATTAAAATCCATTCCAAATCCTAAGCCTGTTCTAATATAAGCCCTTCTCTGTTTTTCAACATAAGTAACATGGGATAAGCCAGACTCTTTCCAAGCAGCAAACTTAGCTATCAAATCATCTCTTTCCTTAGTTAATTTCTCAATTTCAGCAATTTTACAGTTTAGTTTCCATTCACTAAGTTTTAACTGGTAATCCTATTGTTCATACTTTTCAGCCCAAGCCATTTCATTATTTTCATGTGTTATGATTTTAGCTTCCATAGACTCTAAAGTGATTTGATAACCTGCTACCTCAGACCTAGCCTTAACACAGTTATCTCTTTCGTAAACATAAGCATTAAGTAATTTTTGATAAAAATCATGACACTTAGAACATACCTCTGTGATAGGAGTTGATGCAGCTTCAGTCGACATCTTGAATATAGTTGAAGTAGGGTTTCTTCCTAGTCAGAGTTTCCACACAAGCTCTGATACCACTTGTTGAAGATCGTTGTAACTCTTAGACGAGGTCTAATATTATATCTAGGAACACATAATAACGAAAGCGGAATATTCAATAAGAATTAACGTTATAATGAACAAGGTTTTTCATTATCATAAACTAACTAAACAATAATAAAGATCAAAGACTTGATCTTTAACACTAACTAACTAAACCACTAAACCCTAGGCGTTTTTCCCTAACGTCTAGGCTGAACACACACCTTTTAGTCGACTACATTATTGGAAGACTTAATTAAAAACCTACACCTATGTCCTCTTTATATACTAGAGGATAAGGACTAAATAATAAAACTTCCATTGCAAGCAAGTCCTTCCATCTTTTAGTAGGTTTCCTTCTTGTCATATTAAGTCCCTCTTGTTTCATTCTTTTTGTCTTTATCAACTCAAACTTGTAATTCCCAACAATCTTCCCCTAGTTGATAATGACAAAACCATTCTTGAACGAACTTCCCTAGACGAAGTAGAGAAATTGAGATCAGGGATCTCACCATGAATGAAACAAGTATGTCTTCCTTTGTCTTCCCCTTAATCCATGCCATGTCACTCAAACATGAATGAAAAGGTTTTTAATCGCATGGTTTTTGATTTAAGGGGAAGTCGAGCATGATTTTTAGATGACACACACAGAGAATGGTTATTTGGTTCACACACACAGGAAGAAGTTTTTATTCTTAAAAGGATTTAAAAAGGCTCGTTATAGAGATTTATTGAAGAATTGATTACGAAGAGGATTATTTATCACTTATTTGAAGGTGAAGTGGAATTACTTGGTTTGTGTTCTTATCATCTAGCTTGATGAATCTAGCAATGTGTGATTTTTCTTATGATGCTCTATGCACACATTGGCTATCACTTAAAGGAGTTACATTGTAGTGCTCAGTGTCTCATACTAGTTGAGGATTCTTTTCAAGGGATTGCGGTCTACTTATATTTGGTGTTACGTATAAGTATGGAGTTCCGTGGATAGTAAAGATTTAAGACACAAGTTTGGGTTATTTTATTTCTTCATCAAATTCGTTATATTTGGTTTTCTTCACAAGTGATCATTACATAAAGCCTACAGATTTTGAAGAATCAAGAAGATGGTTAACATATGGTTTTTAGGGGAAGCTTATTGTTAAAAGTTTAACCATCTACATGCATCACTCAAGGGGAAGTGTTTGATTTTTACTACTGTTGATCATTATTACTACTGCTAGTTGGAGTTTTCTACTGTTTTGAGTCCATTTTTCTTATGGTGCGTAATGGTGGGTGATTTGAAGCATTGGAAGTCTTAGATTGGAAGTATGATATTGGTTCGTGGTGGTCAAGATCACTATTTGCATACGTTCCCTATTTAGATAATAACAAAAAGGGGAAGAGATGTTTGAGTGACATGGCATGGATTAAGGGGAAGACAAAGGAAGACATACTTGTTTCATTCATGGTGAGATCCCTGATCTCAATTTCTCTACTTCGTCTAGGGAAGTTCGTTCAAGAATGGTTTTGTCATTATCAACTAGGGGAAGATTGTTGGGAATTACAAGTTTGAGTTGATAAAGACAAAAAGAATGAAACAAGAGGGACTTAATATGACAAGAAGGAAACCTACTAAAAGATGGAAGGACTTGCTTGCAATGGAAGTTTTATTATTTAGTCCTTATCCTCTAGTATATAAAGAGGACATAGGTGTAGGTTTTTAATTAAGTCTTCCAATAATGTAGTCGACTAAAAGGTGTGTGTTTAGCCTAGACGTTAGGGAAAAACGCCTAGGGTTTAGTGGTTTAGTTAGTTAGTGTTAAAGATCAAGTCTTTGATCTTTATTATTGTTTAGTTAGTTTATGATAATGAAAAACCTTGTTCATTATAACGTTAATTCTTATTGAATATTCCGCTTTCGTTATTATGTGTTCCTAGATATAATATTAGACCTCGTCTAAGAGTTACAACGATCTTCACACGGGGGTATCATCTTAGTTAGTATGCATATATGTTTAAAATTCATGTACCACATACTTTGGATTGAATTGCAATGCGGTGCCCTGAAAGCCACTGAACATAGGAGTTTTTTTGAGACCCAGAAATTGATTTGCTGATCAATGGTACCTTATTTTTAGAAATTCATATATGCCTTTTGTCTCATAATAACTCAAGCTCGCATTGAATGAAAGCAAAATAAATTATTAATTGGGAGCTATTTCTGTACACATTATAACTATAAACGTATTTTGCAGTTCATCTCGCTGCTGAATCCTTCAGTTAGTGTTAGTATCAAGATTCTTCGTAATTGCTATGAAGCTTTTGGAATGTATTGCTTTGGGAGAAATTTTGTCACATGCTTAGGTAATTTTTTTTTCCTTATTTGCTTTAAGAAAGTAGTATCTGTGGCAATGATAATACATATTCATTTACATATTCCAACCTCTTTAAAAAAGCATTTTCACTTATCAGCCAATTGAAATTGTATATAATGGTATACACTAGAAAGATGATTTTCGATTTAAGAATGCTTACTAATATACATTTTTAGAAAACAAAGTAATCAAGAATGGGGTTAGTCGTTAATTAAAGTAAATGTGTCAGAGGGGGGCCATTCATGTACAAAAATTGAAACACCCTTCTGTTCATCTTGGTAGTGTTAAAAAGGAAGGCAAGATGTCAATTGATGTTAATATTGATGAGCAATTTCTAGATGCAATAATTATTTAAGCAAGATTGTGATCCGTTGGAGATGTTTATTTTTTAGCTTATTATGTTCATATAAAGTTTTAAACCATTTGGCCCGTTAGAGATAATAAAAACCCAAATCTACCCGTTCGTAATTAGCGACCCTTAACAAAATGTCAAAATCCATGTTCATGATTTTACACGGTCTTCTTTAAGTGACGCTTCTTATGAAGTGTTTGAAGTAACAATTTGAGTTCATGCTTTGCTATGAGGTTCTTTTCTCACATTTATGAGTGAGTCGTGCGACATTTTTGTATGAAGTTGCCTAATCCTGTTTTTGTTTTTTATAATTGGGACTACAATTACATTGTTACTCAGCATAATTTTATTTGTATGCATAGCTTTTTTATTAGTAGATGTTTTCCGTTGTATTCTTTTAATGCGAGTGACATTGAACATGTACCGTGATTATTATGGGGTACAGACAATCTGCAACTACTTGCAATGATCATGAAAAAAAATTAAGTTCCCATCAACAAGCGCCATGTATTTAAATTAAGGACATTTTGAAAGAACGTGGCCAAATGTGACACAAAGAAACTGACCATCTACGATGGCGAATTGATCAGTGACTTGCCTTTCCTGCCAAAGCACATTCTGGTATTGTGATTAGTTCAAGCTCAAGTCTCGGAAGATTAGGAAACCATTTTGGTTTATTATAAATGACCTGATTTTTTGAGTAAAAACTACTCAAATTCTTTTAGATTTTGATATAAAATTTTATTCAGCAGTTTTACGTTTTGATAATTAATTAATATTTATTTATTTTGTTAATTTTGACTAAGATTGCTATGACAATTAGTGAATTACAACTACTAGACAATTATTTTAAGACATCTTAAAAAAAGAAGAGGGATAATAGTATTGGGATAGAGGGGAGGATGCAATTATCATTATGCGTTGAAGTAAGTTTAACTTTTTCGAGTCACGTTTTATGCAATGTACGGAGTGTATATGTCCAAGGAACTATTATCCTAAAGACACATATCGATATAAGGCTTCTCCTGTCGAAGAGAATGGAAGGTCTGATAGTGAGCCTCCAAATGTTCAACCATTAGCTTCTAAGAGAAATTGGTCATAAAGCTGGAATGATCAATACTCATCTTTCTCATGATGAATTTTTATCATTATTCCTTTAGTAGTTTTTAATTTGCAAGTTTATGTAATATTTGAATTATGTTTAAATAGCAAATTCTCTACTCTTAATTTCAGTAGCTATGGCTCTTATTAAGCGAAAAGTTTTTGCATTTTGCTAATAAAGACGAAATTAGAGATTTTGTTATGTCATAGATAGAAAAAAATATAATACTAATGTCTCATCTTACCCCCATTAACCAGCTTACTTGAAATTTGTGGTGAAACGCTCAAAATAATTATTTTCTTTTATCTGCGGCGTGATTGGACTCACCGAAAAGTTGTCTAAGAGATCATGCCACGCCAAATAAGCGGGTTTTGTTCATATCATCCAAACACCCTTTCACTTTAAACATATGTAATTTGTTGTAAACAATAACGTGAACAAAATAAATATTAATAATAATTATGTACGTAGTATAAAAAATCTTATGTAATTTCATTTAGAGTAAATTACATAAATAGTCTTTGGTGAAAATTGTCTACCGTCCGTGATAGTTTAAAGGTGCATTCTTGGCCTTTATCTTTGCAAAGAATAGCACCGATAGTCTTTCAAACTATCAGGGACGGTAGATACAATTTTCGGAAAACTACAAGGACTATCGGTGTCAGTGAAGGATTATTGGTGTTGTTCTTTGCAAAGATAAGGACCAAGACCGCAACTTTAAACTATCACGGACGGTAGATGCAATTTTCGCCAAACCACAAAGACTATTTATGTAATTTATTCATTCATTCAAACTAACAATATTCTATATTAATACACTTCACTGAGTTCATGTCTAGAACCATGAACCTGAAGTGGCACAAAGGAGGATGGATGTTTTAAAAAAATCAGCAACTATTGATCCCACGGCTTTCATAGAATTTGTTGCGGTAGTCCACTTAGTGTCTCTTGTGCGTGAAAATGTTCATGTAGGATCAGAAGGAGTCGTTGTTGGCCCAAACATGACAATTGGTCAATCGACGAAGATAGGGTATATATGCTCATTCGCCCATCTTGAAAAAGTTATTTTCTGGTGATATGAAATAAAAGGCCATGAATACTGAACAATGTTATCTGCTTCTTAATGCATGTCACTATTCAAATTATACTTCTATACATATGCTACTAAGACTGACCATTTATTTTATACTTTGGTATTTTATGATTTGACTGCGGCATTTAATCGGGTATAATGTTGCACTTTTATTTGCACGATTGGTGATTCATGCGTCATCTATCATGGAGTTTTCACCGGTCAAGATGGTAAGGTCATTTGGACTTAACTTCGATAAACTTATAGAGAAAGAAGTGTCGATATAATACTACTTTGTTGATGAACTTCAAAAATCTACACCAGTTCCTGGTGGGATCTTCTCTATGTGAGATAATATTTTATATATACGTAAATTTCGGAATTTTAAGAAAGTGTTTTTCCTCAGGTTTGAGTTTTTACGTTGATGACAAGGGGGCCATGGTGAAGAAGCCTCAAGTTAGTAATCTTCATTCATATCATATGACACAATATATCAATTTAGCATTTCCTTCATTATCTCTTTATTTGTAACTTGATACATTATGTAAAATTAGCTAACCTTGACAGACTGCTACTTATTAAAACTTTGAAATAGCTTTTTTCTAAAACTATCGTAAGCATATTAAAAGTTTATTGAAATATCGATACTGATGAGATTGGTCCAAATAAATGCGTTGACATGGCAACTAAGCTTCTGAGTAGATAGTTGGTTGTTCAACTAAATCCTAAAAATAAAAACCAAAAAATCAAAATACTTACATGCTTTTAGCCGTTTTATGAATTATGGTAACATCAATTAAAGATCTTAACTGTCTCATTTATCTTTTAATTACTTTTTAATATATATTTGTTCTACTAAATCCTAAAAATAAAAACCACAAGTCATACCCGTCCATCGGACGGGTTTTGACACTAGTATATATATATATATATATATATATATATATATATATATATATATATATATATATATATATATATATATATATATATATATATATATATATATATGGGACCTTTATTTTGAGAACCCTGTTAAGTGCGAGAACTGTGAGAACCCTTCTAAACCAATAAGATTTTTTTAAATATTAAAAATTATTATTAATCCAAAAGGGTATTATAGTAAAATACAATTTTTATATTTTTTTTTTATTAAATCCCGATTTTAAGCATTCCTTAATTTTCGGATTTTTTTTTTTTTTTTTTTTTTTTTTTTTTTTTTTTTTTTTTTTTTTTTTAAGCATGGTTTCATAATCTTACAGGTGCATGCATTTTTTTTTTTTAATGAGATACATGTTTGTTTTAAAGCACGTGCATGCATGTTTTTTAAATGAGGTGCATGTATGTTTTTTAGTGATGTACATGTATGTTTTTTGCTAGCATTATTATTATTTTTTTGAAGTTTGAAGCATAAATTAAAAAACATAAACCATTATAAAGGAAAAAACAAGATTCATATACATAAATGTTACATTTCATTTAATTACAAGTACAAAAAACACATATGCAATAATCATATATCTTCAAAAGTCGCAAATTATCTTCATGTATATTTGTATTAATCCACTCCATAGTCTTTAATGATATCATCATCTTCATCAATCTGAAACAAGCATGCACAAAAACAATTAAACCTCCAACAAATAAAAAACAAAAATTAATCATAACGATCATAACGCATATACACAATCTTGTGTATATCAAACATATTTAATCATAAACAACTATCAAAACATACATGTTTATGAGAACGTGTATGTTTTGAGAACAGACTTGTCAAACATAAATGTTTTGAAACATGCATGTTTTGAACCATAATTGTTATGAAGCATACATGTTTTATAATTGTATTGAAACTATTAGATATAAATGAAGATAGAATAAAGTCATACCAACAGTTAACTAACTAATAAACTATTAAACATAAAAAAAATCAAAAACATAAATTCTTAAAAGCAAATATGTTTGATAACACAAGTTTTTTTTTTATAACATACATGTTTTTAAAGCATACATGCTGTAAAACATATATGTTTTTAGCGTACATGTTTAGAGTGACTCTCATTTAAATTAGCATTTACCACGTTTCTACTTAAAACTATGTCAAAATCAAACTTTGGCACGTAATTAGCATTTACAACTGAAGCTTGTAAATTTGATTTTTGAATTAACTAGAACATTACGAGCTACTGCTAGTTACAACTGAAGCTTGTAAATAAAAATGAAAACAGATGAATATGTAGTTTCTGGGCAAATTCACCATTGAAAACCAGATAAGCTAGTTTCTCAATTTGCTGGTAAGCATGCACACACACGAAAATGATCTAGAACAACATACCCCCGGAGTTTGCATATTATCGTCAATGCCAAGTATATGAGTATCAGATGGCTCCGCTAAAACCTAAAGCATGTAATAACATTAGAACATCTATAATTAATAAGCCATATCAAAATACATAAGAATGAACCCATATCAAAATAGATAAGAACATACAAAATCCTTATCTGCACCAATGAAGCTTGTTGTCCCTGCCAACAACAGATAACTTAAAGATAAATGAAAGCTATGATTCAACTGTGTGCAAGTAAACCATTAAGCATTACAATTTACCAGCTTTATTTGAAAACTGAAAGCCCTCGAGAGATTGCATTGCATTAGAATCCAAACACCCCTGTACAAAAACAAATTTACCCCTGTACAAAAGCACCCCTCGAGAGATTGCATTGCATTACAATTTACCAGCTACAAAAACACCCATGTACAAAAACAAATCCAAACACCCCTGTTCAAAAACACCCATGTACAAAAACCTTCACAAACCTTTACAAACACATTTGTTAAAAACAAATCCAAAAACAAATACAAACAATCCTTTATCTATTTTTTTCAATCTTAGGCAACCCTTTTTCAAAACCCCTGTACACCAACCCTTTTTCAAAACCGCTAAAACATAAACAATAACCGTATATCAAAACCACATAAACAATAAACCCAATTGACAAAATTAACAAACAATGGTTAAAGAACAAATTAACATTGGTTAAAGAACAAATTTTATATTACAAGATTTGAACCACTTACTGACTTTGTAGTTATTGGACTGAGATGATAACACCAATGAAATCGCAAAAATCAACAAAGATGAAGAACCCAAGATCTGCAGTAACAAAAGAAACCTTCCATCAACAACTAGTTTCAGATCGAAACAAAAGAAAAACCCAAGAAAGTAACGCTACCATTCCTCTTCCCAACTTTGTAACTAGGTACATCTGATGCTTGATACGAGATCGAAAAGAAAAACCCAAGAAATAAATAAACCGAATGGATGCCTTACATTGTGAAAGGTTTCGACGTCTCGGGTACAAAGGATCAAAAGGAACAAGATTTGATGATAGATCTTGTGAAACCCAGATCAAAATAAACAGAACAAATCGAAACAAACTGAACACAAATCATTAAAGGTCTCACGTACAGGATCAAAACAAATGATTGTGATCATTTTGTGACCATGTTTAGAGATTCACATAAGAGAAATCATCTAAGATTTGGGGTGGCGGTTTTTTTAGAGAGAGATATAATAGGTTTTGGTGTGATGTACAATATGCAGATCCAACATTTACGATGGTGATAGAGGAGAGTTAAAAGAGATATAAATGAAATTATTTTTTAAAAGACTATAATACCCTTTTCCACTTTATCAGATGTTCCACCATTTACATTTAATTACAAGATTGCCACAATCATTTTTAACCATTGATCAACTAATCCAATGGCTAAAAAGGGGTTCTCGCAGTTCTCGCACTTAACAAGGTTCTCAAAAGAAAGATACACTATATATATATATATATATATATATATATATATATATATATATATATATATATATATATATATATAAACAGCAAAACCAAAACAGCTCCATTGTCGGTAACTCACAAACCAAATATCAAGTTTTATTGATACACACGATATCTTACAACAACATATGCAACGATGACAAGAACATAACATTAATCAACAGTGCAGGCCTACATGAACTTCTACTCAGAAACACAGCAACAACTAAAACCACAGAAATCCATCTTAATTATATTGCTCCATAGTAAGTGCATGATGGTTCTGCAAAGTACGTGCTTCATGTGCTAGGTCAACAAGAACGACCATTGCAGCCAACAATTGATAATCCTTAGTTTGTGCTTGCTGCAAACATGCCAGACCATCAACAGCCACAGGGTCAGCCAAGCTAAAGCTTTCACCCTCTCTAAGCAATTCCCTTTTTTTATGATTCTTGCACGGACATCGTTACATTTTTCGTTCAAAACCAAAATAAGTCCTTCGATATCAGCTTCTTCATGCAAAAACAACAAACGAAAAGCTCGGTTCAGCTTATTAGAACGGCATGCTGTCTTAAGTTCATCAAAATTAGGAGTCGCTGCCATCTTTTTTGCACAGCCTTCTTAAGAGAGAATTAATAGAGTATGACCCATACTTATGCTCACATGGGCACTACTTATATAGACAAGAGATAGAGGCATGTAACCAGAAACAGTTTAGGGAGCCAGAAACAGTGCCAATCTCAAATGCATTTAGTCCAAACATTTTCTACCTAACCATCACATGCTCCTTTTTTTTGCCACACTAACTTTTTACATGTTTTGTTCCTAATGTTTTTGCTCTAATTATATTTATGCAGTGGCAGTGGAGGGTTCAGCTGCAGAAAAGAGAAGGACCAGGAACACAGAGAAAAAGAAAGACAGCTAGATGTTGGGTTGACGATGTACATGTTTAAACTGGATTTGTTAAAAAACATCATGTGTTTTGCAACATATTTTTGCTTCAACTGCAGAAATATGCAGCAAAACATTGGCCATCTTTTGTGTATGACTTAGACTAAACATGTGGTATGCTTGCATGCCAAGGTGCTGCCTTATTCTGACATAGTGGCACCCAAAATGCAAGATTATTCTTTTGTGTAAGGTGCAGCGCCAACTGCTTCCATCAGTTAGGCCTGCAAATACATTGCACCACCACATGTAGGTGAAACATATATGCCTTGCTACTATGAATTGATGCAGGCAGCAACTATGTGTACGACATATTTGATGTCTAAACTGCTTGCAGCTGTTGGTATGTAAACTGCTTGCATATTTTGGTATGTGAATGTAGAAACACTTTAACTGTCTATGTATGTTAACATCTATGTTTCATAGAACACACCGCGGCAACGCGCGGGCACCAATCCTCGTCCATAACGATTACCAAACAAAATTTATTTTTTTCGGAGGCAAGTTGATACAAAGTTTTAATAAGTAAGCTCAAGCCTTTATTTCCTCCTATTGTGAAGGAATTAAGTCTAATAGACAAAAGATCAATGCAGAACAATAATTATCTAAAGATCAAATTATATAATCCTGACCCTTTATTTTTATATCATTTAACGGTAGAGATCTCACTATCCCATCATTTTAAATTAAGTGGAGGGGTACTTTTGTGAATTAACTGTACCTTTCTCATTTACCCATACATACTCATTCGTCACTATCTCCTTCTCTCTCTCCTTTCTTATTTTTTTTGTGTGTGGCTAAATTCGATGCACACACTGATGCTATCCACAATTGGAAGGATTGATTTAGATCAAAACAACAACAATTATCTACTAGAAGATTGAAATGTTTGTTGGGCTCACCTCCGGCACCGATGACGGCGACGTTTGCAAGATTCACCGGAACCAGTCATTCGCCGTCACCGGATCATGGTCATCGATCTCCGTCATTCGCCGTCACCGGATCATCGTCATCGGACTCTACATGACTATTCAGGCCCATTTCACACAAGAACATGTCAAAGATGAAAGTGAGTGGTTGAAACAAAAATGTTATGGTGAGTGGTTTAAAACAAAAATGAGGATGACAATAAAGTCAAAGAAGATGACAGTGGGTGAATGCTTTTTATTGGACCAAAGGAAGATTTTTATACAATTTTGGACCAAAGGAAGATGACACTGGGTGAATGTTTACTTCGAATTTTTTGCATTCAATGGGATAAAGTGTGATTAATGGGATAAAGTGATGGGTTTGATGTTATAAAAAGTATGGTGTTAGATGTTGATATTTATAGAGATTCTTGTTTCACTAAGTATGATTTTACCTCAATTTTTTAAGTAAATCACATGTGATTTACCGCAAATCACATGTGATTTTACCGTAAATTATTTTTTGAAAGTGAATCACATATGATTTACTCATTTTTAGATTAAAACTGAAGCTCATGTGTTTCAGTTTATAACATCAAAGACTAAATCACATGTAATTTACATTTTTTCATAACAGAGAAAATAAATAAATAACATAATCACACGTGATTCACTCATTTTTATATTAAAACATAATGACATGTGATTTACATACGAATAACAAAAAAAAAACAAAACAAAACAAAACAAAACCATGGGATTGAGTCATTTCTACAAATCACATGTGATTCTTTTAGTGAATCGCTTGTGATTTTTTGGTGGATCACATGTGATTTTTTAAAAATAACAAATCACATGTGATTTTTTTACCGATCACGTGTGATTTATCTGGACGGAAATTTTGAAAAAAAAAATCGTTGAAAGTATATAAAAGTGCATATCTATAGAAAGATGATTTTTTTCTCGTCGCGATGGTGTATTTTTTGTAGCATGAAGATTTACCGTTTGCAAGATATGTTATTTTTAAAAAAATGATGAAAAGTGGGTTTTATAAAATTACATTTTTACCCTTCCTTTGTTAATTTTTCTTTCAACTTATTCATTGGATGAAAATAAGATGGATGGTTGAGATCTTATGATTTGTTCTTTTTATTGAACTTGTTTTCCATTGATCACACCTCAAGTCTAATATAAATATCTCTCCAAAACATTTAATTTAAAAGTCTAATATAAATATCTCTCCAAAACATTTAATTTAAAAGTCTAATATAAAACGCTTAATAATCAATTTGTTTAATCAAAGTCTCGCTACTCATACGACTTGCAGGGCCCCTGCATAACACATTTTCAAAATCGGTTGTTTTGGCTTGTCATGTTTCAGTAATATATTTGCTTTTTAAAAATAAAAAAGTCTATATTGCAGGTATACGATTTTTATACTGTTAAAATTTGGGGTAATAATCTGTGGCAAACATGTCACTCTATCAATTGCTAATGGCTTTCTAGCTATGTTCTTTGCAGGCATATTACAGGGGTTTAACATGGACAAAGCATAAGTGGTTTATAGTTCCAAGATTATCATTTCTGCTGAAGCCTCCCTTGTTCCTGCTGAAGTTCATTTTATTATTTCTGCTGAAGTTCATTATTATAGCCGTTAGAGGGGTCTTAGTGTAACTTAATCCCCTATTTAATTAGTCCTTTATTCTAGGGTTAGACACACTTGAGTGTGCAGTCTTTTGTATCACTCTCTTCTCTTCTCTTAGATCATTTTCACTGATCTTGTCTTGTCTTTACATTCATATGATTATTGTCTCATTGACATTAATCTAATCTTGTAACATTTGGATACTATTAATCTAAGCTGACTATTGCAGCTTAGATCTGAATAAAGGTTCTGTTGTTTATCTACTGTTGCCTATACTATCGTACATGGTATCAGAGCTTCAGGCTCATTGATTCTCTTTAGCAACAAAGGTGTGGTTTGGGGTTACTGCTGTTGGCGTAATCACTGGTTATCTTCTGTTTCATATTTGCCCTAGACTAAGTAAATCTAGGGTGAGTGTGATTTGTTCTTCCGCTGCATATTTCTCTGTAAGTCTAAGTCTTACCTCCTCTTTAAACATACAGTACTTAAGTCTTGTGGGTGCAAACGGGTAGACTAACATCTTGATCTGCCACCTTTGAGTGGTACGAATACCTGCTCTGGTTTATCCTAATCCACAGGCTTAGTGCTTGTTGTTTCTTATTATAAAGCCTTATCTTCTTGACTACTTACTCTTATTATCTCTGTCTGTTGTTGTCTGATTATTCTTTGCCTATCTTCTTATATCTGTCTATCTTATTGTTTGTATTATGGCTGTTGGTGATGATAATATTGGTCGCTCTTCCACTGAGAAAAGTCTTGTCTTTGGTGATGCTCTGTATTTGCATCCTAACAATACAAATGGCAATCCCATTATTACTATTAAACTCACTGGAACTGAAAATTACAAAATATGGAATATGGCCATGACTTTTGCTTTAAGGAACCATAATAAGTTAGGGTTTATTGATGGTACTTGCATAAGAGATGATTCGAACCCTAGTCTTGCTAATCAATGGGATACCTGTAACTCTGTTGTGGTTACTTGGATTCTTAATTCTCTTAGTCCTGAACTGTTTGCTGGTGCTATATATGCTAAAACTGCTTATGAAATGTGGAATGATCTTAAAGATACCTATGACAAAGTTGATGGTTCAGCTATTTTTAATCTGCATAAGAATATAAACTCTCTTAGTCAAAGTGGGTCCTCTCTAGCTGATTACTATAACAATCTTAATTCTTTATGGAAACAATTTGATTGTATGATTAGCTTGCCTCCCTGCACTTGTGAGGCTGCAAAACATTTTGAAAAACACAATCAACTAATCAAGTTAATGCAATTTCTTATGGGTCTTGATGACTCCTATGTTCCCATCAGAAGCAATATTTTAACCAGAGACCCATTGCCTAATGTCAAAACTGCTTTCTCTGTTGTGTCTGGAGAAGAATCTCACAGGAATGTTTCATCTGGGAATAGCTCTGCTAAACCCAATGCAACAGCCTTTAATGCAAAAACCTCTAATGGAGGAAAATTTTTTGATAACAAAAGAGGTTTTAACAACAAAGTTTCTGGTTTTAACACTGGTAACAGCTCTAATAGCAGAGGACCAAATATGAACCTCAAATGTACTAATTGCAAAAAACCTGGTCATACTGTTGATAGGTGTTATGAGATTGTTGGATATCCTGCTGGATATGTTAAGAGAAATTTTAATGGTAAACCTTTCAGCAGTAACAATGTTTCTGCTGAAACTAATCATGTCACTGATAACAGTGCTAGCAATTCTCCTGTCTCTTTATCTAATGAACAGCTCTCAAGACTTATGAGTCTTCTCAATGACAACAATGTGTCATCTGCTAATGCCAACTTGGCAGGTAAAAATTTTTCAGGAACCTTCTTTAATGGCAGTGTAAAGTTTAATGTGAACTTCAACAAGTTTTTTAACAACAACACTAAAACCTTAACTGGAAACATCAGTCTTGGTTGGATTGTTGATTCTGGTGCAAATCAGCACATGACTGTGTCTGAAAATTTTTTAATCAATGTTGTTAACATTTCAAATCTTGGCCTAACTGTTGGACATCCCAATGGTACTCAGGCCCTAATTACTAAAATTGGTGATTTAAAGGTCAATAATGACCTAACTCTTTTTGATGTTCTTGTTGTTCCTGAATACAATGTCAGTTTATTATCTGTTCATAAGATTGCTAGAGACAACAAGATGTTTGTTGGATTTAATGAATCTAATTGCTATATACAGGATTTACATCAAAAAAGGATTGTGGGAATTGGTAAACAATACAATGGGTTATATAATTTTGATATAAACTCTACATGTAAGATTACCTCTAATAATTGCATATCTGTTTGTCATGTCTCTAGAAATCTCTGGCATCAAAGACTTGGTCATCCCTCTGACCAAGTCCTACACATACTTAGACCCACTCTTAAATTTGATAGTTCATCTGAAACTGATCATCTCTGTGATACTTGTAATAAAGCCAAACAAACCAGAGAACCATTTCCTCTAAGTGAACATAAATCCACTAAAATTGGTCAACTTGTTCACCTTGATGTTTGGGGACCATATAAAATTACTAGCAGAGATGGTTATAAATATTTTTTAACTATAGTTGATGACTATTCTAGGGCAGTGTGGGTTTATATGCTTAAGGGGAAGGATGATGTTTATGTTTCCATTGTTAACTTCACTCATATGCTATCAAATCAATTTGAACACAATGTCAAAGTTTTTAGAAGTGATAATGGGACAGAATTTGTCAATAATAAACTTCAACAATTCTGTCATGAAAAAGGAATTCTACACCAAACTTCTTGTGTTTATACACCTCAACAAAATGGCATTGCAGAAAGGAAACATAGGCATCTCCTTAATGTTGCTAGATCCCTTATGTTTCAGGGGGAATTACCTCTATATCTTTGGCCTGAATGTGTTCTAACTGCTGCATATGTCATAAACAGGTTGCCCTCCTCAGTTCTGTCTGGCAAGTCCCCCTTCTTCTTTGTGTATGGGCATGACCCTTCACTCTCTCTCCTTAGAGTCTTTGGCTGCTTATGCTATGCTACCATTCTCAACGTTTCTGACAAATTTGGTAGTAGATCTGAAAAAAGTGTTCTTATTGGTTACTCAAATGAGAAAAAAGGCTATAAACTCTTGAGCCTAGAAACAAAAAATATTTTTTATTCCAGAGATGTCAAATTTTATGAAACTGTGTTCCCATTCAAAATGAAAAATTCTGTGTCAAAACCTTTTGTTGAAACTTATGTGCCTAAAGATTTAAACCACAAAAATTTCTTTGACTCACAAACAAGTCCCAATGATGAAGGGAGAGTGACATCCTATGATGATAGCACAGTGGTAAGTCATCCCACCAGGATTGATGAACCAGTTGCAACATCTATAGATGATAATACACACCCTGAGGGCAACATATCACATGAATCACATCCTGCTGATGCATCTTCTGATTCTGCTGATACATCTTCGGATTCTGCTGAACAAGAAAGAGGCTTGCCAGCCACTACTGCTAGGAGGTCAACTAGAGTTTCTAAGTTGCCCAGTAATCTAAATGACTTTATTGTTGAAGGAAAAGTCAAATATGGTGTTGAAAAAGTTGTTAATTACTCAAATCTTAACAAAGACAATTACTGCTTTGCTTCTAGTCTTAATAAAAGTATTGAACCTACTTGTTATGAAGAAGCTATCCTTGATAGTAATTGGGTAGATGCTATGAATTCTGAAATTGAAGCCTTAAATGAAAACCATGCTTGGGATATAACTGATCTACCTCCTAATAGAACTCCTATTGGCTACAAATGGATTTTTAAAATCAAATATAAAGCTAATGGTGAAGTTGATAGATACAAGGCTAGATTAGTTGTTAAAGGTTACAACCAAAGGGAAGGAATAGACTATGATGAAACTTTTTCCCCTGTTGTAAAAATGTCTACTGTTAGATGTCTTATTGCCTTAGCTGTAAAAAACAAATGGCCTCTTTTTCAACTTGATGTTAACAATGCTTTCTTATATGGAGACCTTGATGAGGATATCTATATGACCATTCCCAAAGGGTTCTGTAATGAGAACAATAAAAATAAAGTTTGTAAACTTGTTAAGTCTCTATATGGTCTAAAACAAGCTCCCAGAAAATGGAATGAAAAACTTGTCAGTGTTTTAAAGGAAAACAACTTTGTCCAATCTGTTAATGATCATTCTTTGTTCACCAAAACAGAGAATGACAAGTTCATTGCTCTTCTTGTTTATGTGGATGATATAGTTCTTACTGGAAACTGTGTTGATGAGATAAACCTATTCAAAGAGTTTCTAAAATCAAAATTCCATATCAAAGACTTGGGAAATCTAAAATATTTTCTTGGCATTGAGGTTTTAAAAACTGGGAATGACATCTGTCTCTCCCAAAGAAAATACTGTCTTGAACTCCTCAAAGAATTTGGTCTTCTTGGGTGCAAACCTGTGTCCACCCCTATGGAACCCAACTCTGTGCTTCCATACATTCCCACTGATGATGACCCTTTACTTGTCAACATCACTGGTTATCAGAAGCTTCTTGGGAAACTTATCTACCTCACCCATACAAGACCTGACATTTCATACTCAGTTCATTGTCTGGCACAATATATGCATTCTCCCTTGAAATCTCATCTGGAATGTGCCCTCAATGTTCTGAGGTATCTAAAAGGAGCTCCAGGAAAAGGTCTAAGGTACAATTTCAGCAACTCTGAAAATCATCTTGAAGGATATAGTGATGCTGATTGGGCCAAATGTAAGAAAACCAGGAAATCTGTTACAGGTTATTGTGTTTTCTTTAATGATTGTTTAATCTCATGGAAAAGTAAAAAACAAAACACTCTTTCAAAATCTTCCACAGAAGCAAAGTATAGATCTATGTCTACTGCTGCTTGTGAAATCATTTGGATTCAGAAAATCCTAAAAGATCTAAAAGTTGATATCAACCTTCCTGTTAGTCTTTTTTGTGATAACAAATCTGCTTTACAACTTGCTGTCAATCCTGTTTTCCATGAAAGATCAAAACATTTTGAAATTGATGTTCACTTCATCAGGGAAAAAATTGCTAGAGGTGTTATAAATGCTAAAAAGATTGGATCTTCAAACCAAACTGCTGATATTCTTACAAAGAACCTCCCTGTCTATCAGCATAAATTTTTGTGTGAAAAATTGATATTATTTGATATGTTTGCCCATCAGATTAAGGGGGAATGTTAAAATTTGGACTAATAATCTGTGGCAAACATGTCACTCTATCAATTGCTAATGGCTTTCTAGCTATGTTCTTTGCAGGCATATTACAGGGGTTTAACATGGACAAAGCATAAGTGGTTTATAGTTCCAAGATTATCATTTCTGCTGAAGCCTCCCTTGTTCCTGCTGAAGTTCATTTTATTGTTTCTGCTGAAGTTCATTATTATAGCCGTTAGAGGGGTCTTAGTGTAACTTAATCCCCTATTTAATTAGTCCTTTATTCTAGGGTTAGACACACTTGAGTGTGCAGTCTTTTGTATCACTCTCTTCTCTTCTCTTAGATCATTTTCACTGATCTTGTCTTGTCTTTACATTCATATGATTATTGTCTCATTGACATTAATCTAATCTTGTAACATTTGGATACTATTAATCTAAGCTGACTATTGCAGCTTAGATCTGAATAAAGGTTCTGTTGTTTATCTACTGTTGCCTATACTATCGTACATATACAATATTTTAATATTTCTAGTGCAATATCTAATTAAAATGTATTTCCCTTCAATTTAATGAAGGTTGTTTGAACAATTCTAAAGTTATCGCAATCCGTATAGTCATTTTCACACAAAACATAAAAATGTTAATTACATGCATCTTGCATGATCCCGCACATAAAAATGTTGATTACATGCATCTTGCATGATCCCGCACAGAGGCGGAGCCAGTAGGGTGGCTAGCGGGTGCTCGGCCACCCCCAACAGGCCCAGCTATCGTAGCTTGATTTCCGGCCACACTTCACAAAGTCTTCAATATTGGCCCTAGGCGAACCGAGCGATGGCTGAAGGCATAAAATTATGTTGTGTTTATGATGGAGAACGTCCAAATATATTTGTTTTTTGAACAAAGATCTTCTTATTCGATGCGTAGAAAAAAGAGTTTGGGTTTTGTTTCTATGAGGAAGATGACCAAAAAAAGACACATCCGTGTTTACTTGTGGGCCAAAGAAAAAAAAACATTTGTATTTCCCTATCTAGATGTAAAATTTCGTCTATGCCCTGCCAATTTAAAATTTTTCTAAATAAGCCCTAGTCATAAATATGCTTTTAAATTTTTAGTTAAAGAAACGTATGCTATTAAAATGAAACTCAAAAGAATACAATTATTTCAAGTGTCATTTACAATCTTATCTATTATGTATCTTTTTAAGATTTGAATAGTACCAAATACTTCTTAGTGACAATTTGTTACGTATAGTTTGGACTTTAGGAATTTCATCTAAATAATCCCTAAACAGAAAGGCTTATATGATGAAAATAAAAGAATAGTGATACATTCAAAAAGGAAGGCACAACTTGTTATTGCTATTGTAGGGTACTCACGCGTTATAGCGGCAAGTACCCTGTAATTAAAGTTTAAGCTTCGATTAAAGTTTAAGCTTCAATAATATAACAATGACGAACTGATTAATCGAAGGAAAAAATGATCACAGTCCGACTCAATCCACTCGTTTTTACCGGTTCCGATTGGTCCTTTTCGTTTCGTTTTCAAACGGCTTTTATTGGCTAACCGAACCGATAGCGACTTCGGATTATGGTTGAACCCGTTGGTCCGGTCCAGTTTTCAAAATCATATGTACCATCAACTTATTAGTATATAAATTGTTTAAAACTTAGTGTGTTTAATGTTGTATTTTTAATTTTAAGATTTTGATATGTTAGAAAAGTCCTTTGTGCTTTATAAGATAGTTAGATAATCAAATGAAACTAGTCATTCTTACTGAGAGTTTGAGCGACCTATTAATTGTTTGTTACTGTTATATAACAAGTAATTACGGCCCCCGTTAACTCAAATTCCTGGCTCCGCCCCTGATTCCGCAAGTCCGAAATGCACCCGTGTATTAGTATGTGTTCCCTAAACAGTTATAATAAATTATGTACTACTACATTCGTTTTAAAATAAGTGTCAGTTTCAATTTTTTAGAGGTTTTTTTTCAACTTTGACGTTAAATTTTTTTATTTATGTTATATAATACTTGATAAAAATTATACGGATTAAAATACATTTGAAACCTAATTCATTCATATATTTTGCATCAAGTATTATCTAACACAAATAAAGTATTTACAATCAAAGTTGAACAAAAATACTTCAAAAGTCAAACCTGACACCTATTTTGGGACGACGATATATCTTAACAAGTTAGATATTGTTTAAAAAGGTTCTCTTAAATAACAAGTTTTATATAAAGTCGCAAGTGATGAGAGAAATAATTGTGAAGTTGTTAATGGGTATGTGGATATTAGGAATGATGCAGGGAAAGTTGTGTAGGGTACTATGAACGATTTTCACCTTTGAATAATATAATTGGTAGACATGTGAACTATGAGAGTACTCAAAAAGTGGATGGAACGAATAGTGAGAAGAATAAAGGTAGCAGTTATGTGAATGTGAAGTCTTATGCTAGTATTGTGATGCCAAATGGAAAAATCATTCATACTGTTTGTGAAGATGGCACGGATGTTGTGATATATGATGAGGAAATGTTAATGAAGCTGAAATGGATTTTAATGTTATGTGGACACTTTGTGAGCTATAAGATGAATTACAATGAACTAAAGTAACGGATAAAAGCCTTTGATAATGGATAAAAATGCTGCAAGAATGTGTCATGAGGGTACTGGGAGAATTGGGTATGCAAGAGTTTAAGTGGAAATAAATGCTGAAAAGGAAATTAAGGAAAAGGTAGAAATATGCTATATAAGTGTGAAACTCGGGTTGTGAATTGCACTATTGTTAGAGTCGAATATAGTCGGAAACCACCAAAGTGTAGCCACTGTAAAGTGTTTGGGCATGTGGATAAGAATTGTAGTATGAGGCCAGCAGGAAGAAAGTGGAAAGGAAAGGGAAAATGAAGCAGTTAGAGCTAGTAATGGTAGTAAAGAAAATAGAAGAAGGTAAGAAGGGTTTAAAGTAGTGAATAATGGTAACAAAAATGAGCAAAAACTGTTAATAGAGGAGTGCAAAAAGAAGCACAGGGTAACAAAACCTCTAAAACAAGAGTGGAGTTCAGGCCAATTAATAGACAACAAAACTTAGATACTTCTAAAGGCCAAACACGGAATCTAAAGAATTCGGGAATCAAGGTATAAAGAATGGAAATATGTTAAGTCCCCAAAGTAACAAGAGACTCTGGAAAAATTAACAAAGAAACTGTGGAGAAAATAAGAAGTGCTAATAAGTTTGCTATTTTTGAAGAAATAGAAAGCTCAGAGGTACCTGAAATACAAATGCAGAATGAGAAGGGAATTGTTGATAAGTATATGAATAATCAGAGGCAACTTACTATTAAAGATCAAAGCTATGTACTCAAGAAATGTTTAAGTATTACAAAGATCGTGGGAAGAAAAATGAAATAATGAGTGCCCGAATGAGGAAGATGTATATGATGAAATTAATGGAAATTGCACAATGTATCACTGAGAATCAATTAGAAGACAAGTTGTGGAATTTGGACAGTTCAAAATGAAATGAATTGGCAGGCAAATTGAGAAATTTGGACAGTTCAAAATGGTACTGATGAATACAGAACTAACTCACTAAGGGTAGCAGCTTGGAATGTAATGGTGAATTGTTTTGTTTTTTTGCTTGTACATGTTTGGTTCTAGCTTTGTATGCCAGTTGTATGTCTCAATTTAGCTTCTTAAGAGTGTTTGGGTATGTCTTCTCACCTTTTTGAATGCTTTATATTTTAAATCTTTGATTGAAATAATATATGTTCATCAGTTAAAAAAATGGAATAAAAAGGGCCATGTCCTAAATATTAAGTAAACTTCTACAGAAAAAAAGGATTTATGAAGGACCATTGACCTAGTGATATGAGAGTATGACGTTGTGAGTTAATTTCTCGATTAAAACATACATGAGTTATTGTGTAAGATATTACCTTCGTCTTATAATTATTGTCCAATGTTGACTTTTAAATTCTTTATTTTGTAACTTTGACCTTAAATATTTTTATTGGTGTTATATAATATTTGATGAAAATTATACCAATAAAGAATACATTTAAAACTCAACATATTCATATATTTTGCTTCATAATATATAACACATATAAAAGTATTTAAGGTTAAAGTTGATAATTAAAAACTTCAAAAGTTAACACTGAACAATAATTATAAGACGGAGGGAGTAACAATTTGTTTAAAGGTTTGAATAACTTGCCTTGAAATAACTAATAATTTAAATAGTGACAGGCATGTTTATTACAAGGGTTATTGATACGCGTACAACGCGCGTTCGGGGTCAAAGGAAACTTCATTTTCTTCGAGCAAGTTTTTCAAGCACCTAGGCAGTGAACCTAATCGTTGTAGTGTAGTATTAAGGTAAGACTCGGTATTGATATCGTTCTCTAGGGGAATAAGAATGCTAGTGAGAAATTACTACGCTAAGGTTGGGGTTGAGGAAGATTATTTTTTTTTATCTTTTTATATTTTTTAGAAAATTGAAAGGTACTGATGCAGGTTTTACTGACCAGGTTTTAATATTTATAATGTCTCATTATACCTATGGTCTACCCTATTGCACTAACGGGCAGTGTACCCGGTCGTGTGTAGTGTAGTATTCGGTAAAACCGAGGTCGTCCCAAGAGCTATGTGTGTGGATTAATACTAAGTCTAGGTGTCACATATTTTAAGATGGTTTTGATATCGAATTAACTAATTAACTACTAAAGCAAATAAAGGCAAATATGTGATCAATAGAGGAGAGTGGTGCTAACCTAGTTACTCATCCTAGTTAGTAATGTTTACGTCTAATTACTTCCAATTATTTCAGGTGGGGTCAAAGTCGAGTGGACAACATTTGGTCAGTTCGCCCTAACCTATCAGCAAAGAGCCACCACTGGAGAAGTCAGGTGTACCCTCATAAGTCCAGTTGTTCCTGGTCCCCTAAGCCAAGTCATTAAGTTCCACTACATGCTAGACTTAGAATAGTGAGTGCCCGGGCGCTAGCATCTTAGACACTCACCCCCTAATTCTTAAGTTCATCCAAACGGTAGGTGATCAGTTGGTCAAATCGCACATGTAGAAAGGGTCATCAGTTAGTCATATCTTACCCTTTCCGTCTCAGTCTACTCACTTAGGGTCAGTTGGTCATATCTCCTAAGCAACTAGCCTCTATGGCCATTCAAAACTACCGAAACAAGGGTAGCTACCAATAAACTATGCATGCATACACTTAGAAATAATTATACGGAAGCATTGTAAACGCAAACAAAACAATTAAGGAATCATAACTAGGCAAGCACCAAGAGGTGCTTAGCCGCTCATATTAACCATACAAATCAATTCAATATTTAATGTTATGAAATACATGAATCGAAAGTAAAGAAAAGATAAAAAGCTAATGCTTATCGTAGGGGAGTGATTTCTTCCTTGGAGATAGCTCCGTATGCTCCTCTAGATCTGCCTTTGGCTTCTTCTCACGTTCTCTGATTGTTGTGTGTGAAATGGGATGATTTGAAATGCTGGAAATCGTGGGGTATTTATAGGCCAGATCTTGGTTACGGAATAACCATTAAAAGAGTTACGTCATAATCATCAAATTCTTTGTAATTTGCACTAGATATGCTGGTTACGGCATAACCTCAGGAAGGGGTTACACCGTATCTTCAATAAATCTTGGTTATGCCGTAGTTTATGCATGAGTTACGGCGTAATTATCAGCGGCGCGGAACCTCATTTGACCTAATATGGTTACATCGTAATATTTGGGAGAGTTACGCCGTAATCTTCTGATAAGTTGGTTGTCTGAGCCACGCTTTAGTTACGGCGTAATGCGAGTGAGGAGTTACGCAGTAACTTCTTCAAAGTGAGCATACTATGATAAATCTTCAATAAACTCTCCAATTCCGTGTCCCTTTAGCTCCAATGCTCGTAATTTACCTAAAAGTGAAATATAATGGAAAACAAGCGTAAATCCATATAAATGATATAAATTACAAGCATTAACGGGGGAAATTGACACTAAATATTCAGGATAATTTTATGTTATCAAATATCCCCCCAATTGAACTCTACTTGCCCTCAAGTAGACCTTATTAGATAGATTCCTAAAAAGATATCTCCCATTATCTGGAAAATATAAGTTTACAAATCCCTTATGCTAGAATAAAACAAAGCCGAACACCTCACGAAATGGGAACGAAACACTCAAATCTTTCAACTATTCTAAGTGTCAATTTTGGGGTGATCACTCAATCACACAGTCATAGCATGTATTCTATCATAAGCTTGGCGGTTACACAAATCTCCACCACTAGAGTTAAGGGCTAAACAATTTTCGAATGCAATATGGGTAGACACGACAAAGGTTAAGGGTGACTCGTCATTACTAACATGTTACGGAGAAGTGGACAAAATCAATGATACATGACCAAATCCATGGCCAAGACACCAAAGATTGCTCGTTGCATCACCTAGACATGCTTCATGACTAAAGGGTAGGATAAGACATGGGATACATAAATGGTGTAAAATAAAAATCAAGCAGATAGTCTAAATCTATAACTAAGTCATCACCACTCTGTCCGCCCAAAGTTCAAGCTTTGAAGTTAAGAAACCGGATCATGATATACGAGGTAGATGTGTCATTAGAGGACGTCAAGATGGGCACACTACCTTTTCTTCAACTGTTGGCGTAATTACCAATTCAAATCTTCAAATGTGACCGAGGTGGCCTCCTCGATACTAAATCTATATAAAGCTCATAACATAGTGCTTATAACATCGCACTTTACAATAGACTGAATAACATAACTGTTTTTTTTTTCCAATCACAATTTTTTTTAAACATAAACATAACAACTAAACATAACATCCCCCCACTTGAGATGAAAAATGGGAATTCGGGGAGTCTTCAATGATCTTTAAGAATATGTCTTCGACGAAAGCATGATTCCCGAACCTTTCCAATTGAACCTTAAACTTAGGCAGATGATGACTTCCCAATCACAAATAAAGACTACAGGGTAGGCAAAGGTGTAAGGGTGTAACGAAACAATATATTGGGTTAACAAAATGAAAGGAATGGCTCAGATGGGTGTATCTAGGGGTATCTTGCACTAAAGATGAGTGCAACAAAAGGGTTTCACATGGGGGTCGAGAAGTCGAGGTGACTAATCGATAGACACAAAATGGTATGCTATTTGGGTGATAATCCTATAATATTGCCTTCTTAAACTGAAAAGTCCAAATACATTGAGCTAACTCAACATACCTCATCTATGGTCTCGAAATAATGCAAAGGCCAAGTTCTAAAGTTTACAAGCTACCGGCACACTCACAATTTGGTGGATTTGGGGTAAAATTTTGGAAATGGATAAAGCTAATCTCACCATATAATATCAAGGGTTATATGTGCTCGGTTAATGTCTGATCTAGTTAGGTTAAGAAAAAAATGTCAAAATTTTAAAAATAGCATAATTTTTCAAAATAAACTAGAAAAACGAGGGCAAAATAAAGTTCAAGAGACAATTCTACTCCCGTCCCCCCACCTGAATAGTACAAAGTCCCTTTTGTACTAAGCGTTAAATAAAGGTGAAGAGAAAAGTAGAATTAGAGCGAGAACTTCCCTGAAATTTGCCCCAAAAAGAAAGAAGGCCCACAAACTTCAATCTCTGAAATCACACTACCGACAAGCATAATTCTAAAAAAAATGAAAAATGAAAAATAAACCTAACTCACTTTCGTAGGAATCACGGTTGCATTTAGCATATGCAACAAGCCTTTTAAACCACTTGGTGTCCCAAGTGGACGAGTAAAGTCTCGTGAGGGTTTACAGGGAACACACCCACAAAGTTCATTTAAAATACTAATACAAGGTTATTGCATTTAAAATGAAAGAAGTAATGCAAAGGATAGTTACGTCGTAACTCTAGAAGGAGTTATGCCGTAACTAGGCAAAACCTGGCATAGGCTGAAAAAGTGTAGCTATGGCGTAACCACTGAGATGGGATTACGCCGTAGTTGGTAGTGCATCTGAAGTTCTACTGCAAGGGGCCTGTTACGGCGTAACCATGAGATTGAGTTACGCCGTAACTTTGGTCAGATCAGCATGCTGCAGCAGCAATTTCTCTTCGTTTCCTGCAAAAATGGTTAAAAACACAAAACCCAACATAAAAAGAAATAAAACAAATGAAAGGGATAATTCGGGTTGTCTCCCGAAAGAGCACTTTTCTTTATTTATGAGTCTTTAAGTTAGACTCAGAGCCTTGGGGCTTTATGGTGGCCTTTGGACTTGTCCAACTTCCTCTACTAGTTGGCAGCAATCATTCATCCATTTGATAAAAACCTTTTTTCTTGCAGTGTTACCAATGATACATGTTCCAAATTTTTGCGAGAGCCACTCATTAAATGATATACATGACTTTCTCCAGTCGTCACCCTCAGCTATCAGACCAATTGTTGTACTCGTGGTTGATCTTTCATCATTGGTTATTGCATTAGTAAGGTGATAGTTATCGTAATTGCATTTTAGTTGTTTTACCAATCCTGTATTGATTTGGGAGTCTCCAAATCTTATCTTGTACCAATCTTCGAATGATAAATTCCTGAATTTTATATCGTGTCTTTCAGTCTCGTGAGGGCATATCCATTCATCCGCCATCCCCTCATAAAATTCACGAAAAGGGTTACACGAGGGCCATGCTTTCATTGATTCGTTATCTTAGGTTAATATAGGGTTGCAGTAATGTTTGTTTGGATCCGGAGCTTCCTTAATATCTTTGACCTGGACAGTCTTTTCCAGTTCCTGCTTACAACTATCAACATTTTCTTTACCATTGTTAGTACAAGGATTATAACACAAAGGTGGATCGAGCGATTGAACATTAACAACATCAACTTTATTTGAAACTTCTAATTTTGGGTTTAATTGCTCTTTCATGCTGAAAGTTATTCGTTCATTTTCAGTTCCCATAGAAATTTGTTTTTCAAAGACCTTAATTTGTGCACGACAAGTGGCCAAAAAAAGGTATTCCAACAATTAAGTTGTAAGTCTCCCGTTTTCCCACATCAATAACCACAAAATCAGTAGGAAAAAGGAATTTTCCAATTTTAAGGAGCACATTATTGACTACTCCCCTTGGTACAACCTTAGAGGAATCAGCCATTTCTATCATCATTGTTGTTTCTTTTAAATTGGTAAGTTTTATTTTATCAAACAAAGTGGTAGAAATCAGGTTTACCCCAGCCCCCAAATCAGCTAATGCGGGAATTTTGAGATTACCGATAGTGCATGGAAGAAGAAAACTTTGCTGATATTGTTGTTTCTCAGGAAGTTGGCTTGGCAGGTCCTCGTCGTCTTTCGATTTATCATCTTCTTTTAGGTAGTTAATCTCGGATAGATCATTGGTGACAGAAGAGGTGCACTGCTCTTTCTTCAGTTTATCTGGTGCAAATATGGCTTTGCAGGAAGTGGCTTTGTCATTACTGGTCTATAGGTTTTTAGCTAATTGCCCAATTTGGGTTTCGAGGTTTTTGATTGCGGCATCTTGGTTTCGCAAGTTCATGTTAGTGTCTTCCTTTACCTTGACCATCCATTCTTTGAGTCTATCGCCTTTCTTTATAGATTCCTCGATATGCTTATGCATTATTTCTTCAAGGCTTGGTCTAGGAGGATTGTTGTTGACTCTTGTGTAGAATCCTGGGGACTTTTCTCGGTATATGGGCCCGTTACCATTGTATCTGTTGAAGGGACTTCCAGCTCCATATTTTACTTCTTCAATCCTTTTAACTTCCTCGTTGGAGGGGCATTCCTTAGTAGGGGGAGCTCCATTGTGTCCACTTCGTTCCACTTGTATGGAATGCACATTTTCCTTGAGCTTTTTCATGTCTCGTTATACCTATGGTCTACCCTAATGCACTAACGGGCAGTGTACCCGGTCGTGTGTAGTGTAGTATTCTGTAAAACCGAGGTCGTCCCAAGAGCTATGTGTGTGGATTAATACTAAGTCTAGGTGTCACAGATTTTAAGATGGTTTTGATATCGAATTAACTAATTAACTACTAAAGCAAATAAAGGCAAAGATGTGATCAATAGAGGAGAGTGGTGCTAACCTAGTTACTCATCCTAGCTAGTAATGTTTACGTCTAATTACTTCCAATTATTTCAGGTGGGGTCAAAGTCGAGAGGAAAACATTTGGTCAGTTCGCCCTAACCTATCAGCAAAGAGCCACCACTGGAGAAGTCAGGTGTCCCCTCATAAGTCCAGTTGTTCCTGGTCCCCTAAGCCAAGTCATTAAGTTCCGCTACATGCTAGACTTATAATAGTGAGTGCCCGGGCGCTAGCATCTTAGACACTCACCCCCTAATTCTTAAGTTCATCCAAACGGTAGGTGATCAGTTCGTCAAATCGCACAAGTAAAAAGGGTCGTCAGTTGGTCATATCTTCCCCTTCCCGTCTCAATTTACTCACTTAGGGTCAGTTGGTCATATCTCCTAAGCAACTAGCCTCTACGGCCATTCAAAACTACCGAAACAATGGTAGCTACCAATAAACTATGCATGCATACACTTAGAAATAATTATACGGAAGCAATGTAAACGCAAACAAAAAAATTAAGGAATCATAACTAGGCCAGCACCAAGAGGTGCTTAGCCGCTCATATTAACCATACAAATCAATTCAATGTTTAATGTTACGAAATACATGAATCAAAAGTAAAGAAAAGATAAGAAGCTAATGCTTATCGTAGAGGAGTGATTTCTCCCTTAGAGATAGCTCTGTATGCTCCTCTAGATCTGCCTTTGGCTTCTTCTCACGTTCTCTGATTGTTGTGTGTGAAATGGGATGATTTGAAATGCTGGAAATTGTGGAGTATTTATAGGCCAGATCTTGGTTACAGCGTAACTATTAAAAGAGTTACGCCGTAATCATCAATTTTTTTGTAAATTGCACAAGATATGCTGATTACGGCGTAATCTCGGGAAGGGGTTACGCCGTATCTTCAATAAATCTTGGTTACGCCGTAGTTTATGCATGAGTTACGGCGTAATTATTAGCGGCGCGGAACCTCATTTGACCTAATATGGTTACGTCGTAATCTTTGGGAGAGTGATATGTGTCTAAATACACATATATTTTACATTGTTTAAACCCACAAAAACTGCCAAAAACACTTTGAAAAGTCATAAAATACTACAAATATCATGAAAATATGTTTTATATGAATCAGGTACAAAAAGATTGAAAACAAGTGAAAAGCAAGCAAAGTTCACATAATTGTCATTTTCAGTCCCTGAAGTTTCACAAATTGGCAGAATTAGTCCCTAAAGGTTTAAATTGGAAGAAAAGTCAACATAAGTCCTTGGGATATCAAACTTGTTCATTTTTAGTCCCTGGATGAAAGTTTTATAAAATTGGCAACTTTTACCCCTCAAGTTTCAAAAAATGGCAAAATTAGTCCTTGGGTATTTAAAAATGGAAATTTATCAAATATTACCCTTGTGCTATTCATCATTGGCAATATTAACCCTTTTGATAACTTTTGGGAATTTACAGTTTCAACCCTTCATTTTTAGAAAATTACAAATATGGTCCTTTTGATTTATAAGCTACAAACCAAAAGGACCCCTCTTGTATTATTAAACCAGCCCAAAACAAAAGACCAGCCCTTGGTCAACAAAACCAGTCAAACCCACCCTTCATTTTCTCCTACCTCACATACACTGTAAACCAAAACAACTCCCTTCCACCTCCCTGGTTTCACTACCACCTGTCCACCTTATCCCCCCAGCTGTCAAACCACTCACCACCACCTCCTTCTTATCCTCAACACTCAACCAACACCTGGATTTAGATATTTTGGCGCCAAAAGCAAAATCAAGGGCTGAGATTAATTCAGCTAATCCAAGGGCTAGAAGTGAAGAGAAAAGCTTTTTGATAACTAATAAAATGGATTGAAGACAGAAGAAATAATGGTCACTGTTTTTAGACCTTTTTCTATTTTTACTTGTAATCGTTTTTAAGTTTTATGCAAAAATAGTGCTGGGTTTTGTTACTTATGTATTGTATGAATCATATTAATCATATTTCAAGTGTTTTTAATCATCAATTCCATGTTTCCTGCTTGTTCTAGTTTTCCCGCCAAAATTGTTCTTACTCGTTTTTCATGTTATAAGCTGTTTGAATGGTTCCAATAAGTTTGTTTAAGCTTATTCAAGCTTATTTAAGTGAATTAAAGTAGTTTCCTGTCCTTTATGCAAAGAATTTGAAAAAGTCAACAAAAGTCAACACGGGTCAACGAAAGTCAACTGTGTTCTTAAGTCTGAAATTTTTGTTTAGAAGTGGTAATCCAGTCATTTTAAGTTCATTTTTAAGTATTAGTCATATTTGTTTTAGGCATAAGCTTTTAAAAATTTGTTTTCAAAGATATTAAGGGGTGTTTGGCATATTGGGTTAAAATGGGTCAAACTAGCTTGTCACTGCTCATTTGCACTTTCTTCAAGTTTGATCATGATTAATTAAGTATGTTTCCGTTGTTAGTAGAAGCTTTTAAGCTGTTTTGAGTCGTTTTGATGATTTTAGTTGTTTAGTGCAATTTTAGAAAGTTGATTGCTCATATAAGCTTCTCACAAGCTTGAGCTTATTTGGTCCTTATTTCTGGTAATTTTAGGTCCTATATAGTGATTAAAGTGCATGTTCCAAAGTTGGTACTGTTTGATCAAGCTTTGACAGGTTTTTGGTCAAAATCTTGTTTCTGTCAAAGTTAGTCACAAGGTGAAAAAGTCAGTTTTCACCAAACTTTCTGGAATTTTCATGGATTCATTTCTGATCCAATTTAACTGAAATTCTGGGAAAATTAACTTCAGGTGGTCAAGTGTTTAAAAGTGATTTTTGTGGAATTTTAGAAGACCTCTATAAGCTCTAAATAAGCTGTCCAAACAGCCCTGTTCACTCAGCATATGCTGAGATTTTCAGCATACGCTGAGCTTTTCAAGCATATTGCAGAGCTTGTAGAAAGTTCGTTTTAGCTTCTATCAGGCTCAAATTTGGTACAACTGATCTTTGGTTGGTGGTCTTGAGGTCCACAAATCTGGTTTTCAGTTTTGCTTATTGGATAAGCTGTGGCTTTAGCTTAAAGTAGGTAAGGTAGAGGTTGTTTTCATTATAAAAGCAAATAAGTCAAACCTGTTTAGCTTGCACTCTAGAGGTTTAGATTAGTTGATACATGTTGCTTTTAAGTAGTTTTAGCATATTATAGCTTCTGTGATAATTTGGTGCTCATTTGGTACTTATAGCTTATTTTTAGTGCTTATTTATAAGCACTTTTCACTACAGAACCTAATTATTGAACACCTGCACCACTTTTATTATTTTTCCTATATTTAGAATAATATTTTAGAATATTCTGGAAGTTTTCATATTTTTCACTGTTCATTTACTATTTTTCTGCATTTAATTTCAGTTTTTAGCATTTTTAAATAGCTTTTAATACAAATAAATCAGAAAAGCTTCAAAAAAATATGTTTTCAATTTTCATAGATTAAGATAAATATAAAAAGCCAAAAAAATATTTTTCCATAATTTTCTTAGTTTAAATAGTATTTTCTAGCATTTTAATTAGTTTTAAATAGTATTAAATTCATAATAAATAGATAAAAAGTGTAAAAAATATATTTTCAGTTTTAAAATAACTTTTATAATATTTTAGATTTTTCTAAGTCATAATTTCACTTTTCTAGCTTTATTTCATATTTTCTTATATTTTAAGGTATTATTAAATAGTTAAAAATAGTTTTTAATTAATAATAATTAAATAAATAGTCATAAAAATAATTTGTTTTTCCAATAATTTTCTTATGTATTTAGGATTGTAAAAATATAATTTTCACATTTGTAGGCCTTTTATTTCTTTAATCTCACGTTTTATTTTGTATGTTTTAATTGTTTCTAAGTATTTTGCTTTCACGTACTTGTTCTTATAGCTTGTTTAAGCTATTTTCTTTTATTTCCTTAGTTTAATCAATCATCACCTTTTTCCCATTCAATATCACCCGATCACAGATTCGTTGTACTACAGTGTTCACACCTCGTTGGGACTTAACGACATGAGGTAACTCTATACTCCTCTAGATCTTCATTGCATTGGTTTCTGAGCTGTTTGAAGTTTATTACGGTTGACCATTCACAAGTGGTTAGCTTGTGTGATAAACCTGACCGTTTGGGTCTCAATCAAATTTTGGCGCCGCTGCCGGTGAGGTGTGCAGCGTACTACGAATTTGAAGCATCATTGTTATTGAATATACAACCATTGTATATTTACCATCTTTGTCCATATTTCCTTGTTTTCATATAAAACCAAAATTATCGTGAAGTTAATTCGTTTGACGGATCGATTACCAAAAATATTTTTTATTCAAGTTTTCAACAAACACAAAAAACTAAAAAGATTTTCTTTCTTATTTTTACAACATGCTTTTCAAAAATCCAAAAATATCCATCTTTACCCTCTCACATCTTTGATTCTTCATCCCAACCCCTCTGTAAACCCTTTGATTCTTTCTATGTCTTATCCTCTCCCTCTTAGTTGTCAATGGTGTGGTGGTCCTTATAATGGTGGCAATTGCCCCAGTTGTAGCATGGTAGAATCAGGAAACGGGTCTGTCTATAACCAGGATCCCTATTCCTACCATAACACAACTGATTTATTCCATCAGCTACCAAACTGTGAGACTCAGCAGTTTTACTGTTGTGAGTACTGCGGTGGTTCACACTCCAGTTCTGATTGTCAATCGGGAAACACGCTTGTCTATGAGCAGGTTCCTGATAACAATTATGACTACAACACATATAGCTCACAGCCACATCAGTTTTACTGTTGTGAGTATTGTGGAGGTCCTCACTTTAGCTCTGATTGTCAAACAAGGAATCCATTTCCTTGTAACAATTACGACTCTTCGTATCATGACCAACCTCTACAATACCAAGTGAATCAGGCACCACCTCAGCCTGAACCACTTCCTCAAAATCTTCTCCTTGATCTTTTGGATTTAGTGAAAGATTTGAAGGAATTTAAACATTCCCAAGATAATCCAAATGAGAAATCCATGGAAGAATTGTTAGCCGAAGAGCGGACTGCTAAATTAAATTCCCAAATTGCCTTTGAAAAATCTATGAGGGAATCAATTGCAAAAGAAAAAGCAGCCAAATCTAGCTCTCGATTCCGTTTCATTCTTGATGACGATGATGATGAAGTTACTCTTGATATTAGTCAATTTTGTACAGGTTCATCAAGTTCATCAGTTGAAATTCCTTCCATGAAAAATCAGGGAGAAAAGACTATGATGGAATTACTAGCAGAAGAACAGATGGAAAGTATAAAACATATGTATGCTAGTCCTTCTCAACTCCCTCAGTCTGTTGTTATCACACCCGATATTCCCACACACTCTCTAAATATGGGGGATGAGCATCTTGACAATGTTCCTGAAAAGGAATCGGACGAATTCATAAAGTCTAGTGTTGAGAACCTTGTCCCAATCCCGAGAGAGTCACAGGGAACTTCTGATCATATGTGTGATTCTCTTTTCCCTCTTGAGTGTTCAAAAGATCATTTTGAGACTTTCTCCGATTTTAGCGATGATTGTAAATCTTATGGAGACATCGAGTATGTTGAAGCATCACTCCCACAATCTGATCCTCTTCTTGAGGAATTCACCGATAAACTCACTCACATCATTCCACTTTCATCAGAAAGTGACGATGATCTCTTTGATTTCGAAGCCGATCTTGGAGAAACTAAAAGTCTCCTATATAATGATCATCCACTCATTTCTTGTCCCATTTCCGACTCTTCCATTCCTTCTCTCACTCCAGATGAAGAAGATGACAACTTTTGGAAGGAGGTCGATGCTTTTCTTAGTGATGAGTCAATTCCAACAGGGATTGACAATACTTACTTTGATTCGGAGGGAGACATCCTCTTTCTTGAAAATCTGTTGATTGAAGAACCGTTTCCAGCTCTCCCTCCCAGAAATTTTGTTGCCAATCACCATACAAGCTTCAAATTTAAGCTTAAAAATGTCAAAAATGGTGATTTGCTCCTCACTAATGAAGAATGGGATTGCATTGTGATGCACATCTTTATTCCATTTTTCACAGATGGTGTGGTTTCTCATTCCCTTTTCTCCTTCAGGAATGAGGACACTATTTTTGATCCCGGCATTTTCATTTATCATTTGTGAGCCGGTTCTATGTATATCTCATCGATGTGGAACTTTCACGTACTTCAATGTTTATACAAACATCTTGAATGAAAGTCCGATGGAGATTGTCTCTTCCACTTACTTCCCCATGAACAAATTAATTCGGGGTCGAGTCAAGCTAGCGACTCGGTAATCAAAAACAGTAGTTAAACATGGGTTTTCACCCGTGTGTACCACCCTAGTGTGGGGGAGATGCCCCACATGTTGTATATAGATCTTAAAAATGAATGAAATTGTAAATATTAAAAAAGAGAATAATTGTTGTGTTTCTACACTTAGCTAGTAATGTTATCTTTTTACATTCTAAGTTTCGGCATAACAGCCGGTACTTTGAATATTGAGGACAATATTCATTTCTAAGTGTGGGGGGGAAATTCTAGCGAATTTGATCATAAATGTACCCTTTTAGTCCCTTTTTCCCCTAAAATGGCCAAATTTTAAATTTTTTTATTTAGTGGAAGTACTATGTACTAAACACAACAAATGGTAATCAGTCCACCATGTCTAACCCACATAAGGATTGGCTAATCCAGGAGCAAACGGCTCTTGGTAAAGATATCTCAAATCCGTTTATGGCTTGCAATTTGCCCAAAATTGTATGGTGTTCAGCTCACCATATCTTTAATTAGTGAAGAGTTGGCTAGCCCGCAAGTTTATGGCTTGTGGTAAAGGCAGTTGGAAAACCATAATTGGTAATCGACTCACCAAAGATATTTTATCTAAGAGTTGGCTAGTCCAGAAGCAAACGGCTTCTGGTAAAGACAAATCAAATCCGTTTACAGCTTATGATTTGCTCAAAATCATTTGGTTATCATTGTATCAAGGTTCTTACTTGAACTGAAACAATTGGCTACTCCAGAAGTAATGGCTTTTGGTAAAGAGATGAAATCCATTAAGTTTTCATAAAAGATTGCTAGGGACTAGCAATAGTTTAGTGTGGGGGATTTGATATGTGTCTAAATACACATATATTTTACATTGTTTAAACCCACAAAAACTGCCAAAAACACTTTGAAAAGTCATAAAATACTACAAATATCATGAAAATGTGTTTTATATGAATCAGGTACAAAAAGATTGAAAACAAGTGAAAAACAAGCAAAGTTCACATAATTGTCATTTTCAGTCCCTGAAGTTTCACAAATTGGCAGAATTAGTCCCTGAAGGTTTAAATTGGAAGAAAAGTCAACATAAGTCCTTGGGATATCAAACTTGTTCATTTTTAGTCCCTGGATGAAAGTTTTATAAAATTGGCAACTTTTACCCCTCAAGTTTCAAAAAATGGCAAAATTAGTCCTTGGGTATTTAAAAATGGAAATTTATCAAATATTACCCTTGTGCTATTCATCATTGGCAATATTAACCCTTTTGATAACTTTTGGGAATTTACAGTTTCAACCCTTCATTTTCAGAAAATTACAAATATGGTCCTTTTGATTTATAAGCTACAAACCAAAAGGACCCCTTTTGTATTATTAAACCAGCCCAAAACAAAAGACCAGCCCTTGGTCAACAAAACCAGTCAAACCCACCCTTCATTTTCTCCTACCTCACATACACTGTAAACCAAAACAACTCCCTTCCACCTCCCTGGTTTCACTACCACCTGTACACCTTATCCCCCCAGCTGTCAAACCACTCACCACCACCTCCTTCTTATCCTCAACACTCAACCAACACCTGGCTTTAGATATTTTGGCACCAAAAGCAAAATCAAGGGCTGACACCCGCCTTTTTGAGGGGCGTCTAATCAAATGTAGTATAGTGTGTGTTCCAAAGTATTGCAGAAGAAACTGCAAACCTGGGTCGTTCTTCCCAACGAGGCTGTGATGGAACTCAAAACACGGGTTTGTGATCGGGTGATTTGGACAGAAAAAGGAATATGAGTGAGTTTACACTAAGGAAATTAAATCTAATAAAGACCTTGAAGTCATTTTAATTCTATATTTAAAATTTATTAAAGTTTAAAACCTAAAACTTAAAAACAAATCAGCAGAATAGAAATAAGCTTCAGCAGAATCCAAATAAATTCAGCAGAATCAAAATATCTTAAAAACGAATCAGCAAAATTCAAATGAACTTCAGCAGAATCCAAATAAATGAACTTCAGCAGAGTTCAAATGAACTTCAGCAAAATCCAAAATAAACTTATAACATAAGCTGAAAAGCACAAAATAAGCACATAAATAAGCTATTAAACATGACCTATAAAAATTAAAAAAAATAGAATGAGCAAGATTAGCAACAAAACTAAAACTTCCTAAAAGCACAGATTATGAAATTCAATATTAAAGCCTAGAGAAAATTATCTAGTTTATTCAAAAATGACAAAAAGGAAAATTTGACTTTTAACTAAAAACTAAAAAGTTAACTAAACTGAATTTAAAACTTAAACTACTGATTAAATATGTTATATTAAGCAATAAGAACATAAAAGAAACAAAGATAAACAACATTTAAACAAGTATGCAAGATTCTAGGATCTAACAACCTCACAGTGCTCATAATGAGATTGTCAAGTGTCAAATTGACTTTCTACCATGCTACACCCTTTGGTTAGTATTCCACTGAGTTACTTAGGCCATATAAAGAGTACATCAAACAAGAGCAACCACAAACACAGCCCTAAACACAGTTTCATTATCAAATCCAAACAACCTTTAAATGGACTCTATTGAGGTTTTTCAAAGCATAAGACTATGTAAACCAATTTCATCAAATCCAGGGGTCACAATGTGTCAAATCAGACCCTTTTAAGCATAAACAAGTACTCACAACTGTTCAAACCTAGGATTGTCAAAAACTAGCATATTGACAGTCCAAATGCAATATCAACCCACAATCAAATCCAAAGCATGACAACCTAAGATTAAGCTATAACATCATTAACAAACAGCAAAGAGACACAGAAACATGAAAATTAAAGCATATAAAAGACTAGAACAATAAAATGCAAAAAATGGTAAAAAGGCTTACAAATGGAATCCTGCTTGAAACTGAGAACCATGGTCACAGAACACATCCTAAGGCTTTCCACAAAGCTTCTAAACCAAAGGCAATCCACAATTAACCTTGCTCCATGCAGTTTCACCAAGATTACTTCATTGTTTTTGGTTTTTCATTGTTTTTCTGAATTTTAAATACTAAATTTGTTTTAAGGTCTCTAAAAGCTTTAAAGCTTTTGTCAGGAGCTTATGTGAACTTAAAGAGTCCATTAAACAACTACTTAACAAGAATTTAAAGAACATGAATTTTAAGTGACTTGAAAATTAAAGGAATTTAAGCAAGAACTTGAAATTGAAATGATATTTGAAATTAAACTAAAAAGGATGTTTCATTACACTACTTTGATGAAAATTACAACATTAAAACTGTAAATGACAAGTAATTTAAAGAAAGCATTTTAAAATTACACTACTTGACCATTGGCTAGTCCAAGGTATTTAATCTAAAGAAAGCTTTTAAATTCTATACTACACGACCAATGGCTAGCCCAAAAGTGTCTTCTCTTTGCCTCTCCTCTGATATTTATAGTCATTTGAGTTCCCACTAGCTTCCTGAACATTTCCCATCAATAATGTGAGCCATTGGATGAGTGGACTTCATTTCAGCCGTTGATGGATTTTTGGCGCCAAAATACTCTTGCCAATTGGACCTGATGACTTGTAAGGAAAAAGAAGCAATTAATGCTTCTTGTTTTGTTAGGTGAGGTGGAAGGGCTAAGGTGAGGGGTGATGATGATGGAGGTTGGAGCGTGGGTGGTTTTGCAGAGGAGTGGGTGAAGGAGATGGTGGTATTGGAGGAAAGGAGGGAAAACAAGGGGCGTATTGGTTTGTTGGGGTTTTATTGTTTTTGGGCTTGGGGTAAATAAGGTCCGGTTTTGGTTGTAGGGTTTAATACACAAGGACCATTTTTGTAATTGCTGCAAAGTCCAGGGACATGTTATGTTACTTTTCAAAATTTGCCCAAGGGACTTAACATGCCAAGTTTCAATAGCGTAAGGACCAGAATTTATTTTCCAAAATTTAAACTTTCAGGGACCAAATATGTCACTTTTTGAAACTCGAGGGACTAGACTTGCCATTTATGCAAATTTTATAGTTTTTTTTTTCAATCTTTTTCAATCTTTTTGCATAAAAACACATTTCAATGATATTTGTAACATTTTTATGGTCATTTGTGTGCTTTTGATCCTTTTTGTGGGTTTAAACAAGGTAAAATATATGTGTTTTTAGACACATATCAAATCCCCCACACTAAACTATTGCTAGTCCCTAGCAATCTTTATGAAGTTTTAATGGATTTTAAAGAACTCTTTACCAAAAGCCATTACTTCTGGAGTAGCCAAATGTTTCAGTTCAAGTAAGAACCATGGTACACCGATAACCATGTGATTTTGAGCAAACCACCAGCTTCCAACGGGTTTGATTTGTCTTTACCAGAAACCGTTTGCTCTGGACTAGCCAACTCTTAGATAAATTATCAATATTATCTTTGGTGAGCTGATTACCAATTATGGTTTTTCCACTGCCTTTACCACAAGCCATAAACTTGCGGGCTAGCCAACTCTTCACTAATTAAAGATATGGTGAGCTGAACACCATACAATTTTAAGCAAATTGCAAGCCGTCAACGGATTTGTGATATCTTTACCAAGAGCCGTTTGCTCCTGGATTAGCCAATCCTTTTGTTTATTAGACATGGCGGACTGATAACCGTAAGCTGAGTAAGTGCAAAACACTTACTCCAAAAAAAAATTTTGGCCAAAAATGGGGGAATTGGGCGGTATAATTATATGATAAAATTCGTGAGAATTCCCCCCCACACTTAGAAATGAATATTGCCCTCAATATTCAAAGTACCGGCGGTTATGCCGAAACATAGAGCGTAAAAGGGAAATATTACGGCCATTATTTTGAATTTTTTTTTTTTTTTTTTTTGATAACTGATTGTAAAATGTTTTCGGGAATCGATTTGTTTTTATATGATAATAATAAGAAAATATGAACAAGGGTGGTAAATATACAATGGGTGAATATCCAGGATCACTAATCTGCAAACCATATTGAGAATTCGCACACAACCTCCCCGGCAGCGGCGCCAATTTGACACCCGCCTTTTTGAGGGGCGTCTAATCAAATGTAGTATAGTGTGTGTTCCAAAGTATTGCAGAAGAAACTGCAAACCTGGGTCGTTCTTCCCAACGAGGCTGTGATGGAACTCAAAACACGGGTTTGTGATCGGGTGATTTGGACAGAAAAATGAATATGAGTGAGTTTACACTAAGGAAATTAAATCTAATAAAGACCTTGAAGTCATTTTAATTCTATATTTAAAATTTATTAACGTTTAAAACCTAAAACTTAAAAACAAATCAGCAGAATAGAAATAAGCTTCAGCAAAATCCAAATAAATTCAGCAGAATCAAAATATCTTAAAAACGAATCAGCAAAATTCAAATGAACTTCAGCAGAGTTCAAATGAACTTCAGCAAAATCCAAAATAAACTTATAACATAAGCTGAAAAGCACAAAATAAGCAAAATCCAAAATAAACTTATACCATTCACAAGTGGTTAGCTTGTGTGATAAAACCTGACTGTCTGGAGCTCAATCAGAGAGTTACGTTGTAATCTTCTGATAAGTTGGTTTTCTGAGCCACGCTTTAGTTACGGCGTAATGCGAGAGAGGAGTTACGCCGTAACTTCTTCAAAGTGAGCATACTATGATCAATCTTCAATAAACTCTCCAATTCCGCGTCTCTTTAGCTCCAATGCTCGTAATTTATCTGAAAGTGAAATATAGTGGAAAACGAGCGTAAATACATATAAATGATATAAATTACAAGCATTATCGGGGGAAATTGACACTAAATATTCAGGATAATTTGATGTTATCAGGTACAAATCTCGGGGTATTAGATTTGGGGGGTGGTATTTCTACCGATTACTCTACTATTCTAATTATCTAATTAACTAAGCTAAGGGGTAGTCTATGTCTAATTGATGTGTGCTCGTATGATGATTAAAGATGTCTTTACCTAGATGCTATTACTCCCTAGTTATCTCCTATTGATGGTTGAATTTTCACGTCCTTATTCTTAACGCGTTGTGTCTTCTAAAGTCGTAGGGTATGCTTTCTTCCCTAACTCTTTGAGACTACCTTATGGTTATTGCCTACAAAATCACTAGGATTCATAAACTAAATCTAAGGTTATCTTTGGATTTTTAGCCTACAACAACTCTAGGCGATTATAAACTAATGTTCACAAAGATTACTCAAGCATTAAAAACACAACGATGACCTATTGCAATCATAGGCCAATTACAATTAAGATAAGAGACAACCAATCAATATTCAATACCTAGGTTTCATAGATCTAAGCTGTTAGGAATTAGAAAATTCCTTAGTGAAGTGTCGGTCACCCCAAATGTTATCTAGCTTAAGTTAGCTCGTAGACTTGTCGTTAGTTTCGTTATTTAGTAGTTTATTTATTAGTTTGTAGCGTAGTATAGTTTAGAGCAACACCGTGGAGGAAGGACGGGTCTTTACCCACTGTATCCCTGATCCACAGGCCGATAGGAGGTCGAGTATTTGTAAGTATAAATACCCCTTCCATCCATGGAAGGGGTGGTGCTTCATAATCTAATATTTCATATTTTGTGTAAACCTCTAGCAAGAACACCCTCTCTCTCTCAACTAACTCTCTAACTATGGCAAACATGTATTTTGATCATCCAAGACCACCCGAATCATCAACACAATAAAAATAACGATCCTACAATTGGTACCAGAGCCAAGGTTGTTGTGTTTTGATGATTTATGATGGCTCGAATACTTGTCTTTAATTGATTTTGTTGCATTTTTTGTGTCGGAAAAACTTGTTTCCTGCTTATTTATGATAATCAGTTTTTTGAACGTGTTTTGTGTATCTCATTTTTGGTAATATCTGTTTTAAATTGTCAAGTGGTCCATGGTTTGCTAATATTTGTTTTGTATCTTTTGTCCAAACAGTACCATTGTGACTATTTTTGTGTTACCAATTTATGTGAAATAAACTTGTGGTCAAATGGTTGTTACAGTGGTCTAAATGGTCTAAATATATTTTGGTCTATTGGTCAGAATCTTGTGGTCATTTCATGGTCAAACTGGGTCAAAACAGTCTTAACATGGAGTTTTTATGATGTATTCCTGGGTCTTTATGAACATGGTCGGAATCTTAGCCGGAAAACTCATCGGAAAAATCATAAATTCTTGGTAACGAGTTGTGACGTTTAAAATGGTAGCGAGTTGACAATACAACTTAGCGACTTATGTGCTAGCAACTTGTTATTGAACAAGTTAGCGATTTATGACCTAGCGACTTATTCTTAAACAATGTTAGCGACTTGTTTGTTAAAACCTAGCGACTTGTAATGCAAAATAAAATGTAGCGAGTTGGGTTTGTTTGACTTTTGAGTCAAACAGTCATAGCGACTTATCTTGCATGAAAGGCTAGCGACTTGGTTTGAAAGAGCTAGCGACTTGCACAGAAAGGATGAAGGAGAAAAACTGACCACGACCACATACACTTTATATCATAAACGACTCGACCTCAGTGATTAACATAACTAGTCCATGAGTTCAAAACCAAATTCATAATGAAAAACCATCAACTTCTAATCTCAGATTCCATTCGTGCTTACATGTAAACCATCAAGACCACCATGGGTCTATTCACACGAATGTATCATCATCACAGATTCAAGACAACATATCAAGACAAATACACATCTACATCTAAAACAAGATCTCAGCTTTTTTTTCGTGGTACTCAAAGGCAACATCAAGACCTCTAGGGTCATATACACGAATAAAAACATACATCACTGATCTCACTTTATATTTACCTTTGTTTGTTGTTCGAAAAAATCAAAGCAAGATTAAAACAAGTAATGTTTTATCTTGTCTTTCTTTCGGTGGAAACAAAAACTTGAATGAAAATAATACCTACCTTGTACAATTGAACTTGTGGTTGTATCTAAACAACCCATGCCATCCCTGTGGCTACCCTATGTCCTTCGAATCAAAGACTCTCAAACCATCCCTGTGGTGAGGTCTCGTTGATTAATTTTCTGAGGTAGAAACATATTTGTCTTGAAGTGTTTAGGGTTTGATTGGTTGATGAATGTTTGAGACATGCGAGAGGCTGTAATTGTGATTTAATTCGTTTGGGGAGAAAGATGTAGTAGTGAGATGAAAAGAGGCGAACTGTTTTGGAGATTAGGGTTGGTGTTTCTTCTGGTATAAAAGAGAGGCGTTTTTTTTTATGGATTAGGGTTAAGTGGAGATAAGTGTGCTTTATATACCCGGTTGATTAGGGTTTGACATAAGACATAACCAGTTAAGTGTGTCTAATTTGGATCGTGTATGCATTATTTTGCTTGGGCCTAGCGTGTGTTTTTCTTAACTGCTACGGGAAAGGATGGGCCAAACAGGTTGGATACTTGGACATGGGCCTCATGTGTCTATTTGAAAATTGGGCCCGTGAAATGTCAGGTTGAGCTGTGTGCTTTCTACACGCATGTATATCATCAAAATATTTTTGTGTTCAAAAATTTTGGTTGATATAATGCTTAGAAGTTAGTATTTTGGTTGATATAATGCTTAGAAGTTAGTATTTTGGTATGGTATAAATTCTCAAGTAGAATACGAATTCACGGCTTGAGCTTGATTTTTGTGATAAGGATCATTGATGTAGGTGACCTCTCTTGGGCTTTAGGGTTTGAATGGAAAAATCACACTTTTCGTTTGGAGCTTGGACTCGGATGACGGTCAGTTAGGCCTCTCAATATGTGATTTTACATGATTTGGATTTTATGAGAGTTGGATAAAATGAGCTATGTTGTAGAAGATTTGTTATTGATATGATTTGTTGGGATATGCGGGTTTGGTATTTTGGTGTATACTCATTCACGGAGGATATTATCTCACGACTTTGATGTTTGTAAAATGCTGACCACGGGGTTGTATGTACGATATTTCTTATTTGGGTTTGATGTGAGGTTTTTCCGGGCGTGTTTACTTATTTCGTCTTCCTTCCTTCTACCCTTCCGCGAAGATGACTTGTTTGGGCATTTATAGAGTGTGATAAAGACTTGGCTATTTAGTTACGGTTATGATTCTTTCTCGCTTAATCCACAACGTAACTATCACTCCGGTGTCTCACACAGTTGAGTTAAGCCAAGAGGATTTGTACATTGGGTACACCCTTTCTTTTTCACAAGGATGAGTACAAGTTTAAGTAACAAATATGGGGAATTCTACTTCATGATCAAGTTTGGTATATCGGGTTTACGTCTCCGTGTGGTCAATTCAATAGCCGACAGAATACGTGAATGATGTGTTTACCAAAGTGTTGATTTGATGGTGTTGATGTTGGTAAATGAACCGTTGATGAACCACTACATGTTCCCCTAAAACTGATATTCACCGAAAGCAAAATTGTCATAATACATTCAAGCTGACATTGTTTACGGTTTTGTCTTGATTTTGTAAAATCCCGCGAAAGAAACTATTTCTCGGTTTAAATCATAGACTTGTAAAATCCCGTGACAATGGAAACATCCTGGTAAAAGTAAAGTGCATTTCCGGATCTATCTTACGGTTTATTCTTGGTTTTGTAAAATCCCGCGAAAGAAACTATTTCTCGGTTTAAACTATAGAATTGTAAAATCCCGTGATGATGGAACCATCCTGGAGAAAGGAAAGTGTATCTCAAGATCTTATCTGATGCTGGTGCTACGGTCTCTACTTCGAAGAATGGATAAAAGGGTGTACTTCATGAATTGAATGTGTGTTTGGATATTCGTCATGGCAGTTTGGTTATTATATGGTTTTACGGGGTTATGTGTTACTAACCATGGTCGGGATGAAAACCATTATCAGAGTTCACTTAAAACGTCAAAGGAGGCTAGAATTGAGCTTTTAACTAGAAGATGTGACAACGGGGTTAATTCACTAGTATTTATTTGAGGTTGAAGTGAAATATCACGGGCGAGTGTACTTAGTATCTGAAGGAATCGGGGATGGTTGGATGAAGATTCTTCAAGATCCTTGTTCGAGCTTATTATCAAAAACGAAGACTTGGAAATCTAGTTATTGTTGGGTGACTTTTACCTCTTCTTTTACCACTTGGGGGAATTGGGCTCTTATCACCTCAAAATAACTATCACTTAAAGGAGTTACGTTGTAGTGCTCAGTGTCACATTCAATTGTGGATTTTCAAGAGGTAATGTACGTCTATTACTTGATGGTTGGTTGGGTGAAGAGTATAGAGTACTTAGAGATTCAAATGGGCATGAATTCTCGACACCGCTCTTTGTTACATATGTGCAAGTTTAAGTCACGAGTTCGGGGTAGTTTACTTCAGGGTCAAATTCATCATATTGGGTTTTCTCCATCAGCTGTCACGACAAAAGGCCTACTGAATGATAATGGGTTGATTATATGTTTTGCTAAGAGAGTTGAAAAGAGGGAGATTATGACGTCTGTTCACATCAGTTCAGGCCTCGTACTCCAAAGAAAAGAAATGTGTACGTTTCAGTGCGCATTATCTTCCGAAGAAGAGAAATCTTCTTATGACGTTTGAACACTACAGTTCAAGCCTCGTTCCTTTAAAGAAAAGAAAAGTGTACGCTTCAGTGCGCTTTATCTTCTGAAGAAGAGAAATCTTCTTATTATGACCATTCTCATCAACATGCTTCATACTTTTTCCATGCGCTTCAGTCATCAAGTGAACCGGGCTACTGTTGATTGTTTTCTGATTCCACTTTCTCAACTATAATGACGATGGCGACATCCTGTGCTGATTTTGCGGGGGAGAAGTGTGAATAGACTACATTTGGATAATGTTCACTTGTTTAATCAAGAATGGCATCTTCGTATGCAATTCTTGAGGGGGAGAAGAAGTGTGAATTTTTTGCATTGTTGATTGACATTTGAGAATATAAATGGTCATACGGCTCTAAACTCATGTAAGAACCGAGCTTCTTCTTATCGGGTCATCTTCACATGGAGTTTTTCTCTTCTAAGAGCCGTTGGTTGACATCTTCACTCGGATTGATGAGTTTATCGACAAAGTGCTTCTGGTTAATGCTTCACGTATACATCAACATGATGATTCCGAACAATCTCTCTGTTCTTGTTTGATGTGATTGGTAGTTTGGTGTTACCATCTTGTGTGTTCGTTGCGGCCTGATTGCTAATTTCCTTGATGAACATCTTTCTGTTCTTGTTTGATTGGGAGGGATTTTAGTTAAGGGGATTTGCAAGATGTAAGTTGATTGGGATGCTTTTTGGTGATGTTCTTGTTTTTGGTGAGTTGAAGATGTTAACTATCTTTTCCCCAACTGGACAATCTTGAAGAAGGTCGAGTCTACAGTCTATTCTACATTTTCTGCTGCATGTTAGAAGACTGAAGACGAGTTGCATTTGATAATCCAAAGACTTCTTCTTAATTTAAGCATTCATCATAAAGATTATCGGTTTAGGGGAGAGCACTAATTGGGAGAGTGATATGTCGAATTTAATCCCCAATTAGACTTGCTCATATTCTTCAGCAAGTTGATTCTCACAAAGACTTCTAAGGTTCTTCTCAACAGATTTCTTGTATACGGGCTTTCAATGAGTTGCTGATTCTGAAGCATCAAAACCAGCAAGGGGAAAGGAGACACGCATCTAAACGCGAGTAATCTTGATGAGCTTAATTCTTCTAAGTGATTGAAGATATCCCGGGAAGACAAATGTTATTACCGCAGAGAAACTCAAGGTTTGACTCATGGCGAGTAAACTTGATGAACTTAACTCTTCTAAGTGATTGAAGATATTCCGGGAAAACAAATGTCATGACCGCAGAGAAACTCAAGGTTTTACTCATCAAGGTGTTTAGTGTTCTTATTCCAACTATGTGGGGGAAGAGATGGAAGAGTTAGTTTCTGAAGATGAAAGAGGTACACAAGTGTGTGATGATTTTGATCTTATCACAATCATCAGGGGATAGAGATTGTGTACATTGGGGATGCTCAGCTGTTTTACCTGAGGGCTTAATCTGTGATTCAGAGATATAATCACTTATTCCGGTGTTGACATCCTCAGAGATTGTCACCCGCAGAGATAATCAGTGATTCGGCCTGCTTCTTCAATGTTATCAGTTATTCTCTCTTTGGGCATTCGGGTACTTCGGGTTCTTGAGCTTTACACACTTTCTTCAGGGAGAGAAAAGTATACATCGGGGTTATTCTTTGGCTATTGGACTTAATCTGCTACTTCGATGGTATAAGTTTCTTTGTCTTCGGGTATGTGTATTCGGGTTCATGAGCTCTAGTCTAAGAGATTGACTGCATCAATTCAACTACTTGGGGGAAGTGGTCTCTTGACACCTTTTTGGAATGGATTGCTTCAGACTTCAGTGGAAAAGAAATTTGAGAAGATTATTTAAGTGTGGGATGAAACGTTGCTGGTGTTCTATTGGATGATATAACCTCGAACGAAGAATCACAGTGATTATTCTTAAAAGGAGCAGCAAGTTCGATGATAATGGTGTGCTTCTTTGTGCACCTGGCTAAGAGAAGCTTGAAAGAAAGCTTTGAATCTGCTCAGCTAAAGGATTTTCGGTTTGGGGGGAAGCTGCCAAAGTCTCACTTTCATATGGTTCTATTTCTTTCAATTCAAGAGCCCTTGGAAGCTTTGGTGGTGGATGTTTAAGAGATGATGAATTCTATCTTCTACGACGTGCTGCTCGATATCCTTATCTCGGTACTCGTATCATCATCCTCTTTAACTATATCATCTATTCTATCTTTGTATATATTTATTAAAAAAAAAAACCAAATACAAAAATATAAAACCAGCAAAACAAAATACAAAAATATAAAACCAACAAAAAGAAAATAGAAAAATATAAAACCTTCAAAAACCCATAAAAATCAGAAAATTTCAAAAATACCAAAAATATGTTTTCACATGACATGTCTTCTGGTATCGATAACATCTGCGGTCTTAGAAATGTCATTCAATAATGGCACGGGACCATAGATGAAGTTCGAGCAGGAGGTGTAAATATTCTTTTCTAAACATGTCTCAAAAAATGGCTTACAGTTATTTCAGACTGTAACCCGCGCTTCAAAATAATGGCTTACAGTTACTTCAGACTGTAACCCGTGCTAAAACTATGGCTTGCTATTATTTCCGATAGCAACCCGTTTTTCAAAGAAGGAAAGTGCTACGCTTAATCGATTTTCAAAAATTTTCGTGCACTTTTCCTAAAACAATTTAAGGAAAGTATGTCGAAGGACTGCTGTTCCTACACAAATGTTTTTCCGTCTAAAATTCTTCAGGAAAATATTTGTTGTTTTTCAAAAATGGTGGTAAATGAGTTGCTTGAAATACAATCAGTTTCAGAGTTTTCGTTAAAATTGAAAAACTCAATCAATGACTTCAGCGCCTTTAAAATTTTCAGAAATTTAAGTCATTGATTGAGGGGGAGAATGTTTTCAAATCTGTATCATCTAACGAGATTACCTTATTCATCCTACGTGCTTATCTGTAAAATACAATTGCCTATGTTGAAGGACTAGGTTTCTAGGATGTGATTGTTAGGTTTAGATGATTAGAGTTTGATAAACACCTTATTCCCATATATATTTGAATGATCTGATTGATATGTTGAATTGACTTTTATTAGTCGATTGTTGTTTGGGTGATGTCGACCACCATATATTTGTATGTGTGTTCACTAACGTATGCAGGTATATTGGTTTAAAAGAATGTTCCCGATCCGGATCCCACTAATGAACATGATTGGATGCCGCAAGGAAAGGGTTACGATATCTTGGGTTGACATATGAAGAAACGGAGCTTAATTGGACTTCTATGGAGAGTTGGCATAAATGCAACGTAAGAGGTCTCACTGCATCAGCAGATGATTTTCTTCTAAGTGATTGAAGAAACGGAGCTTAATTTGACCTCAGTTGGCATTCAAAATGCAACGTAAGAAGAAGTCTGACTGCATCAGCAGATGGTTTTTCTTCCAACCCTACAGCAACAACAACAGAAGCTTCTCAACCAACTAACATATCTTTGTGCAGGATAATCGTGATGATACCACTTTTCTAAAACTTTGAAAAATATTGTTTTTGAAAATGGAAAAATATTGTTTTGAAAATATATTGGACTAAAATTTGAAAATCACCGGACTTCTTTTTAACAAAACCTAAGTCACTCAATTATTGACTTCTGTCATCGATTGAGGGGGAGAGTGATTTAAAATAAATTATTTTCAATCAATATTGCTTCATAAAAGTCCGGATTGTACAATATAAGTGGTGATCTAAAGATTTAATGTTATGTCATGGTATGATTTTTTTCTTTAGAATCAAGGTCTTTCAAAATGAAATTTTTTCTGTTCTTGTTTGATTGTGAAATTGTTTTGTTTTACTTAAAAGATCTCTTAGAAACTATCATACCTGACACTAGCAATCTTTAATGTCTTAAAATGGTCCTAATATGTCATATTTCAAAATTGAATCTTGCCACGTCTTTCCCCAAATTCTTCAAAATGATTTAAATCAGTTGGGATCACAAATCTCAAATGGTTTGATATTTCTGATCGGGGTAGAGATCGTGTTTTAAATCTCAAATCTGTTTAAATGGAATTGGTTTTAGTCCTTTAAAGGCACTCCTGCCTCCATGTGCCAAACGATTTCATACACAATGCACATGTTGAGGAGGAGGATTTATCCAAAAACATGATGAGTATTTAAACCAGGCCACATTTTCTCCCATGTTTTATAAACCGTATTAAATCACTTGGGATCCAAAATCTCAAAGGGTTTGATATTTTTGATCGGGGGAGAATTTGTGATTTAATAATGAAATTTGATAAAAGGCGATCGTTTTGATTTAATTGTGCACGCTGCTATCTCATATGTGCTAAACGCTTTCGAATCTTGAAGCACATATTGAGGGGGAGCATAACTATCGAGGTACAAAAAGTTTTTTAAAGAGACTTATAAAGTACCTTGATTGAGTTATCAAATGGTTTTCTTAATGGATTTTGTGATTGTGGATGTGCTTCAAAAGAACTCTTGCCTCTATGTGATAAAAATGATTTCAAAAATCCCATGCACATATTGAGGGGGAGAATTTTACCAAGAAAATCAAATGGCTTTTTCGTATGAAAATTGTGATCAAAGAAAATATTTCAAAGTCCTCTTGCCTCCTTGTGCTAAACAATTTCTAAATCATACGCACATGTTGAGGGGGAGGTTTTTCTAAATGATCAAAACTATTAAGGTACAAAATGCTTTGATCTCGTATCACAAGTACCTTGATTGTTTTTCCAAATGATTTTTCAATTGGTTTTAAGGAAGAATGAACTATACCAAAAGACCGACCAATTTACTTTATGCATGGTGTTATAAGGATGGTTAGGTTAGGTATTCGTCCCCACGATCCGCCAGAACCGGAGGGATCTACCCAGGGACAATCCACTAGATAGTGTAGAGTCCTTAGGTATATTGAAAAAAAAGGAGAAAAGTGAGGAATGGGAAGAGTGCAGACTGAGACTGAGCTAGTACTGGAATAAACCCAACAAGGTTCTAGTTATGAAGTCTCGGTAAGCACTGAAGGGGTTGAAGAATGAAAAAGAACTGAATGTGAAAAAGGGTGAAAAGAAATAGCCCTCCATCAATTCAACCTTAGGGCAGTAACCGGGTTCAATACATATGCTACTGGTTGTTACTAAGGTAACACTGGTATTGAAGACAAGACATCATGGACCCAGTGACGCACTGCACTAAACTTCCCAAGCCACTCAAGTTCCTCTTAAAAGGGCTTGTTTCATTCTCACGGGGAACCGACATAATCTATCGACTTTCTCTTAGAGATGGTTGATATTGAAGTAGGAGACCCTCTCCCTAGTCTCCGGCACAGGAACCAAATGTGCACTATTGAGTCTAGAGCCAAGAGATCATCCACAATATCTCATTAGGACACTAAATTCTTGAAAACTTGCTGTTTCACACAATGTGGAAAGTAAGTATATATTAAGAGTCCTACGCATTATCCTTGTGGTATTGCCAGAACATCTGAGTGGTATGTAAAAGTATTCACGATGAAGATGGAAATCCTTCTAGAGCCAACATCAAACAAGCTCTTGGTGAGTGACATGTGAGATCTTCTCGTAAGATCAAACTTGTGACAACTGGATAGAAACGATGGGGCGATTCAGTCTTGAATCAACCTTGGTCCAGGAATGGAATTGACGAATACTTTTGGAAAAACCGTTCGATGTGCAAATCTTCTTTTCTCTAGCACGTCGAATGTGTACTTATGTTTTCAAAATTCAAAAGGTATCTCTGATTGAAAAATACTTTTAGAAAAACCGTTCGATGTGCGAATCTCTTCTTTTCGCTAGCACGTCGAATGTGTACTCATTCTCTAATACAAAAAGTATTTTGATTGAAAATTGATCTTTCTCATAAAACCTTCGTCGTAGTGCAAAACTCTTTCTTCAAGCAATACGCGATTGTTTTTCAAATCATTTTTCATCAATCAGTGAATCTCAATTTGCTGGTTCACTCACTCCGTGTTGTCTTCTTTGAGACGTTCCGGTTTGAGAACAGCTAGAACAGCTGCGAAACCCTGTCAAGGAGATTCTTAGGAATCCTACCTGATCACAGGCAGTACTTGTACTGATCAACGGGGAACCGTGGGCCGTGTACCTCAATTCAACGAAAGTGATCAAAGACACTTTCGTGCGCTTTATTGCTAACTGTCGTATGCAGGTACACCCCGACGATTGCAGCTGATCAGAATTGAAGAGTCAATCCAAAGCCGCATGCTCACAGCATCCACACTTAATCTGAAGAAATCATGACTGGTGCATATCTACATAACCTGGCTCTGATATTTCATACTATGCTTATGCTTCGCTGCTGCAAATATCATGAACCAGTAAGGCTTCCGCTACTCTGATGGAAAGATGTCATGATTCAAAAGTGTGAGCATGTCGGTCCGAAAGTCACAACTTCACATGATGGCAACACAATAAAGGGTGATCCAGAGATTTACTGTGGCTGATGATCTCAATGAAAGCTCGAAGATCATCAAAGATGTGGATCAGTTAAAGGCCTCCACTAAAAGTACAAATCAGTGCGGACTTTGAAGAATCACTACTAAAGCACAAAGATTGTTGAAATGAAGAATTGAAGTCTACGAGCTCAAGAACAAAGACAAGAATAGAATGCTAGGGTTCGAAATGTAAAACATGGGGTGACCTCCCTTAGGGGGAGATTGTTAGGAATTAGAAAATTCCTTAGTGAAGTGTCGGTCACCCCAAATGTTATCTAGCTTAAGTTAGCTCGTAGACTTGTCGTTAGTTTCGTTATTTAGTAGTTTATTTATTAGTTTGTAGCGTAGTATAGTTTAGAGCAACACCGTGGAGGAAGGACGGGTCTTTACCCACTGTATCCCTGATCCACAGGCCGATAGGAGGTCGAGTATTTGTAAGTATAAATACCCCTTCCATCCATGGAAGGGGTGGTGCTTCATAATCTAATATTTCATATTTTGTGTAAACCTCTAGCAAGAACACCCTCTCTCTCTCAACTAACTCTCTAACTATGGCAAACATGTATTTTGATCATCCAAGACCACCCGAATCATCAACACAATAAAAATAACGATCCTACATAAGCAAACAGATAAATTAGCCGGACATGGTGAACATGCAAGCATACACACATACAATTGAAGACATAATTAAATCAATGAAGTAAATTACTTATCTTGTTGTAAAATAGGGTATGAGAACCCTAAGGTACTGCCCAAGACAACCAAAAATCATTATTAGGTTTTACTCCACAAAACTACCTCTCTAAAAGTTTGAAAATCCGAATTCTATATATAGAGTTACAACTGCGACGGCGTCACTCTTTAATTGTGATGCGTCGGATCGCCGCTATTAGAGTTTCGTCTTGACCAAGTGAACTTTGTGACGGCGTCACCTTGTGGTTGTGACACCGTCGGCTTCATCTTCTGACGCCGTCGGAATCTAAATCTAGGCCATCTGAGTTGTGACGCCCTACTTTTTAAAACCTGACGCCGTCAGCTACAAAATAACAATTTCACTTCTGAGCCGTCGTAATTAATGGGATGGCGTCGCCTTTTATCTGTGACGCCATCAGGTGCGTTTCCAGCAGCTTGAGTATCTCGATCTTGACTTTGGCCATTCTCTTCACATATTCACGCCTTTTCGTCCAAATAAGTGTCATTCCGGCATTTTGCCTTCAAGAGTCCTAAAAAGTGAAAAGGAACGAAATTAAGCAGTAACGGATATAAAAGTGGTCGATTAAGGGCTTAAATGACCCCTCAAAAGTGTACCTTTTAAATCTTTATCAAATATCCCTTCACTTTGTATTTGCTTGTCCGCAAGCAAATGTGCTTTTGGCAAATTAATTTATAAGTTAGGGGTCATGAAGCATTAGTTTAGAACAATTCACAACAAGTATAAGCCCCGCAAAAGTCATAACAAGCACAGAAATTACATACTAGCACCTCACAAGTGGTGTTTGGATACTCTCATCTCTCAGGTGTATATGAAATATATCAAATTAGAAATGGAAGATAAACACTCATTAACCAGTCCTAGTACATAGATTACCATATGCTTGAGACTAGATCAAACCTCCATCGCTTTGGCGTAAGCACCTAGGAAGAACTATCCAAGAGGTCTTTTAAAGGGTTGTAACGTTAGGCTTACGGTAGGGAAACAAATGGTTTGGTTGGATAGGCGATTTAGTGGTGGCAAGTCAAAAATCTTTATGTTACAAGCATGAGAAGAATGGCGTTGCTAAGCCAAGACTCGACACTCTAAACTCTAGATAACTTTAAAACAAACAAACATAAATTTAAAGATAGATGTAGGATGGTAGCCCGTATGTTTTTTCAAATTTTTTCATTTTTTTTAAACACTCTTTTTTTCGATTTTTTTTTCATACACTTTTACTCTACCATCCTCTATGATAACATCAAAATAATAGGGATTTATAGGCACATCCCTACACTTGAGTTTTTATTACTCTGACACTAATTTGACCTGAATTGAAAAGATCAAAACACTTGGAGTACATTATTACGTTAATAAAGGGAGTTTAAATTTAACGTTCCTTCTCGTCCCTTCATAAAATTTAACTTTTCCCAGGAGTCCCAATCGTCCCAAAACTGTATACAAATGATATGACTCGACTTAGCAACTTATGCAAGTAACTAGATAATTGAACTATGGGTTTAGTATGATAACAATAATGCACTAAAAGTGAGTGCATACAAGGTAGGCTAAGGAGATTTGGGTGTACATTTAGGGGTGGATTGTAAACAATGCTCTTCATTTATATTCCAGAAAACCGAAACATCACGAGAACCACGAAAATGATAGGCTTTGAGGGGTTAACTAGGGGTATAGTGTACTAAAGATGAGTACAACACAAGGGTGTGGGGGAATTACTCAACCGATGTGGAAGAAGTAGTTATAATATGGGTATGAAACATGGGTTATCCTAATGCCTCTTATCATTTAGTTATTCCTAACTACACAAGTGTAGTCTCACTAGCGATCTCGGAATGCATCACAAAACAAGTTCTAGAATCTATTATACTACCGGTACACTCTCTAAGCATTAAAGGTGAATGCTTTAATTCCTACAAATCTAAGGGGCGAACCTCAAATTTTTGGGGTGGAATTTGAGTGGTAAAGGGTTTTGTGCTAGTCATATAACTTCATATCCATGAGATGCTTTATTAAGACTAATGGCCCACTCTTACATGTCATGAAAAATTTTAAATTTGGTGCCAAAATTACCCTAACCGATATTTCTCATGGTTTATTACACAAATGAAATTGGACAAAGCAAATGGTCAAGGATAAGCATAGTTTCAAATTTCCCGTTTTATTTTCCCTCCCTACACTTAAACTGAACATTGTCCCCAATGTTCCCCAAAAGTATCAAAGTTATGATAATGGAAGGTAATTAAAAACGAAAGAAACTAATACTCCCATGATTAGCTCGGTAGGATCCGTGTGAAGTAGTGGTTAAATTCTTCTTCAAGAAGAATGTATGCGTGAGAAGCTCCTTCCAATCTTATGTATCTTCTTCTTGATAAATAAAACCTGCACACTTTAAGAAAACAAACGAAACCTTCACGTAAAATCGGTGGAAACACTATATATGACTCAACTAAACTAGGATATAATGCTTGTGGAATGGATGTTTGCAGATTTTCTTGAAAATTAAGACCTGGAAAATTCCAAAAATTTATAAGTAGCACAGGAAACGAGAGAAAGTAAGATAAGTTGTTTCTGCTCCTCCTGACGCCGTCAGGTTATCCTGACAGAAACTGGCCTGCTGCGTTTTCTGGAAAAATTATATCTTTAGAATCTGGAAAAATTCCTGCAAAACATCCATTATGACTCGATACAAGCATTTGACGCTAACAAACACACATATATATCTTTTCAATAATCGTAATTCTCATGTTCACGTTCTTTTTGAAAACGTGTGTAATCTTCCCTACACTTATCCCTTTTGTAAAATACCTTTATATGTAATTAACACGAGGTTAAAGACAAAATAAAGCATTTTCACAAATTCAAACATGAGAATAAACAACCAATAAAAAGATATACGACACACAAACAAGCAAACAATTAAGCATGGGTTGCCTCTCACGAAGCGCTTTTCTTTATTTATGAGTCTTGTAGCTAGACTCGAAGTCGTGCCCCTACGTACCTATATAAGTAAGCTTATCCTCAAGAATGTCATAAGGATCAAACTTATCATTTAAGTTCCTAGTGGTACGCTTAGTTCGGTATGCCTTCTAAAACTTCTCTCCATCGGGGTCATAGATCGTTATACTAATATGCCACTCTCCATTAGCATCACTAGGCGGTCTATCCCAATTCCACTTATGCTTAGGCTTATCGCTCTCAACTTTCCACTTATTCATGATAAGGTTGACGGGAAAGCTTCCTAGGAACTCGGTCATCTTCCTAAACACTAAGGCGTCCTCGAAAGGGTTCACTTCCATGTCCCTAGCCAATTCTTTTTCATGAAAAGTTGCTCTACTAGCAAAGTCTTCTTCTAGATAGAAAGGTCGTTGGGGACCTATGAGGTATTTATTAATCCAAGGTCCATATCTAGATGGCGTTCTATCCAACCTGATCTCATGGGGGATTTCCTCCTCCTTGTAGTAAATATGCTTTTTGACATCGTAAATTGACCTAGTACTCCCTTCTCCTACCACTATTTTAGACATCTTACAATCAATGATGGCACTAGCGGTAGCTAAGAATCCCCTTCCTACTAACAACAGGCATGTTGGGTCCTTATTCATGTCTAGCACATGGAAATCCGCCAAAAGAGTCAATTCACCTACGTGTACTACCATGTCTTTTATTATCCCTACCGGATATGCAATACTACCGTCCGCTAGACCTAAGATGGTTTCCGTTGGTTCTATCTTACCTAATTTAAGTCTTCTATGGAGGGACAACGGAACAAGATTGATGCATGATCCTAAGTCGGCTAGAGCATCGAAAGGTTTGGAGTTTCCAAGCCTACATGGAAGAGTGAATAGCCCGGGATCATCTAACTTCTTAGGTAACTTATTTTTCAAAAATGATAAGGATTTAAAAGGTACACTTTTGAGGGGTCATTTAAGCCCTTAATTGATCACTTTTGTATCCGTTACTACTTTATTTTGTTCCTTTTCACTTTTTAGGTCTCTTGAAGGCAAATTGCTGGAATGACACTTATTCGGACGAAAAGGCGCAATTATATGAAGAAAATGGCCAAAGTCAAGAATCGAGACACTCAAGCTGCTGGAACTGAAGGGGAAGGCGTTAAAACTTAATTGCGACGCCGTCGCGACACACCTTGAGACGACTCAGATAGCAAATTGCTATTTTACAAATGACGACATCAGGTTTAAAAGAGTAGGGCATCGCAACACAGACGGCCTAGATTTGGATCCCGACGGCATCAGAGGTTGAAGCCGACGGTGTCACAAGCATAAGGTGACGCCGTCACAGAGTTGACGTGGCCAAGACAAAACCCTAATGGCAACGACCCGACGGCGTCACAATTAAAGAGTGACGCCGTCGCATATTGTAACTCTATATATAGAATTCAAATTTTCAATATTTTAGAGAGGTAGTTTTGTGGAGTAAAACCTAAACCGAACATAGGCTGTCTTGGGCAGTATCTTAGGGTTCCATACCCTATTTTACAATAAGATAAGTGATTTACTTCATTAATTCAATTATGTCTTCAATTTTTTGTGTGTATGCTTGCATGTTTTCCATGTCCGGCTAATTTGCTTGTGTGTTTGCTTAGATCTATGAAACCTAGGTATTTAATATTGATTGGTTGTCTCTTATCTTAATTGTGATTGACCTAGTATTGCGATAGGTCATCCGTTGTGTTTTTAATGCTTAAGTGATCTTTGTGAACATTAGTTTATAATCACCTAGAGTTATTGTAGTCTAAACATCCAAAGATAACCTTAGAGTTAGTTTATGAATCCTAGTGATTTCGTAGGCAATAACCTTAAGGTAGACTTAAAGAGTTAGGGATAAACGCATACCCTACGACCTTAGAAGACACAACGCGTTAAGAATAAGGACGTGACAATTCAACCATCAATAGGAGATAACTAGGGAGTAATAGCATCTAAGTAAACACATTTTTAATCATCATAAGAGCACACAAAAATAGACATAGACTACACTCACCTTAGTTTAGATAATTAGATAAGTAGAGTAATCGGTAGAAATACCAACCCCCCAAATCCAATACCCCGAGATTCGTATCTTTCCATTTTCTAAAAAAAAACATAAAAAAAAATAAAAAAAAATAGTCTTCCTCAAGCCCAACCTTAGCATAGTAATTTCTCACTAACATTCCTATTCCCCTAGAGAACGATATCAATTCCCGAGGCTTACCCTAATACTACACTACAACGATTAGGTTCACTGCCTAGGGTGTTGAAAAACTTGCTCGACGAAAAGAAAGTTCCTTTGACCCCGAACGCGCGTTGTATGCGTATCAAGTTTTTGGCGCCTCTTCCGAAGAATAGAATAGCTAGTTAGATTTTCACCTCGTTTTGGTTTCCTTGCATGATTCCTATCAAGTAAGATTATTTCTTATTTTTTTAGCTTCCTTGTAGTCTATCCCCCTTCTTCGTGACCTTTGTTAGTGACCCCATCACTTTTCATCATGGAAGGTGGTAACCCACCAAACAACAACCTACCACTTGATCCCACTTCTGCCAACCAAATTCGAGCTCGTATTGTTAGTGAAATTGGAGAGCTTAGGAAATTGAATCGGATAACTGAAAGTGCACTTGAGGAGGCCCTTAGGGAATCCACTGGCACTATAGATAGTAAATCAACCTCGAGTGATTCAAATGATGAGTTAGAAGAAGGATATTATAAGGTATTAGAAGTTATGGAAGGATGTAAGGAGGAGGAAGAACTTAGGGAGTATTTCGATTCATACCCTAATTGGAAGGAAATCGCCTATCACTATAACGTAGTTAACTTCCCGAATCCACCTTTCGAGCCTTGCATTAGAACTGGTGACCCTAAAAATATTAAGATACCCTGCATGATTGGGTACTTATATAGGGATCACACTTACATTGACTCTAAGGCACCTATGAACATAATGTCTAGGCTCTACTACAATTGGATCATGAGCGAAAAGTTAGGACCTATGAGGGACCCCTTTCACCCTAGGAAAGTGAGTAACTATGTTGGGAGGGCCAAAGGATTGCATGTCTTCGTAGGTAACTTCACATATAGGTGTGATTTCATGATCTTGGAGAATGTTAAGGGCATCATTGACGGGTTTCTAGGAGATGTGATACTTGGGAGACCATTTATTAAGGAATCTAAGATGGTTTATGATCAAGAGGAAGGAATAGCCAAGTTCTCAAACGGGACCGAATGTGTTAAGTATATAATGCCCTGCAAAAATAAGAAGTTTGAGGGTATTGACGAACTAGATGTAGACAACATTCCGGCCTTTGAAGTAGATTGGGAGAACAAGGTTCACTACTGATTGGTCCTAAACTAGTCATCTTTATATTAGTCCACCACTTGTGAATGGTCAACCATAAAATTCAAACTAATCTAGGACCAAAGACAATTAAAATCCATGGGATTATAGTGTTATATCCCCGGGTCGTTAAGTCCCAACGAGGTGTGAACACTGTAGTACAACGAATCTGTGATCTAGTGATATTGAATGGAAAAAGGTTTGTGAATATGGAATAATTATACCTAAAGAGAAAGTTTGTAAATTACAGGGGCTTAAATGCAAATTAAAGAAAATAAAAAACTAAAATATATTAAATAAACGCTATCACTATTTTTAAAATTGATGAACGTTTAAAACCTAAAACGTACGATTAAATAAAATTACGTGAACGTACTAAATAAAACTTGAGTTTTAAGAAATAAAAGGCCTACAAATATGAAAATAATATTTTTACAATCCTAATAATAAAAGAAAATTATAAGAAAAAGAAAATTATTTTTAAAACTATTTATCTAATTATTATTAATTAAAAACTATTTTTAACTATTTAATAATACCCTAAAATATAAGAAAATATGAAATAAAGCTAGAAAAGTGAAATTATGACTCAAAAAAATCTAAAATATTATAAAAGTTATTTTAAAACTGAAAACATATTTTTTAGACTTTTTATCTATTTATTATGAATTTAATACTATTTAAAACTAATTAAAATGCTAGAAAATACTATTTAAACTAAGAAAATTATGAAAAAATATTTTTTTGGCTTTTTATATTTGTCTTAATCTAGGAAAATTGAAAACATATTTTTTTAAACTTTTTCTGATTTATTTGGATTAAATGCTAATTAAAAATGCTAGAAAATGACATAAAATGCAGAAAAATAGCAAATGAACAGTGAAAAATATGAAAACTTCCAGATAAGTCTAAAATAATACTGAGAATCAAGGAAAAATGACAGAAACTACTTTGAAGACCAGGAACTATGATTTGGGCACACAACTAATATGAATAAGCACTTGAAATTAAGCTAAAAGCCTCAATAAGCTACCACTACTGAACCAAAGGTTGAATAAGCTATAAACAAGTTATGGGAACTTAGAATAAGCAACAACAACAAGAAAAACACACTGAATAAGTAGAAATAAGGAATAAGCAAAACGGGAGTTTTGTGAAAAAGGGCTTAAAAGAAGCTAATGAATAAGCAGTTTATAAGCTGATTAAAAGTGAACTAATATTTTTCTAATTTAGTTAAGCAGCTAAACTTTAATATCCCAAAAGTATATAGAATAAATCTTAATGGTAAGGTCATAGTAAAATTGTAAAGTTTATTCAAAAACTGCTTCTAGGAAATTTTGACTTTTATAAGTAAAACTGAAATGTTGACTAAAGTGAGATTCTAGTAATTCCTAATGACTTAAAATGATATATTAAGCTATTTTAACAAATAATTAAGCTAGTTTAACTAAGAATCTACCTATTTGCACAATTTAAGCTTCAATACTGCACTGTTGATGCAGTTATGAAGCTAAAAAGAGATTTTTGACTTTTTAACTATAAATCTAGGTATATTATGACTAATCCATCCTAGTTAAGCCTAAATGGAGTTAACTAAACTGTTTTTAAACCTTGTACTAAGCTGGAACACAGATTGATGCCTTAATCCAAACACACTTTTATAGGACCTGTTGTGGTATTTGAACTAGCATAGACCTATATAAGCTAGGTTTCTTGGTTTTTACTGATTAACTAACTTATATTGATTATGATTAACAACTTTCAAAACAGAAATAAGCAATACAATAAGTTATATAATTTATGGCTATTTTTGTCTTTTTAGAGTTTTTTTCTAGAAAATGAAACAAGCAACCTTAGATACAGATTAAACTGATGCAATACAGATACAAAGTAATAATAAGAACAAAATTATGGAAATAAGCTAAAAATAAGCAATTCTACAGTAACATGAATTTATGCAAAAACTTAAAATTTTCTTACAACCTTTCTGGCTTTTAGAATAGTGCACAAAGGACCAGAAACACCTTAGCTTGTCAAAAACAAACTAGAAACCCCAAAATCAGCTTCCCAAACTGCTTATCTCCAAAAAGTGCTTCTCAGCACTGTTTCAGTTGACTTTGGTTGACTTGATTGGAATTCTTGCATTAAGGACATAAATTGATCTAGTAAACTTAAGTAAGCTTTAAAAAGCTTAAAAGAGCTTATTAGAATACTTTAAAAAGCTTAAAACATTAAAAGCTGTTAAGAACAGATTTGGCGGGAAAATTAGTTTAGACTAAAAACTTGGAATTACTGAATGAAAACACTTGAATTATAAATAACTTAACTTGTACAATACAGAAATTACAAAACCCAGAAAGCTTTTACACTAAACTTTTAAAAATGATTACAAGAAAATAAGAAAATGGTCTAAGACAGTGACCATTTGCTACTCTGTCTTCTTTCTTCTTTTATAGCTATCACTAGTTGCTCTGAATCCTTTTCTGGCCATTGGATGGGTCAAAGTGATCACAACCTTTGATTTTCACTTTTTGGCGCCAAGTTGGAAAAAATAGGATTTGATAGCATGTGGCAGAGAAGGTGTGTTATTTGTTCCTTGGACTAGTGTGGAGGTGGAGGGTAGTGGGTAGACAGCTGGAGACAGGTGGTGGACAGGTGGTGGTGAAAACCAGGTGGTAATGGAGCAGTAATGGTGGGAGAGGGAAGGAGAAACCAGGGATGTGGAGGTTTGACTGGTATTGACTGGGTTTTTATTAAAAGGTGGGGTGGGTTTTGGGCCAGCTGGGTTATTGGATTGGATTTGGTTTGTTTTTGGGTTAAATAAAGGATTCGTTTGGTTTGTTGAAATAATAACACAAGGACCATTTGTGTAATTTGTGAATTCTTGAAGGGCTGATCCTGCCAACATTCCAAAGTTATAATAAGGACCAATCCTGCCAAATGTGAATAGTATAAGGACCAAGTTTGATTATTTTCCATTTTTATAAATCCAAGGACTATTTATGTCATTTTTCAAACTTCAAAGACCAAACTTGTAATTTTCTCAAAACTTATCATATAAGGACCAAATATGCCACATTTGAATGGTACAAGGGTGTAGTTTGAAAAAATTTCATTTTTAAACACCCAGGGACTGATTTTGACACTTTTGTAAAGTTGAGGGACCAAAGTTGTAAATTGTGATTTTTAAACTTCAAAGGACAATTTCTTACAACTTATGAATCCCAAGGACCTTTTATGACTTTATATAAGTTTTGGAATGACCAGGGACTATATTTGACAACTTTTGTAACTTGGGGGACTAAAACTGCCAATTATGTAAACTTGATACGTTTTTCACCAGATTTTGGTATTTTTGCATTTGAAACACATAAAACACTTATTTGTGATATTTTTATCATTTTGATGCATTTCTGAGTGTTTTCAGATGTTTTTGCAGTCTAAATGGTATAAAAATGATGAGTATTTAGACACTCATCAATCCCCCACACTAAGATATTGCTAGTCCCTAGCAATGTTTTGAGAAAAATTAATGGATTTCAACTCTTTACCAAAAGCCATTACTTCTGGAGTAGGCAATTGTTTCAGTTCAAGTAAGAACTTTGGTACAATGATAACCAAATGATTTTGAGCAAATCATAAGCTGTAAACGGATTTGATTTGTCTTTATCAGAAGCCGTTTGCTTCTGGACTAGCCAACTCTTAGATAAAATATCTTTGGTGAGTCGATTACCAATTATGGTTTTCCAACTGCCTTTACCACAAGCCATAAACTTGCGGGCTAGCCAACTCTTCACTAATTAAAGATATGGTGAGCTGAACACCATACAATTTTGGGCAAATTGCAAGCCGTCAACGGATTTGAGATATCTTTACCAAGAGCCGTTTGCTCCTGGATTAGCCAATCCTTATGTGGGTTAGACATGGTGGACTGATTACCATTTGTTGTGTTTAGTACATAGTACTTCCACTAAAAAATTTTTAAAATTTGGCCATTTTGGGGGAAAAAGGGACTAAAAGGGTACATTTATGATCAAATTCGCCAGAATTTCCCCCCCCCCCCCCACACTTAGAAATGAATATTTTCCTCAATATTCAAAGTACCGGCTGTTATGCCGAAACTTAGAACGTAAAAAGATAACATTACTAGCCAAGTGTAGAAATACAACAATTATTCTCTTTTTTAATATTTACAATTTTCATTCATTTTTTAGATCTATATACAACATGTGGGGCATCTCCCCCACACTAAGGTGGTAGAAAGGGGTAAGAAGACAGAAAACAGGGGTGAAAACCCATGTTGCACTACTTGTTTTTGATTACCGAGTCGCTAGCTTGACTCGACCCCGAATTAATTTTGTTCATGGGGAAGTAAGTGGAAAAGACAATCTCCATCGGACTTTCATTCAAGATGTTTGTATAAACATTGAAGTATGTGAAAGTTCCACACCGATGAGATATACATAGAACCGGCTCACAAATGATAAATGAAAATGCCGGGATCAAAAATAATGTCTTCATTCCCGAAGGAGTGAAGAACAGGAGAAGCCACGGGATAGGTGAAAAAGAGAAAGAAAATCATGATAAAAATCTTGACTAACTCATCATCATCAGAAGAAGAATTCATAATAGCATGAATTTCATTATTTAAGCTCAATTGGTCTAGACATATCCCGGGTGTGTTTAGATCAAAGTAGAAGTTATCATACTCCGGTTGAGATATGATATGAGTGAGTTTACAGGAGAACTCCTCAAAGGCGAATGATTCATATTCGGGATTGATTTGAGTGAGTTCACTAGGGAACTCCTCAAAAGTGAATGATTCATAATCGGGGAGAGAATTATGAGAACGAGAAGTGGTAATACCACTAATCTTCTCTTCCATATGATCAAAATTGAACGTTTGCAATTCCGGAATAGAATCATTGAACAAAAGTTCACTATCCTCAAAGGGGATAGGATATGAAGTAGGCTTTTCATTAAAAGCCTCGATTCTAGAAATGAGAAGATTAACATTCAATAATGTAAGACGAAGAGCTTCGTCTTGGATTATTTCTTCATCATTCTCTTCTCCTAAGCTGACAGGCTCAGAAGGTAATTCCCCCATATAACTTATGTCTCCACAAGATAAAGAATAGTCCTCATCAGAATCAGAGAACATCTCAATATGATCATTTTGGAAGACAAGAGGAGGAGGGATATCACACACATGATCAAGAATTCCCTGTGACTCTCTTGGAATTGGGACAAGGTTCTCAACACTAGACTTTATGAATTCGTCCGATTCCTTTTCAGGAACAGTGTCAAGATGCTCATCCCCCATGTTTAGAGAGTGAGTGGGAATATCGGGTGTGATAACAACAGACTGAGGGAGTTGAGAAGGACTAGCATACATATGTTTTATACTTTCCATTTGTTCTTCTGCTAGTAATTCCATCATAGTCTTTTCTCCCTGATTTTTCATGGAAGCAATTTCAACTGATGAACTTGATGAACCTGTACAAAATTGACGAATATCAAGGGTAACTTCATCATCATCGTCATCAGGAATGAAACGGAATCGAGAGCTAGATTTGGCTGCTTTTTCTTTTGCAATTGATTCCCTAATAGATTTTTCAAAAGCAATTTGGGAATCTAATTTAGCAGCCCGCTCTTCGGCTAACAATTCTTCCATGGATTTCTCATTTGGATTATCTTGGGGATGTTTACATTCCTTCAAATCTTTCACTAAATCCAAAAGATCAAGGAGAAGATTTTGAGGAAGTGGCTCAGGCTGAGGTGGTGCCTGATTCACTTGGTACTGTAGAGGTTGGTCATGATACGAAGAGTCGTAATTGTTACAAGGAAATGGATTCCTTGTTTGACAATCAGAGCTAGAGTGAGGACCTCCACAATACTCACAACAGTAAAACTGATGTGGCTGTGAGTCATATGTGTTGTAGTCATAATTGTTATCAGGAACCTGCTCATAGACAAGCGTGTTTTCCGATTGACAATCAGAACTAGAGTGTGAACCACCATAGTAATCACAATAGTAAAACTGCTGAGTCTCACAGTGTGGTAGCTGATGGAATAAATCAGTTGTGTTATGGTAGGAATAGGGATTGATGAGTGTCTAAATACTCATCATTTTTGTACTATTTAAACTGCAAAAACATCTGAAAACACTCAGAAATGCATCAAAATGATAAAAATATCACAAATAAGTGTTTTATGTGTTTTAAATGCAAAAATATCAAAATCTGGTGAAAAACGTATAAAGTTTGCATAATTGGCAGTTTTAGTCCCCCAAGTTTCAAAAGTTGTCAAAAACAGTCCCTGGTAAAATCTAAATAAAAAAAAATGTTATTCAAGGTCCCTGAAATATTCTAATTTGTCAAAAATGGTCCTTGAATAAATCTTTTGTGAAATGGCAGAAAAGGTCCCTGAACTTTTGAAATTGTCAAGTTTGGTCCCTGGAAAATTTGAAAATGTCAAAACTGGTCCTTGTATTATTGGAACTTGTCAAAATTGGTCCTTGTGACAACTTTGGATAAATTACAGTAATGGTCCCTCTAGTTTGGCAAAATTGCAAAGTTAGTCCTTGTTACATTAAACCAAACCTTGACCCTTTCCTAATTATGACCCCTGCCATAACCCCTTGACCCTTCCATTTTGACCCCCTGGTCAAACCACCCAAGTCAAACTAGCTGCTTTTCCCTCCCACCTCCTGCTTTCTTCCCAACTTGGCCTGCAAATCCCTGCAACACCTCTCCACTCACTACTCACCTCCCCTTATCTCTTCCACATCAACCCACAATCATCACACCTCATCCACCCCCCCTAGTTGATAAAACAGAGCCCTACAAGTCAAATCCCAGTGTTCCCGCCAATATGATCAAGTAGCCAAAATCCACCAAACTCTCCCATTGGCCAAACAAAGTGGTGGGATTCTCTCAGAAGGCCACGTGGAAGCATTGGAAGCTATAAAAGAAGGAATAAAAAGCAAGAATAGAGAGTAGTTAGTTTTTATAAATTTTCTTATGTCGTTTTTTAGATTAATGTCTTAGTTTAAATGAAAATGTTGTAGTTTCAGCTTTTATGTATCAACATTAAGTTAACAAACCTTTGTAATGTGTTGTTGAGTTCTCAATCCAAGCTTTCAGATAAAATTCATGTTCCATGTTACTGTTGAAAATCTCAGTCTTAATTTCTTATGTATAAGCTTGCAATAGCTTGTTTTTAAACACAAACAAGTTTAACTAAGCTTATCATAGCTTTTGTTAAGCGTGTAAGTCAGTTTCAAGTAATTTCCATGGCTGGTCAACATAAGTCAAACTTGGAGCAAAAATGATGCAGCAATGGTATTTGGTGATTCAGAGGTGGATTGGGTTGAATTGTGGTCCAATGGGAGTAATAAGAGAATTTAGGCTAGTAGGTGCTTATCTGGTTTGCAAGCTATGGGGCTAGAATCTCATGTAAGCACTTTCTAAACAAGAATATTGCATTATCTGTACTTGTGGTGTAGACTGTTTTTCATTTGTTCATTTAATGTTATTAGGTTAGTTAAATTCAGTTTAAGTGTTTGCAAGAGTTAGTGTAACAGATGGTTCAGTTTTAATCTCATTGTCAGTTTTAAAGTAGTGTTTGGATTTGCTGTTTGATCAAAGGTTTAGGGTAGTTTAGTATAAGGTTCTTGTTGTTTCATGCTTGGTATCCTTATTTGAGTTCATATCAGTCTCATCTTGTGCTTGTATTAGCCATTAGTCAAAAATCACTAGTAATCTATCTTATCAGCTAACTGTTGATGATTTTGCAAATCAAATTCTTGTTGTGTGTTCCAAATACCTAGATATAGTTTGCATTAAGTTTGTTTCATCACATTAGATCATAATCAGTCTAAAAATTGGTTTCAAATATCATTTTGGTCAACTTTCCATTACTGTCTCAAAAGTCAAAGTTTGCAAAGTCAGTTTTTGGCCAACTAGGGTGAATTATCATGGACTCATCTCTTGGCCAATTTCAGTAAAACTTGTTGCTTTTAAAAGTTCAATTGCTCTAGTTTCTTGTTGTCATATTTGCATAATTTTGTGAATTTTTTATAAGCCCCAAAAGAGCTTGTCAAAATGGTACTAATTCCCCTGTGCAGGGCACTGAGTCTGCACAGGGGTTTTGCAGATCTTGCATCTCTTGTGCAGAGTTATTTTGAGCTTATCTAAATCTGGCTTTTGGTTCATAAGCTCTCAACCAGGTCTAGTCTATGTTCCAATTGTTGGTTTTCACATTCAGCTTATTTTGAAGCTTGTGCATAAGCTCAAAGTTGGCACCAGAAACTGCTTTTAGCCTTAAGCTCAAATATCACCAAATCTGTGCTTTGTGCATCTCAGAGGATTAGGATAGTTAAACCTTGTTCCATTTATGTTCTTTTAGCTTATTAGAGCTTTTGTTAATAGTTGGTGCTTAATGGTCTCCTTTTAGCTTATTCAAGTGCTTATTTCAATAAGCACTTGCACTGCAGTTGCAAATTCCTCCACACAACCTACTGTTTTTCCATTTTTCCTAGTTTCATAATATTATTTTAAGCTTATCTTGAAATTTTCATATTTTTCCAAGCTTGTTTGCTATTTTTCTTAATTTAAATTAGTTTTTAAGCATTTTTAAATAGCATTTAATACAAAAAATTAAGAAAAGTCTCAAAAAAATAATTTTTCATTTTTCTTAAGTTAAGATAAATATAAAAAGCCAAAAAAGTATTTTTCTAGATTTTACTTAGTTAAATTTGTATTTTTAAATAATTTGATTAGTTTTAAATAGTTTAAAATTCCTAGAAAATAGAAAAATAATCAGAAAAATACAAAAATAGTTTTGAAAATTCTATTTTGATATTTTAGATTTTTCTAAGTCTTAATTTTATTTTTCTAGCTTTATTTCCTATTTTCTTGTATTTTAGGTTATTATTTAATAGTTAAAAATAGCTTTTAATTAATAATAATTAGATAATTAGTTATAAAAATAATTTTCTTTTTCTATAAATTTTCTTTTATCATTAGGATTGTAAAAATGTATTTTTCATATTTTTAGGATTTATATTGTATAAGTTTTACTTTTTCACTTGTACGTTACGTAGTTTTTAATTTCAGTTTTATAAAAACATAAAAACAAAAACATCATTTTAAATATAGTGATAGCGTTTATTTAATATTTTTTATCTTTTTAACTTTCTTTAATTTGCATTTAAGCCCCTGTAGTTTATGGGCTTTCTCTTTAGGTATAGATCAACCACAATCCTTTCCCGTTCAAATCCTCTCGATCACTTTACGTTTGACTATTCTCGCACAGCTCGTTGGGACATAACGACCCGTGGAAACACTATACTCCCCAGATCTTCATTGAGTTGTTCCTGAACCGTTTTAAGTTTGTTACGGTCGGCCATTCACAAGTGGCAGGCTTGAGTGATTAAACTTGACTGTTCTGGAGCGAATCAGGGATCCTGGTTATAGACAGACCCGTTTCCTGATTCCAACATGCTACAACTGGGGCAATTGCCACCATTATAAGGACCACCACACCATTGACAACCAAGAGGGTGAGGATAAGACATAGAAAGAATCAAAGGTTTACAGAGGGGTTGGGATGAAGAATCAAAAATGTGAGAGGGTAAGGATGGATATTTTTGGATTTTTGAAAAACATGTTGTAAAAATAAGAAAGAAAATCTTTTTGGGTTTTTGTGTTTGTTGAAAACTTGAATAAGAAAAATGTTTTTGGTAATCGATCCGTCAAACGAATTAACTTCACGATAATTTTGGTTTTATATGAAAACAAGGAAATATGGACAAAGATGGTAAATATACAATGGGTGTATATTCAACAACACTGATGCTTCAAATTCGTAGTAACGTAGCACACCTCCCCGGCAGCGGCGCCAAAATTTGATTGGTCCTAAACTAGTCATCTTTATATTAGTCCACCACTTGTGAATGGTCAACCATAAAATTCAAACTAATCTAGGACCAAAGACAATTAAAATCCATGGGAGTATAGTGTTATATCCCCGGGTCGTTAAGTCCCAACGAGGTGTGAACACTGTAGTACAACGAATCTGTGATCTAGTGATATTGAATGGAAAAAAGGTTTGTGAATATGGAATAATTATACCTAAAGAGAAAGTTTGTAAATTACAGGGGCTTAAATGCAAATTAAAGAAAATAAAAAACTAAAATATATTAAATAAACGCTATCACTATTTTTAAAATTGATGAACGTTTAAAACCTAAAACGTACGATTAAATAAAATTACGTGAACGTACTAAATAAAATGTGAGTTTTAAGAAATAAAAGGCCTATAAATATGAAAATGATATTTTTACAACCCTAATAATAAAAGAAAATTATTAGAAAAAGAAAATTATTTTTAAAACTATTTATCTAATTATTATTAATTAAAAACTATTTTTAACTATTTAATAATACCCTAAAATATAAGAAAATATGAAATAAAGCTAGAAAAGTGAAATTATGACTTATAAAAATCTAAAATATTATAAAAGTTATTTTAAAACTGAAAACATATTTTTTAGACTTTTTATCTATTTATTATGAATTTAATACTATTTAAAACTAATTAAAATGCTAGAAAATACTATTTAAACTAAGAAAATTATGGAAAAATATTTTTTTGGCTTTTTATATTTATCTTAATCTAGGAAAATTGAAAACATATTTTTTTAAACTTTTTCTGATTTATTTGGATTAAATGCTAATTAAAAATGCTAGAAAATGACATAAAATGCAGAAAAATAGCAAATGAACAGTGAAAAATATGAAAACTTCCAGATAAGTCTAAAATAATACTGAGAATCAAGGAAAAATGACAGAAACTACTTTGAAGACCAGGAACTATGATTTGGGCACACAACTAATATGAATAAGCACTTGAAATTAAGCTAAAAGCCTTAATAAGCTACCACTACTGAACCAAAGGTTGAATAAGCTATAAACAAATTATGGGAACTTAGAATAAGCAACAACAACAAGAAAAACACACTGAATAAGCAGAAATAAGGAATAAGCAAAACGGGAGTTTTGTGAGAAAGGGCTTAAAAGAAGCTAATGAATAAGCAGTTTATAAGCTGATTAAAAGTGAACTAATATTTTTCTAATTTAGTTAAGCAGCTAAAATTTAATATCCCAAAAGTATATAGACTAAATCTTAATGGTAAGGTCATAGTAAAATTGTAAAGTTTATTCAAAAACTGCTTCTAGGAAATTTTGACTTTTATAAGTAAAACTGAAATGTTGACTAAAGTGAGATTCTAGTAATTCCTAATGACTTAAAATGATATATTAAGCTATTTTAACAACTAATTAAGCTAGTTTAACTAAGAATCTACCTATTTGCACAATTTAAGCTTCAATACTGCACTGTTGATGCAGTTATGAAGCTAAAAAGAGATTTTTGACTTTTTAACTATAAATCTAGGTATATTATGACTAATCCATCCTAGTTAAGCCTAAATGGAGTTAACTAAACTGTTTTTAAACCTTGTACTAAGCTGGAACACAGATTGATGCCTTAATCCAAACACACTTTTATAGGACCTGTTGTGGTATTTGAACTAGCATAGACCTATATAAGCTAGGTTTCTTGGTTTTTACTGATTAACTAACTTATATTGATTATGATTAACAACTTTCAAAACAGAAATAAGCAATACAATAAGTTATATAATTTATGGCTATTTTTGTCTTTTTAGAGTTTTTTTCTAGAAAATGAAACAAGCAACCTTAGATACAGATTAAACTGATGCAATACAGATACAAAGTAATAATAAGAACAAAATTATGGAAATAAGCTAAAAATAAGCAATTCTACAGTAACATGAATTTATGAAAAAACTTAAAATTTTCTTACAACCTTTCTGGCTTTTAGAATAGTGCACAAAGGACCAGAAACACCTTAGCTTGTCAAAAACAAACTAGAAACCCCAAAATCAGCTTCCCAAACTGCTTATCTCCAAAAAGTGCTTCTCAGCACTGTTTCAGTTGACTTTGGTTGACTTGATTGGAATTCTTGCATTAAGGACATAAATTGATCTAGTAAACTTAAGTAAGCTTTAAAAAGCTTAAAAGAGCTTATTAGAATACTTTAAAAAGCTTAAAACATTAAAAGCTGTTAAGAACAGATTTGGCGGGAAAATTAGTTTAGACTAAAAACTTGGAATTACTGAATGAAAACACTTGAATTATAACTAACTTAACTTGTACAATACAGAAATTACAAAACCCAGAAAGCTTTTACACTAAACTTTTAAAAATGATTACAAGAAAATAAGAAAATGGTCTAAAACAGTGACCATTTGCTACTCTGTCTTCTTTCTTCTTTTATAGCTATCACTAGTTGCTCTGAATCCTTTTCTGGCCATTGGATGGGTCAAAGTGATCACAACCTTTGATTTTCACTTTTTGGCGCCAAGTTGGAAAAAATAGGATTTGATAGCGTGTGGCAGAGAAGGTGTGTTATTTGTTCCTTGGACTAGTGTGGAGGTGGAGGGTAGTGGGTAGACAGCTGGAGACAGGTGGTGGACAGGTGGTGGTGAAAACCAGGTGGTAATGGAGCAGTAATGGTGGGAGAGGGAAGGAGAAACCAGGGATGTGGAGGTTTGACTGGTATTGACTGGGTTTTTATTAAAAGGTGGGGTGGGTTTTGGGCCAGCTGGGTTATTGGATTGGATTTGGTTTGTTTTTGGGTTAAATAAAGGATTCGTTTGGTTTGTTGAAATAATAACACAAGGACCATTTGTGTAATTTGTGAATTCTTGAAGGGCTGATCCTGCCAACATTCCAAAGTTATAATAAGGACCAATCCTGCCAAATGTGAATAGTACAAGGACCAAGTTTGATTATTTTCCATTTTTATAAATCCAAGGACTATTTATGTTATTTTTCAAACTTCAGGGACCAAACTTGTAATTTTCTCAAAACTTATCATATAAGGACCAAATATGCCACATTTGAATAGTATAAGGGTGTAGTTTGAATAATTTTCATTTTTAAACACCTAGGGACTGATTTTGACACTTTTGTAAAGTTGAGGGACCAAAGTTGTAAATTGTGATTTTTAAACTTCAAAGGACAATTTCTTACAACTTATGAATCCCAAGGACCTTTTATGACTTTATATAAGTTTTGGAATGACCAGGGACTATATTTGACAACTTTTGTAACTTGGGAGACTAAAACTGCCAATTATGCAAACTTGATACGTTTTTCACTAGATTTTGGTATTTTTGCATTTGAAACACATAAAACACTTATTTGTGATATTTTTATCATTTTGATGCATTTCTGAGTGTTTTCAGATGTTTTTGCAGTCTAAATGGTATAAAAATGATGAGTATTTAGACACTCATCAACTACACCGCTTGTCTAGTGTTAGGCCCTGAGTATATTCGTGATGAGAGAAGAGTGAAAGAAATCGAATGGATCTCTAAGATTAGAGGAACGTAGGGGCACGACTTCGAATCTAGCTAGAAGACTCATAAATAAAGAAAAGCGCTTCGTGGGAGGCAACCCATGCTTAATTATTTGCTTGTTTGTGTGTCGTATATCTTTTATTGATTGTCTATTCTCATGTTTAAATTTGTAAAAATGCTTTATTTTGTCTTTAACCTCGTCTTAATTACATATAAAGGTATTTTACAAAAGGGATAAGTGTAGGGAGGATTACACACGTTTTCAAAAGGAACGTCAACATGAGAATTCCGATTATTAAAAAGATATACATGTGTGTTTGTTCGAGTCAAATGCTTGTATCGAGTCATAATGGATGTTTTCCAGGAAATTTTTTCAGATTCTAAAGATATAAATTTTCCATAATTTTTTCCAAAAAATCGCATACCAGTTTCTGTCAGGATAACCTGACGGCGTCAGGGTCGCAACCTGACGACGTCAGGAGGAGTAGAAACAGCTTACTACTTTTTCTCGTTTTCTGAGCTACTTATAAATTTTTGGAATTTTCCAGGTCTTAATTTTCTAGAAAATCTGCAAACATCCATTCCACAAGCATTATATCCTAGTTTAGTAGAGTCATATATATATTGTTACCGCCGATTTTACGTGAAGGTTTCGTTTGTTTTCTTCAAGTGTGCAGGTTTTATTTATCAAGAAGAAAATACAAAATATTGGAAGGAGCTTTTCACGCATAGATTCTTCTTGGAGAAAGATTTAACCACTACTTCACACGGATCCTACCGAGCTAATCTGGGGAGTACTAGTTTCTTTCGTTTTTAATTACCTTCCATTATCATAACTTTGATACTGTCGGGGAACATTGGGGACAATGTTCAGTTTAAGTGTAGGGACGGAAAATAAAACGAGAACTTTGAAACTATGCTTATCATTGACTATTTGCCTTGTCCAATTTTATTTGTGTAATAAACCATGAGAAATATCGGTTAGGGTAATTTTGGCACCAAATTTAAAAATTTTCATGATATGTAGGAGTGGGCCATTAGTCTTAATAAAGCGTCTCATGGATAGGAAGTTATATGACTAGCACAAAAACCCTTTACCACTTAAATTCCACCCAAAATGTGAGGATCGCCCTTAGATTTGTTGGAATTAAAGCATTCCACTTTAATGCTTCGAGTGTGCACCAGTAGTATAATAGATTCTAGAACTTGTTTTGTGATGCATTCCGAGATCGCTAGTGAGACTACACTTGTGTAGTTAGGAATAACTAAATGATAAGAGGCATTAGGATAACCATCGTTTGATACCCGTATTATAATTACTTCTTCCACATCGGTTGAATAATCCCCCCACACCCTTGCGTTGTACTCATCTTTAGTACACGATACCCCTAGTTAACCCCTCAGAGCCTATCCTTTTCGCGGTTCTCGTGATGTTTCGGTTTTCCAGAATGTAAATGAAGAGCATTGTTTACAATCCACCCCCAAATGTACACCCAAATCGCCTTAGCCTACCTTGTATGCACTCACTTTTAGTGCATTATTGTTATCATACTAAACCCTTAGTTCAATTATCTAGTTGCTTGCATAAGTTGCTAAGTCGAGTCATATCCTTTGTACACAGTTTTGGGACGATTGGGACTCATGGGAAAAGTTAAATTTTATGAAATGACGGGAAGGAACGTTAAATTCAAATTACCTTTATTTGCGTAATAATGTACTCCAAGTGTTTTGATCTTTTCAATTCGGGTCAAATTAGTGTTAGAGTAATAAAAACTCAAGCGTAAGGATGTGCCTATAAATCCCTATTATTTTTATGTTATCTTAGAGGATGGTAGAGTAAAAGTGTATGATTCAACAAAAAAAATGATGAAAAAACATACGGGCTACCATCCTACATCTATCTTTAAATTTATGTTTGTTTGTTTCAGTAATCTAGAGTTTAGAGTGTCGAGTCTTGGCTTAGCAACGCCATTCTTCTCATGCTTGTAACATAAAGATTTTTGACTTGCCACCACAAAATCGCCTATCCCACCAAACCCTTTATTTCCCTACCGTAAGCCTCACGTTACAACCCTTTAAAAGACCTCTTGGATAGTTTTTCCTAGGTGCTTACGCCAAAGCGATGGAGGTTTGATCTATTCTCAAGCCTATGGTAATCTATGTACTAGGACCGGTTAATTAGTGTTTATCTTCCATTTCTAATTTGATATATTTCATATACACCTGAGAGATGAGAGTATCCAAACACCACTTGTGAGGTGCTAGTATGTAACTTCCGTGATTGTTATGACTTTTGCGGGGCTTATACTTGTTGTGAATTGTTCTAAACTAATGCTTCATGACCCCTAACTTATAAATTAATTGGCTAAAAGCACATTTGCTTGAGGACAAGCAAATACCAAGTGTAGAGATATTTGATAAGGATTTAAAAGGTACACTTTTGGGGGGTCATTTAAGCCCTTAATTGATCACTTTTGTATCCGTTACTACTTAATTTCGTTCTTTTCACTTTTTAGGTCTCTTGAAGGTAAATTGCTGGAATGACACTTATTCGGAAGAAATGGCGCGATTATATGAAGAAAATGGCCAAAGTCAAGAATCGAGACACTCAAGCTGCTGGAACTGAAGGGGACGGCATCACAACTTAATTGCGACGCCGTCGCGACACACCTTGAGACGACTCAGAGAGCAAATTGCTATTTTACAAGTGACGGCATCAGGTTTAAAAGAGTAGGGCATCGCAACTTAGACGGCCTAGATTTGGATCCCGACGGCGTCAGAGGTTGAAGCCAACGGCGTCACAAGCATAAGGTGACTCTGTCACAAAGTTGACGTGGCCAAGATGAAACCCTAATGGCGGCGACCCAACGGCGTCACAATTAAAGGGTGACGCCGTCGCATATTGTAACTCTATATATAGAATTCGAATTTTCAATATTTTAGAGAGGTAGTTTTGTGGAGTAAAACCTAAACCGAACATAGGCTGTCTTGGGCAGTATCTTAGGGTTCCATACCCTATTTTACAACAAGATAAGTGATTTACTTCATTAATTCAATTATGTCTTCAATTGTTTGTGTGTATGCTTGCATGTTTTCCATGTCCGGCTAATTTACTTGTGTGTTTGCTTAGATCTATGAAACCTCGGTATTGAATATTGATTGGTTGTCTCTTATCTTAATTGTGATTGACCTAGTATTGCGATAGGTCATCCGTTGTGTTTTTAATGCTTAAGTAATCTTTGTGAACATTAGTTTATAATCAACTAGATTTATTGTAGTCTAAACATCCAAAGATAACCTTATAGTTAGTTTATGAATCCTAGAGATTTCGTAGGCAATAACCTTAAGGTAGACTTAAAGAGTTAGGGCTAAACGCATACCCTACGACCTTAGAAGACACACGCGTTAAGAATAAGGACATGACAATTCAACCATCAATTGGAGATAACTAGGGAGTAATAGCATCTAAGTTAACACATTTTTAATCATCATAAGAGCACACAACAATAGTCATAGACTACACTCACCTTAGTTTAGATAACTAGATAATTAGATAAGTAGAGTAATCGGTAGAAATACCAACCTCCCAAATCCAATACCCCGAGATTCGTACCTTTCCATTTTCTAAAAAAAACATAAAAAAGATAAAAATAAATAATCTTCCTCAACCCCAACCTTAGCGTAGTAATTTCTCACTAGCATTCCTATTCCCATAGAGAACGAAATCAATTCCCGAGGCTTACCCTAATAATACTACACTACAACGATTAGGTTCACTGCCTAGGGTGTTGAAAAACTTGCTCGACGAAAAGGAAGTTCCTTTGACCCCGAACGCGCGTTGTACGCGTATCAACAAACGCGGACCTATGTTTTCCTAGTTTTAGTTCTTGCTCATATTTTCTTTTAAGGCATTGTAATAAGGTGCATGAGCTAAGACTTCAAGAACCGTTTTTTCTTGGTTGAGTTCCTTGTACTCCTACTCTAGATTAGGTTTGGGTTCTTGGTTGACGGGTTTCTTAAGAGTGGGTTGTACCAATGGTGCGGGTCCTTGGTACCTCATTTGGGGTCGCTTGGAACCCGTGTTGATAGCATTTACCGAGTGGACCTTTGGGTGTGAGGGGCATGGATGTGCACTCTCCCGTGTTGATAGCATTTACCGAGTGGACCTTTATAGTATCACTTGGGAGTGCTCCAATTTTCCGGTCATTGAAGGCTTTTAAGAGGGCGTCAAGCTTATTTGTCATCTCGCCTTGTCGTTGCTTGAAATCGGCTTCAAGCTTAGTCAATCGAGTTTCTTGAGATGACATGAATCTAGACACAATTGCCTCAAGACTAGTGGAGTTCCCGGTGTTTGGAGGGTTGAACCTATTAGGTGGACTAGATGAGCTTTGGGGTGGGTTTGAATTTTGGTTCCACTTAAGGTTAGGTTGATTCCTCCATAAGGGGTTATAGGAGTTTCCTAAGTTGTTTTGTTCGGGCTTGATAGTGTACCACTTCTCTCCTGCTCCGTCGGTACGCGTGGAGGCGTAGTCCGCAAAAGTTTGTTCGGGGAGTCTTGTGCAATCACGAGTGTCATGGGGACCACTACACAACTCACAAGGTAGAGTGATTTTGTTCACTTGATGCGAAGACTTAGGATTTTTTTAGGAGCTCATTAGGAATTTAACTTGATCTTCAAGCTCGAGCATCCTACGGTCGGAAGTTTGTGAGTCAATGGGAGGCAAGGAGATTGGCTTTACGGTTTTGGGCAACTCACGGGGGTCATTCCAATTTTCGTTGTCATAGAGAGCTAGGCCTTCTATTATACCTCATGATTCTTCCGCGGTGAGATCACTAAGTTTACCTTCGGCCGCTTGGTCGATGGATCGCTTAGTTGGGAAATTGACATGATCATAAAAGAGTTGGACTTGAAGCCAAAGATCAATGTCGTGATGAGGGACTTTATGGAGTAAGTCCTTGAATCGAGTCCATGCTTCGTAGAGAGATTCACCTTGACGTTTTTGGAACATCAAGATTTCATTCCTAAGTTAGTAGTTCTCCCTGGTGGGAAAAATTGGGCAAGGAAACGAGAAGTAAGATCATCCCAATTTGAGATGGAGCCGGCGGGAAGTCGCTCAAGCCAATTACTAGCTTGGTCCCGTAGAGAGAATTGAAAGAGAAGCAAGCGCATGGTCTCCCGAGTAGTAGCATCGAGGTCGATGGAATCGATGATCTTAAGGAAATCCTTAAGATGCTGATTAGGATATTCAGAACGAAGTCCATAGAATGCACATTCGTTTTGCACCAACCGGATGGTGTCGAATCAAAGAGCCGTAGTTTGGGCTTAGTCGGGAAGCTCAATGGTGTTCCTATAGCCTAGGTGGCTTGGTCTTGAGTATTCACCAAGAGTACGGCCTCTTGGTGGGTCATTTGGTGGTGGGTTGATGAGTGGTGGTTGATTATCACCTTCCATGATGAAAAGTGATGGGATTATGAACAAAGGTCACGAAGAAGGGGGATAGACTACGAGGAAGCTAAAAATGAGAAAAAAGCTTACTTGATAGGAATCAAGCAAGGGAACCTAAACGAGGTGGAAATCTAACTAGCTATTATATTCCCCGGCAGCGGCGGCCAAAAACTTGATACGCGTACAACGCGCGTTCGGGGTCAAAGAAAACTTCCTTTTCTTCGAGCAAGTTTTTCAACCACCTAGGCAGTGAACCTAATCGTTGTAGTGTAGTATTAGGGTAAGCCTCGGGATTGATATCGTTCTCTAGGGGAATAAGAATGCTAGTGAGAAATTACTACGCTAAGGTTGGGGTTGAGGAAGATTATTTTTTTTATGTTTTTATATTTTTTAGAAAATTGAAAGGTACGAATATCGGGGTATTGGATTTTGGGGGGGGGGTGGTATTTCTACCGATTACTCTACTATTCTAATGATCTAATTAACTAAGCTAAGGAGTAGTCTATGTCTAATTGATGTGTGCTCGTATTATGATTAAAGATGTGTTTACCTAGATGCTATTACTCCCTAGTTATCTCCTATTGATGGTTGAATTTTCACGTCCTTATTCTTAACGCGTTGTGTCTTCTAAGGTCGTAGGGTATGCTTTCTTCCCTAACTCTTTGAGACTACCTTAAGGTTATTGCCTACAAAATCTCTAGGATTCATAAACTAACTCTAAGGTTATCTTTGGATTTTTAGCCTACAACAACTCTAGACGATTATAAACTTTACTCAAGCATTAAAAAACACAATGATGACCTATTGCAATCCTAGGCCAATTACAATTAAGATAAGAGACAACCAATCAATATTCAATACCTAGGTTTCATAGATCTAAGCAAACACACAAGTAAATTAGCCGGACATGGTGAACATGCAAGCATACACACATACAATTGAAGACATAATTAAATCAATGAAGTAAATTACTGATCTTGTTGTAAAATAGGGTATGAGAACCCTAAGATATTGCCCAAGACAACCAAAAATCGTTATTAGGTTTTACTCCACAAAACTACCTCTCTAAAAGTCTGAAAATTCAAATTCTATATATAGAATTACAACTGCTATGGCGTCACTCTTTAATTGTGACGCCGTCAGATCGCCGCTATTAGGGTTTCATCTTGACCAAGTCAACTTTGTGACGGCGTCACCTTGTGGTTGTGACGCCGTCGGAATCTGAATCTAGGCCGTCTGAGTTGTGACGCCCTACTTTTTAAAGCTTGACGCCGTTAGGTATAAAATAGCAATTTCACTTTTGAGCCGTCGCAATTATAGGGACGGCGACGCCTTTTATTTGTGACGCCGTCAGGTGCGTTTCCAGCAGCTTGAGTGTCTCGATCTTGACTTTGGCCATTTTCTTCACATATTCACGCCTTTTCGTCCAAATAAGTGTCATTCCAGCATTTTGCCTTCAAGAGACCTAAAAAGTGAAAAGGAACGAAATTAAGTAGTAACGGATATAAAAGTGGTCGATTAAGGGCTTAAATGACCCCTCAAAAGTGTACCTTTTAAATCCTTATCAGTTATGGTGCAAAAAAGTTACTAAAGTTTTCAAAAAATTTGTCCTAAGTTACTATAGTTTCATTTTGTTCATTCTGGTTACTGAACTTTGAAACCTTGTTCACTCAAGTTACTGAACTTATAAAAATATATCTTCAAGTTACTAAACTTTGAAACTTTGTTAGTTAGATTACTGAACTAATCAAAAAACATACATTCGGGTTACTAAGACTAACACTGAATTTATCGAAGTGTTTGCTTTTAAAAGTTCAGTAACCTAAGTAAACAAAATAAAACTATAGTAACTTAGGACAAATTTTTAAAAAACTTTAATAACTCTTTTGTACCATAACTCTTTTTACAACAAATGAAGAAGATATATACAAGAGGCCAAGATGGGCGTCTTTATGTCTCAAATATATAGTTTAATTTAACTAGCTAATGCTATGGTCAAATTCAATCTATATTTAAGTGATGATTATTTATTGATGCTTGTTAGTCAACAAAAATACGCCGTCAGTCATTTCAACATACCATCCCTTTTGCCCTATCCCCTCCATTTCTATATCTATAAATATAGTTATATGAATGTCTTCTGTATGTATAACAAATATTCCTTTTCTAAATTATGTGAAATGTTCCCTAGATATTCAAGCATATCAAGTTATGCTACATCAATGGCTTCTTTCTTGAGATGGGCATGGGATTTCATGACTCATCTTTCATTTTATCAGCAAAGAGTACAATTTCAAGTGGAGCAAAAGCATCACGAGGAGCTCGGCGTCATGCAGTTTCACGAGAAGTTAAACTCCGTAGAGCCAGTTGACTGTGCCGTGTGCTTGTCCAAGATAGAAGAAGATGACGAGATTAGTGTCTTGCGTTGTGATCATCTTTTCCATAAACGATGTTTGGACCGTTGCGTTGAGTATAGGCACACAACGTGCCCTTTGTGTCGCGATTTTCTAGCCGGGCCAAGGATGGTTTGCGAGCTTGGTCGAGAACTACTCTTGTTTAGTTTTTCTTCGAATAATAGTTCGAGTGATGATGATTATGGGAGATGGTGGATCCGGTAAATATACTTATGTATGCATGAATATTAATGAAATACTATCTAATGAAATATAATTGTATCTCTAAGAATTTGTACCACATCAACATACACCAATCAACTCATCATACCTGTATGTATGTATGTGTCTTCGTTTAATCGCATGTACATGCTATGCACAAGTTACTTACGTAACAATGAAACTAATGGTAACTGCTCCTTAACTTTGACCATTTACAGGAAGTTAAATGCGTCATGCTGTTATGTAATTGGGTATATTTTATCAATCTAGCTAGCTAAAATGAAAGTGAAATATAAAAGTCAGCCAAAGTTCAGTTAGATGAATAAAAAAACTGATCATGATCATTTTATCAAAAAAGTTGTATTGTGAGTAGATAATAGAGCTCAAGTATATATCATATTTTAATAACAGATGATGGAATACCTTTCATACCACACCAAAAAAATTATTTAGTTTGTCCCTCGATCTTACAAAGTAATATTACTAACGTACTATACAAGCCATAATCTCGTTACTCAATACAATTATTAAAGATCAATCACATGCATCTTATTCCAAAATGCTATGCAAAAAAATAAAAAATAAAATAAAAAAATAGAAGCAAATTATTTTGCTGTATAACTGTACTAGTTATAATACCTGTGCACGCACAGGATTTTGACAAAAAAAAAAATTATTCTGTATTAATATTGAATATTGTGTCTTTAAAGGTAATTGCATATAATTATATAGTTATAAGTTTCGTGCACGCACGAAGTTTACACATAAATTTTTTTGTTATGTAACTCAAGATTTAATTTTATTTAGCTGACAAAAATGTTGATATTGTTATTTGAATTTCACTACTGATATTATGTTGTACACAGATGCAAGTTTAATAGCACATAATGAGTGTTGATAAAGTTAAAGTATACTTATTTTATAATGAGCGTTGAGATTATGTTGATGTTTTATAAAAATGTTTTTTCTAGATAGCCTTATATAAATAAATAAGAATTATATGAATCATTGTTATAAGTACAATCGCGTATATTTATTTTTATATTAAAGTAAACCGTGCTTACAATTTGATAGTTATATTCCCGTTTTCAGTAATTTAGCCGTATTTAAAATGTAAACTCGTGTCCACGTAGGTTATTTTAAAAATGAAATAAATGAGTATTTATTAAACGTATATAGTAAAAAAATTGATACTTATAATCTTATGTAAATTTATATGTTGTTATTTTAAAACAACATATACATTGTGTTTTTTAAGATATAAAATTTAAAGTGTATAAAGTATAAGGGGATATTTTTTTATAATCCAAAATTATTAAAAAACATGGAGGTTTATAATATTACACTTAACTCTATATAATTTTTTAAAAATCAACCATTAAAGTTTTATTAATCACCTCATCTTTTTTTAAGTTTTTGTTTTCACAAATTTGACACCTATAGTTTTATGTGTTTTTTTTATCAATCAAATTTCTCCACCAAATTTATTAAAGTTTGACCAAAATCAATTTAATTTTGGCCTTTATTAACCAATCACATCACATGATTTTGCTTACGTGGCGAAATAGAACTCTTCTATTGGCCCAATTTTTTTTTCAAAGGTTTTCTAAAAACACTCCGAAATGATGTAATTCTTTTATTATATAAAAGATAAGTTTAAGTAATTTGAGATCATTAGGAAACAGAACTTTGTGAACCAATATTGACTCTTAGATAAAAGTAGGGCATAGATGGTTTGAATTACATGCCAATTGAATTTTACAAATTCCAATCAAGACTAACTTATAACCTAAAATATAATAAATAAACTAAAATTTAAACCTGAATACCTAATCACATATTATTTAAATTATCTCAAATAAACCTTCAAAATTATTGCATATTGCACGTGATTTGGACTTTGGAGTATAGTTTGATATAAGTATTACAAAAGAATTATTATCCTTCAATAGGATCATTTGGTGGTTCTAAATTACAATCTCACTGGAAAGCAAATAACAACCTACAAATGAATCATCCAGAAAACCTTGTATTTAAAAGAACCTAAAACTCACGACTTCTAGAGTTCTAGATATGAATATTGCCTTTTGTTATATGATAAACTTGAAACGAAACTAAAATCCAGTTATAATCAGTAACACCACCAGCACAATCTATTTTTGCCAGATATATCCATAATGTTGATTTATATATCAAAGAAATGCATGGCATCTTTAGAAACACGTTATTCACATTTTAGTGCCTTGGCAAATAATAATATTCTTTGAGCCCCATTAGCTTGACATTTCTTTTCCTAATATTTATCGGTTAAAGATGCAATGATATACATCAATAGAGGAATTTTCATTTGCATACTCTTATTTTGGTGCTTACCAAGGGACAAATCCTCACCTTCTATTTGGATTGATCTAATGGCTGTCATTAATCTAAGATTAAAACCTTTTAACCTATTTTTTATCCCCAATATATATACCGTTTATTTATTTTTTCCCTCATTCATCACTCTGTTTCTCACACACTTTTCACACACTTTTCTCTGTGTGGATTTCCCTCCATAAACGGTTATCGTCAATCATAACAACCAGGTCAACCACCACATCCTCCACCGTCATCACCGTACAACCACCGTCACCTCCTGCATTTTATCCCACCGGTAATTCTTCAGTTCTTCATTTTTTTCTTCAATTCTTCATTATCTTCTTCAATTTCGTAATTATCTTCTTTAATTTTGCAGAATGGAGATATATGATCTTAATGAAGTTCCTGTTGGAGAAGATTCAATTGATTTAGATGTTACGAGTTCAATTTGTGCTTCTAACGTTGATGATAATGCATCATGTGAGTTTTCGTTTTAATTCAGCTTTTTTTTTTATGTTAATCTGTTTATTAATTAAGATGTTTTGTTAATTAATTGTTTAATTAAGGTGTTTAAGCTTTTTATTCAGCTGTTAGTTTTCTCTGTTTTGTATCACCTGTGATATTTAGCTTTTTCTCTGTTTTGTATCACCTGTGATATTTAGCTGGTGTTGTTAGGTTTTTTGCTTATTCATGAAGCTGTTAGTTTGATTTTGCTTTTATATAAGCTGTTAGTTTGATTTGTTTTTGTTCAGTTTAATTTGTGTAGTTTCAGCAGTGATATTTGAAGTTGATGATAGTTTTGTTTTCTAATTAAGGTTTTAGAGTAATTTGCTTCTAATTTTAAGCTTTTTACTGAAAATAATCGTAAATGTAGTGTACTTGATTTCTTACTGCGATGTTCTGATATTTCTATGAGTGGGCTGTTATTGCTGCAGTTGTTGCATAGTTATTCGAATGAAGAAGAGTGATAGTGTTTGGTGCTGATAGTTGTACTGTTAGTGTTTTTTGTCTTGGAAGTGTTTTGCTGTGTAGTCAAAGTAGTCGTAAATCTAGTGTTTTTGAAGTGATTTGTTAAGGAGATGTTGTATGTTTAAGAAGAATAGTCGTGTTTGCAGTTGTTGCATATATTGACCGAAATTGAGTTATAGTTTGTTGTCAATTTATGTTTACTGAATTCTGAGTTATAGGTTTTTGTGCTTTTTTTTTATGATAGTGCTTAAGTATTTTAATGTAGATGTTATATTGCTTTTAAATAAGCTGTTAGTTTTTGATTGGATGTGTTGTTTGTTTCTGTTTAGTATTTTTTGTACAATCATCTGTTATAGTATCACCAGTGATATTTCAAATAATGTATAGTATCACCAGTGATATTTTAAGACAATTTTTGAAGTTATTGTGTTATGCTTTTTGACTTTGTGTTTTATCACCTTCTTTACAGCTTCTAGTGGTTTGAAAACTCCTTCATCTTTTATTCATCATGATTTTATTGATACTCCCGGTGGATCAGTTTTTTGGGTTCCTAGAGTTTCTGCTAGTGTGCTGCCAGTTTTGTTTAGTGTTTATGATTCTGTTGAGGATTGCATTAGTATGTACATGAGATATGCTTCAGAGGCAGGATTTGGTATTAGAAAGTCTACTTAGAAAAGATTAAGGGATGGATTTGTAAAAGAGAAGTATTTAGTTTGCAATAGGGAAGGGTGCCCAAAGAAAATTCGTTTGAATACGTTAGCTCCTAAGAAAGGTGACAAACAAGTGAGGACTTCAAACTTTAGAATTACTGGTTGCAAATGATGCCTGGCAGTAGAAAATATAGGCTTACTACGTTCGATGTGGAACATAATCATGAGCTAGATCGTGTTGAGTATAAGCATTTGTCCAAGAGTGAGAGGAAGCTAACATACACTGAGCAGCTGTTTATAATTAAAGCTTTGAATTATAATATTGGGGCGACTAGAGCTCACAGTTTGTATACCAGGTTGAAAGGGTCCTCAGCACTTGTTCATGGTACAGAGACTGAGTTTAACAATCTAGTCCGTGGTATAAATTGTTTCATAGGAGATAGCGATGCACAAATGCTTATTAACCGTATGGAAGATCGGATGAAATTTACATCAGACTTCTCTTTTGATTATCTTGTTGAGAACGCTGAGCTTATTGGACTCTTTTGGGCTGATCAAGTTGCTAAACTGAATTACAAAGAGTTTGGCGATATCGTCTCATTTGATGCCACATACAAAACTAACAAGTATGTTTTTTGAACCTTTTTTAGTATCTCTTGTGATATTTTCATTTGCTTTTTCTACATTTTGTATATATTATCACCTGAGATACTTTTTTATTTCTCCAGATACCGGATGGTTTTCGTGCCTTTTACTGCAATAGATAATCATAGGAGATCTGTGACTGTTGGTTCTGGTCTTCTTAAGAATGAAACTACTGAATCTTATGTTTGGTTACTGCAAGCATTTAAGAAAGCATTTGTTCGTTCTCCAAATATCATTGTTACTGATCAAGATGGTGCAATGCGGAAGGCTATAGCTGAAGTTCTTCCTGATTCAAAGCACAGGCTTTGTATGTGGCATATCATGCAAAATCTTCCGTCTAAGGTATCTCTCTGTGATATTTTGCATCTTTTATCTCCTGTGATATTTGCATCTTTTTGGATTGTATCACTTGTGATACTTTTGTATCCCTTGTGGCACTTTTTGGATTGTATCACTTGTGATACTTTTTTCATTTGCTGTCTATAATGATTATCTTTTTTATTGTTTTCAGATTGTATCGAGAATTTATGATGATACTGATTTCAAGAATAAATTTCACAAGATTGTTTGGAACATTTATATTGGCCCTGAAGAGTTTGAGTTGAGATGGAATGAGTTGATGGTTGAATTTGGTCTTTTAAATCATAAGTGGTTGAATAAGATGTATAGGATCAGGGCGTCATGGATTCCTGCTTTTTTTGTTGATTCTCCTCTATGTGGACTGATGAGGACCACATCTAGGTCAGAGAGTGAAAACTCGTTTTTTCACATTTCACGTCTCCTACTTCTACTCTTGTTAAATTCATGGTATGTTATGAGTCTGCAATGGAGAAACAGAGATACATACAAGAAAGATTAGATCATCAGTCGATTGACTCATTTCCTGGTTTGTTGACGCCATTAGCAATTGAAATTCATGCAGCAAGGTTTTATACTCGTAAGCTGTTTGTTCTTGTTCAGAAAGAGATAATTGCTGGCTCATGGTTATGTTCTATCAAGTCTAAAAGTTGTGGTGATGGTTGCGATGTTTCTGTTATATCTGAGGAAAAACCGGATGCTGAGATTGTACCAAGAGTGGTTGATGATGAAAGTACTTCAGACAATACCGAGGAAGAGCTTAATTTGTATAAAAAAGACATTGAGAGTACAAGGTACATTTCTTTTTTGTTTTTACAAGTTTTTTTTAAGTATCACAGGTGATATTATCTATTACTTTCTTTGTTTATAAGTCTATATCAGGTATCACAGGTGATATTATGCATGTAAAGTTCATAAAAGTTGTTATTGTTTTAGTATCACTTGTGATATTGTGATATTCTTTTTAATATCACCTGTGATATTATGTTCTTTTTATGTTTTATATGAGGTATCACCTGTGATATATTCAATTAAAGTTCATAAAAGTTTATATATATTTTTTTTTGTTTTTTTTTTGATGAAGGTGTTGTATAACAAAGTAGATGGTTCAGTTGCTTACTGTTGTCAGCTGTTTGTTCGATGTGGTATTTTGTGTCGTCACATCTTTTGTGTGTTCAAGAATTCCAATGCTGTTTCTATCCCAGATCAGTATTTACGTAGGCGTTGGTCAAGGGATTTGATTCCTGCTGATTTGAGGAGGCAAAAGGCTCGTTATGGTCAGAACAATGAAGAAATAGAGAGGCTTTCAATTGAGGCAACTGGGTTAGTCGAGTCGTGTGTTCATATGATGAGTAACAATAAAGGAAAGTTGACTTCTTTTGTAGACAAGCTGAAGAAGTTGAAAACTGAAGTTGAGGCTGATTTGCCAACTGTTCCTTCCCGTAATGTTTCTGAAATTGTTGAAGAGTTTATGGGTATAAAGAAGCCTACTAAAATTTATGTTAAAAATCCATCGAAAGCGAGCAATAAGGGGTTTATGAGGGAGCGTATCAAGGGTGGACGTGAGAAAGCATTTGATAAAAGCAAGAAGCAAAAGAAGTTGTGCAGTATTTGTGGGTCGACGGAGCATAACAGGGCTACTTGTCCAGACAAAGGTAAATATTTGACCAATAATGTTGAAGTAGGCGGCAGCTCTGCTGAAGGAGTACTTGTACAGGTTGAGGTGGAGTCATCGGCGCAGCCACTGCAATAGAGGACATGGAGGTTGAGGTTGAGGTTGAGGTGCAGTCTATCTGTTATGTCTTATCCAATTTTATCACTTGTGATGATTTTCTATTTGTTATTACTTTTCTTCCATTTTTTCATTTTTATCATTTGTGATAAAGCATACAAAATTGATGAAATGCTTATACCTTTTTATGAGTTTACTTTTTGTGACTTTATTGAATAATTGATATAAGTTTTTTTGTTAATCTAGTTCTATTATATTGTTATGGCATGTTATTTACTGACATTTGGATACTTTAATAAAGTTAACAAAAGCAAGGTTGAATTCTAATTTTCCAAAATCTTTCAACTGAATAGAAATCATCATTGTTTACAACTTTGACAACGATAAAGATAATTGTTTTTACAAAACGATGGTCTGCCATCAGGATTAATAAGTAGCTGAAGAGGATTACTAATTGTTGTTACATGAAACCAAACATAAAACATTATGCAGTCGGTCAATTGTTGTTTAGTTCTGCATACTTTCTCTTTATTGCCTCCTTGACAAGCTTCTTTACTTCTTTTTCGTCCTTGTTCTCTGCAAGAAAATTTAATGCATAGTCTGACATCATCTTCAATTTTTCGTTCATTTCATGAAGCAACATCTTTGTTACGTATCTTGATCTCATATTTTCTATCTGAATTCGATGTTGTTTGTGTGTTTCCTTTAGAATGCATGTTTGCCATCTTGATCCAATTTTTCCTTCATAGAGTTCCATGTGTATCATCATGTACAAACCGCAATCTATCTTTTCTGCTTTTGTTTGCCAATCCATCTTTAATATTTCTGGTTCTTGTGTTTGATGCATCATTTCATATCCTGCTGGATGTTCATATGTTGACAAGTGTCTTACAAAAACCGCCCTCTGAATTTTATAATATAAAATGTCAATTATAGACTAGTATCCCTTGTGATATTATACTGGTAAAACATAAATAATCAAATAATTTTTCTTACCATTAACTCATAATTTTCTTTGTACTTTTCTTCGTATGTTGCATCCGAATCGCTGTTGTCAATTATGACAGATGTTCCTTTAACGATGTCGAAAACTATTAGATAGTAATGTCCATGTGCTATTATTGGGAAGAATACCTGTTATCATGAAAAAAGTATTAAATTTAAAATTATATACTAAGTTTCTTGATTAATTTATATAAGTAATGTAATATACCAAGTTAATATCATCAAATTTGAGTCTGCTTGTGTCTTCTTCCATCTGAATAGCAATCAAGTGTTCAAACATATCATACTGTTTATCTACTTTGTCAGTGAACAATTCTGGCTTATCTTGTAATACTCCTGGTAGCTAATTGACAATTAAAAAAAATATATTATTATTATTATTAATAAATAAAAGTTAATACAGAAATACATTCATTTTATATAAAAATTTATCTTACCATCATTGATGTATAAAAGTAATGTCGTTTGATCTTTCTATCTGAGAATAATTCCTCGTAGTTTAGGATATCAGCAAAGGTATCTATCACAGGAATTTCAATTTTCAAGGTTGGCGCTAGTGATTGAACATTCATTCTCATTAATCCTAAACCTTTATCGTCTACGAAAACTTGTTCTCTGTTCACAATATCACAAGGGATAAGTATAAGGAACTGTGTATATAGGTAAATGTTTTTTGTATCACAGGTGATAAATATAAGAAACTAATATATGTTTTGTTATAACAAGTGATAACCATAATAAATTAGATATTGAAATTTTAAATATAAACTTACGCTTCGTTTCCTTGCATACAGAAGATGCTTCTTGCCAAGAGTTTTTCCACCTCTGTTAGATTTTTTGTCGTGCTGACCTTCTTGTTCATGTATGGAGATTTCAGGCACTGATATTGTTTTTCTTCATCACTTGATTTTGACTGTACTCCTGGGCTATCAAATCCTAGATCAAAGCTTGGCTGAGACCCTGGTATAAAGACGGAAATAGGGCTCTATGAAGATGGACCTGTTTGTTCTTTTTCTTCAACACTTTTCTGTTTCTTAAGGTTCTCACGGTTCTCACTTTCTGCATATCTGTTCACTTCTTCATTTCGTTTTGCATCCATGTTGGCTTGTTGCCTTTGTATTTCTCTCAATTCATTTCTAAATTCTTCATCAGTTTTGTTTAGTAAATCTCCAAAAATATCATCATCAGTATCAAAAGGTTTTCTTTGATCTTTAGCTTCTTCATTACTTTTTTGACTTGTAACCTTGTTTGTTTCATCTTTTTCCCCTTCATTTTTTTCTTCAGCTTCACCCTTTTTGTTACTGTTCCCATCGATGTTTCCCACAGCTTCATCCTTTTCTTGTCTATTCTTGTTGTTGTTTTCATCAGTTTCATCATTTTTGGTATTGCTTGCGTCTTTGTTTCCACTACCTTGCGCAACTTCATTCTCATTATAGACTGATTCTCCATTTTGGTCGTTTGCTTCATCGTTTTTGACAGCATCATCAATTATCATTGATTCGTCATTTTCATCTCCGTGTTCTGTATATTGTCTGGCAAATGGATTTTGTACTTCATTATTTCCATCTTCATCATCACTTGTGCCAAATTTGATGGAGCTTGACTCTGTTGATGTTGATTTAGATCTTGATGATAAGAATGGACTTTTTCCTTTGAAACAATCATCTGGTTCACTGAAAATCTTTTTTATTCTTTCTTTAAATTGCCGAAGCCTTTCATCCCCTTTGAATTTACATATGTATTCTTTAATTGTTTCTTCTAGCATTTCTTTCTCACTCAAAATGCTTTCTATCGTATCTTCTAGCATCTGATACACTTCCTGTGATTGAATTTCAAATTTAAGATCATATTAGTTATGCATCATCAACAGTGATATTTTTTTTTAATATTTTACTGTATTATCACAAGTGATATCTTGCATAATTTATTTTATCACTTGTGATAGGACATAACAAAGAACTTAATTTTTTATTATACTGACCTGCTTTTGAATATCTTCTTTGTCTTTATTCATTTCTCCTATAATTTCCACCATTCCAAAGTACTTGTTGAAATCAATTTCCAGAATCTCCCTACTTTTTAACAGACTTGTGTTCCAACTTTTTAGAGTTGGTATTCTTCTCGGCACATTCATTTGATCAAACTTTGTGTAATGTAAATATGCAAGCTGTTTCATCAACAATTTTATCAGTTCAATTAATGTATATTTTTATAACATTTTATGTTAGGAAGAAAAAATAATTTAAAATTTATTACTTACCATCAAGAATGTAACTGGGCCGTAATACTCAACCTCTGTCCTATTATTCTTTCTTGTAGACCAATCATGTTTTGTTGAGCTTGCACAATCAAAAATATATCTGCACCAGTCTATATCTTTCACGTTATCTCCTTCAAACACGTTTTCCAACACCGTTTTTGTGACAACAGAGCTTTTATCGCATCCTCCCAATGTATTTGCAATAAGCATTAAAATGTTCATTCTGAACATGAAATCTGTGTTTGTTGTTTTTGTTATCTCCTTTGATATGACATTTGTTGTCAAACTGTTTTCGTGTTTGAATTGATCTTTCCATTCTTCAACAAATTTATCGTTGTATTGTCTTTGGCCTTCATCTCTTTCTAGCGTCCTTGATCCATTTGGTAGTCTGAGAACTTCATGCACAGTTTGTGGAGATATTTTTAAATTCCCTGTTGGAAGTCTAAGGTTCATTGATTCTGTGTCGAGGCTGTCTACCACAAAGAAGGCAAGCTTTGTCGGTATTTCATTTATTGGGAATTCTATCAAGTCTCCAAAACCCATTTGTGTTATAACCTTCTTTCTTTCTACACTTAACCCACGCATTGCCTCAAAAAGTGGCTTAACTGATGCCCTTCCCTTGACTATTGTGTACACCTTTCGTTTCTTTTTTGAATCTTTTTGAATCTCTTCGTTTACATCATCTTCCATTTCACCAATTTTTCTTTTTCCTTTTCCTTTTTCTCTTTCACGATTATCTTCTTTATTATCATTTTTTGCAGCAGTTTCTTTTTCAAATTTTTCTGTTTTTTCAGCATTTTCTTTTTCAGCCTGTTTCATTTTTGTGTAATCTTCTTTTTCAGCTTCTTTTGCATCCTGTAGTAAAAATAAAATAATAAAATAATTTTTTTTTCATTTATCACTTGTGATATTTTAGCATTTATCACTTGTGATATAGCATTCACATAACTATCGCAAAACACTTTTTCATATACCTGTTCTGTAGCTTTTTCCGATGCTTCTTTTTCTTGCTAAGGCTTTAATTTTGTTGCTTCTTCCTTCATCATCTTCTTTTTTTCCTCCAACCCTTTTTCTTTTTCTTCCATTTTTTGATGCAAATCTCTAAAACGTTTTTTCTTACTTGCTAATTGTTTTCTTCTTTTTGGTTTCTGTTCATCTGTATAATAGCAAATCTAGTTATACATTGTTTGGCAATTTCAGTCATTGAATCTACAAATTAACCAAATTTGGGTAGACGTTTTTAACAACCAAACTACCTTTTCGTTTCTTTTTCTACATGTTAACAACCAAATCACCTTGTTTTATAATGAGCCCAAAAAAAGTTTCAACGATCCCAAAACAGTCACATTTATGTCCCTTAGTTTACAAGTTCACTCAAAGTAGTTACAACTTCAAAATGTATAAACTAAGTTCTTTTCAGTATGCATTTTGAATGAAGTTGTAAGCCCAAAACAATTAGCTGAGCTTCAATCAAACTACAATCAAACTACAATGTGCCTCAATTTATAAATATCCCAAAACTACAACTATCTTAGTTTCTACAGCTGTAAACATCTAACAATCAATGACATGAGCTGTCGCTATTGTAACTTCTAATTCAATAGCATAAAATTTTGTCTTCAACATATTTTTTTAAATCACAGAAGATAAACTGGTATATTACATATATCTTGAACAATCATTTCATTTTTTTTTTTTTTAAATATATTCTGTAATTTATCATTGTTTCAAGACATCTTAAAATAAGCAAAACATATATAAAATATGCATATAAAACTCAAATAAAATACGCAAACAGTAAATAAAATTCAATTAATTTTTAAATAATATCGAAATGAGTGTCGTACCGTTATCCATATTTTCAACAGATTGTTTTCCCTTTTCTTGTTGAGGTTGCAATTCCTTCATGTTTATGTATTTTTGAATTTGGTTCAACGGTTCGTCGTTTATTTTTCGAAGGATTGATTCTTGGTGTGTGTTTTTTTTATTTGTGTGTGTATTTTTCCAGATCTGGGTTTTATTTTATTGAACTTTACATTTTCAATCCTTATATTTTTACTTTATGTAAAATTTTTTGCTTTTTTTAGTTTATATCACTTGTGATAAACAATTAAATACATTTTTTGAAAAGCTTGTCTATACGAGTCAACTGAAAATTTTCACAGCAAGGACATACAAGCTCACATCTCAAAATACATTTTGGAAGTAATTAATCCTTACTTATTTTTTGCTTTTTCTTTTTTTGTTAGATGACATGTCATAACAGGTGATATAATAAACTTTTAGTTATATCACTGGTGATATGTTCTAATATCACAAGTGATACATTTAAAAAAAAAGAGAAAAAGAAAATTTTGTTGGTAGGCTAGTTTTGTGGTGACTCAAGATCAAAATTTTGTTGGTAGGCTAGTTTTTGTTTTCCAGTTTTAACATGTTTTCACAGAGTATGTCATTGCAAAAATAATCAATCTCTTAATTTGATATACACGTTAAGGACAGTGCGTCTTGGCAGTCATCTTATCATTTACCAAAGTATCGCAAATAAATCATTTACACTTTGAAAAAAAATTCATCATAATCCCAAATTTACTGATCTTTGGTTCACCAATTCAATTTATTTAAACTAAAGGTAACTGAGTAGCGAAATCTTCTATGAATTATCCAACAGCATAAATATATATAGTGATAGATACATGCATATATCAGCAGAAGAACATAAGCAAGGTTATATTCATATTACCCAAAAGTGTTTACTTCCATCTAAAATCAAGAACAAAGCGTAAAATACATCTAAAAGCATACGTCTGCATTTCCAACAAAAAGATGCAAATTTCAGAGCAAAATGTAGTACAATCTCCGGCACCAGGGAATGTGATTCAGGTACCTAATAGATCCACCCATCTACTTAGGTATTTCCCAAACTTGGACACTGTCCGTCACATTTCGTGGCCCGGCAGTCCTACTTGCATCTAAAATGCAGAACAAAATGTAAAATGCAACTAAAATATGCAAAATCCAAAACAAAATGTAGTTCAATCTCCGGCACCAGGGAATGTGATTCAGGTACCTAATAGATCCACCCATCTACTTAGGTATTTCCCAAACTTGGACATTGTCCGTCACATTCCGTGGCCCGGCAGCCCTACTATTGTTTTTTGCATATCAAATTCTTAAACCTACTTTAATCCATCTACGTTGTTTAGAAATCTAAATACTTAAAACAGAAATGTAAAGTGTTTTGTAATAGCATTAAATAGATTTAATGCTTGTTTTCTTCAGCTATCTTCTTCCTGATAGCTTCTTCAACCACTTTTTGAATCTCCTTCTCATCATGGTTGTGTTTTTCAGCAAACTTGATTGCATATTCTGACATGAGTTCACTCTTTTGATTCACTTCATGTAACAGTATCTTAGCTGCATACCTCATCCTCATTCTTGTCATTTGTTCAGCATATCTGTGATTCCTTTCATCAACGATGTTTGGCTTCCAACTTGGTCCTGCTTCGCCTTCAAATGTTTCCATATGCATCATCATGTATAAGCCGCAATCAATCTTGTTATCCTTTGTCCTCCATTTCATCTTTAACACAGTTGTTGGCTTCTCTCTCAACATCGTATTGAGGATTGGGTGTGAAGCCTTGATCAGGTAATTTACAAGAATTGCTTTCTGCAAATTAACAAAATATTACTTGCTACAATTTATCTCTAGTGATATAAGTATTTAAACAGAGTTTGGTTCAGACATTGCTTACCACAAAATCAAAGTTGGGTTTGTATTTATCCTTGTAGGGCGCATCTGAAATGCTGTTGTCCAGTATTACAGCGTTGCCCTTCTCCAGATTGAAAACTATGACATAGTAATGGTCGTGAGCAATTATCGGAAAGAAGACAAGTTTCACATCTTTCAATTTCCGTTTTGCTTCTTCCTCAGTCATGAGTTTTTTCATGAGTATTTCAAAATTATCACACTGCTTTTTTTCATCTTTTACTTTCTTCAGAATCTCTGGCAGCTGTATCATAACAATAAATTCAAGATAATTTAAAATACATATTACATAATTTTGAAACGCATGGATATATTATTGCATTTTTTTTGGAAGTTTTAATATCTTACCACTGCATCTGTTGGGAAGTAGTATCTTGTCTTCATTTTCCCAACTTTGTTCTTTCTCTCTTCATGATTCAATACCGAAGCGAATGCATCAATCACCTGACTTTCTATTAGCAAGCCTGGCGCAATTGATTGCATTACTATTCTTGGTACTGGTGTGCCCTTGCCATCATTGAACACCTCTTTTCTGTTTTTTAATATCACAGTTGATAAATTTTAAGTTCTTAAATATAGCATATCACTTATGATAAATAACATAACCTTAATACTAACAGCAAATTTAAATCTTACATGACATCTTCTTCCATCAAAAATAAGCTGTTAGCTAGCATTGTTTCAGACTCTGTTAACGGTTCCATCGTGTCTGCCTTCTTGTTCATATAAGGTGATTTCAAGTACACTGATGGTTTAACAATCCTTTTTCCTTCCCTCTTTTCATTTTCTTTGTTGCTTTCTTCAGCAACATCTTTCTGAGTCCTGAATGCCTTGTGTTGAATTTCTAGGCTTTGAAATTCTGCAACTTTAGCCCTTTCTTCTTCTTCTTCTTGTGCAACTTTGGCTGCAGCATCTTTTTCAGCCTGTTTTTTTAAGTATCTAATAAGGTTTAGATATGAAAAAGTTCTGCATGGTGTTTTGTTTAAGTTTATATGTCTAACGAGCTTTATTTTTGTTTCGGCTTATGTTACAGAAGCTGCTTATTTTTGTTTTATTTTTGAGTCATATAATCCTATAATTCTCAAAATAAGACAAAAAATGAGTGATACTATAATCGTCTTAAAATATCACTGGTGATACTATATATTATTTGAAATATCACTGGTGATATTTTAAGACAATTTTCAAACCCATTCATGTGAAGAAAAACTATGCAATGCATAAGAATGAATTGGGATTTATGCAAATCAGAAGAAAGCATACATTCACCATTCATTCTTAAAGTTTGGAGTTCCCTATTTCTAAACTATGCAATACTAGTTCTTACAAACCAGAGATCATAAGCTTTTTCGCAAAAGCATGCACGTGAACAAAAAGCATGCAAATGCGTAGGAATGAATGGGTACTAATAGTAGTTCAACTAGAAGTGACTGAAAATGGCTCTTCAAAGGCACCAAGATACATCGCCTTTTCTTGCCTATTTTAAGCAGAGCAACTATCTAACCTTTTCTCTTCTTTTCTTAGCAAGTTCTTTTGAAGCTTCTTTTCTTTTCTTTTCTGCTTCTTTCAGTTTTGTAGCCTCTTCTTTTGCAGCTTGTTTTGCTGCAGCTTCTTTTTCAGCCTGCATTAATGAAAAATTAACGAATAAATAAATTAAAAAAAAAAACTATCGTATTGTATGACTTTGTTATATTTAGAATTTATCACTTGTGATATTACCTTTTCGGCTTCTTCTTTCTTCTGAGCTGCTTCCTTTTCAGCTTCTTTTTCAGCTGCTTCCTTTTCAGCCTGTTTTTTAGCCTCTTCTTGTTTTTGGATTGCAGCTTCTTTTGCAGCTGCTTGTTTTGCTTCAGCTTCTTTTGCAGCCTGCATTAATAAAAAAATTAAAGAATAAATAAATAAATAAAAACTAAATAAAAAAAGTGTTGTATTGTATGACTTTGTTATATTTAGAGTTTATCACTTGTGATATTACCTTTTCCGCTGCTTCTTTCTTCTTCTTTTCAGCTTCTCTTTTTTTCTCAGCTGCTTTTTTCTTAGCTTCTTTTTCAGCTGCTTCTTTTTCAGCCTGCTTCTTTTTTGCAATTGCTTCTTCTTCAGCCTGTATTTTTTTACCATTTTCTTATGTTAAATTTTATCACTTGTGATATTGTATATAGATAAGTACTTTAGATTATAATTATCTAACCTGTTGTTTATCTGTTTCTGCAGGAGTCTGTTTTGTTGTTTCTTCTTTATCGTTGTTTCCTCCTTCTCCATTTCTTCCTTCGCTATCATCATCATCCTTATGATCTGTATCTTCATCATCACTTTCATCATCACTTTCATCATCAGTTTCATCATCTCCTTTTCCTTCATCATCACTTTCATCATCTTCTCCATCTCTTCTGCTCGTTCCTTCTTGATAATCAATAACTCTACCATTTTCATCTATTTGTAGATTCCCCTGGAATTGTGTGTTGTATTTTTCTACATATAACCTTATTGTTTCATCTCCCGGGTATATCTCCATGCTTACCCTTATAAAATTTTCTAACTCTCTCTTCTCATTCAAATCTCTATCAAAATTTTCTTCGACAGCTTCATATAGTTGCTGTGTTTTTAATTATATAAAGCAATTATAAGTATTTTTATCACTAGTGATATATTCAATTTTTTCATATTAATTACAAGTATTACCTCTTTCTGTTTCCTGAGATCTCCTTCTTCACTCTCATCCTCTTCTTCAATTACCATGACATGACCAAACCCTCCCCTGTCCATCTCCATGTCTTGCCTTTTCACAATCAGCTTTGTGTTCCAATTTCTGATGGCTGGCCATTTTCTTGGCACATCCATTTCATCAAACTTTGTGTAATGCAAGTAGATAAGCTGTTTTCAAGAAAACAAAACATTCATTAAAACCTTTACTTATTAAAAGAAGTGGTAGATTAATCTTTTTTTAGTATCCCAAGTGATATTGTACATGGCATCTATTTTTTAAAAAACAACTTGTAATATCACTGGTGATAGAATACATTTTATATGTCATTAACTTAAAGTATCACTTGTGATACCCTACATCATATTTGTTTTAAAGATAACCTTTGACTTACCGTGAATGCTGCATGTGGTCCATAGTACCAATTTTCCATTGTGGTCCATAGATAACCTTTGACTTATTTAGTTTTTAAAAATATGATTATTTTGTTGAAACTATAACATAAAAGAAAGTATGTAAAAACCTATAACGTTAAATATACAGTTAAGAAACCTATCATATTAATTATATTAATGTTACATATACATAAATTATATATATAAAAGAAAAAGAAAATTAAATAAATAAACGTATGGATCCTAACGATGATTGTGAAAGTTCTAATCTCTTAAAAATTGAAACATTATAACTTTAGCGTGGAACACATTCATGTTATCTAGGAAATGAGAGGTAAAAGTATTGTATACAAATTTTTTTACTAAATATTTAATATTAATAATTAATAGGAATAGGAAACATTTTTTACTACATATTTAATTATAATTAATAGGAATAAGAAACTTTGTAGTAGCCCCATATGACAAAAACACTCTCACTCATCCCCACCTCCATGTACCTTTTCCTATTCCCAGTTCTTCCTTTTCTCCATCTCCATTTATTCCGATAAAGAAAACCACCACAAAACAATTTTGGCAACAAAGTGTTCTCTTATTGTTAATCACACAGAATGTCGAGGGCACTCGAATGATTTACCTGAGGGCACCGGACTTTTTTCCGACCAAAATAACTTTTTTCCTATATATTTTGTGTGTCCGCCGGATCTTTGTTGGGGGCGTTCTACTTACTAAGTAGCTCCGCCTCTGCTCGGCAGGTAATCAGAAATGTCGTTACAGCATGACAGATATTTCATGATGTTCTTCTTTGCCCGTAATGTACGTCTACCTTCACATGTTCTCTCCCTCATAAAAGTTTGACCCTCAAAGGTATCCTGCATACAGGACTTGCAAAAATTGTGTGCATAAGGTGTATTAACCGGAAGAGTCATTTCTTTGTGGCAGATGAGACAGAAGAACAAAAGTATACATATACATCATCTAGTTAGCATTTTGCTAATGCAAGCGGTGTTTAGAACAAAATTATAGAACTTACAGGTCAAAGGGGGGGGGGGAATAGGTACCCCACCCACCCATCTTGACACCTCTACTATCACTTAACATAAACAAAGGACAAACCTTTCAGGAGCCGTTCACTCACAGACATTTGTGTTTTACGCCAAACTTTTCTTTTACTATTGACATCCTCAGTATCATACATGTTTTCTACTTCCTGGTGCAGGAACTTTCCACAACCAACGAGCTTTATCCCCCTGAACAAATTAATGTATAACGTAATAACCAAGTCCTGGAACTGTCATAGTAGGAAAAAGGAAAAGTACTATATGTGCAAATTGTAGCAGAAGTACTATATACAAGTGGAGGTCAAATTATCCATTAACGCAACCAATCCCAATGTGTTTCTACATAAATTATATATATAAAGCATAAACATATCAAACAAGTTGAAGAACAGAAAAGTGTATTTTCAAGCATACAATCTGTAAAGAAATGAACAACATAATATTAGCGTATCAAAACAGCCAAAATTCAACATGTTTTGGACAAAAAACAAGAAGATGCTCTAAATTGATAGTCGATCATCCACTCTGGGCGTGTTTGGTACAAAGAAATGGGCCAAGAGAAAAGGAAATCAACAAATATCTCTTGTTTGGTAGGCTGGGAAATCAAAAGGTCGGAGAAAATAGATTTCTCAAGAATTGAGTTCTTTGTATTTTGATTTCCATCCCTATTGTAGTGGAAATAAACCCCCTTCCCAATTCTCCGTCTTTTTTTATTTTCTTTTGTAAAGTTAGTAATATTTTATAGTGGGGTATAGAAAGGTAAAATCACATGCTAGTCACATTCCCCCAATTCATACACACTCACTCCTTTCATGCCTTTATTACTCTTCCCATCTCCGGCCAGTCACCATCACCTCAGGCTTACTTCCCCTTTGGTTCGTGTACATGATTATGTTTCATTAACCATGGATCTCAATTACATAGGTATTAATTTAAGGACTTGATCCTTCTTAAAATCGATCTTTGTTTAATAGTGATGGAGCTGTTTTGAAGTTATTACACAGAAGACAATAGTTACTTTGAAAAGGAAGCAAATATGTGGTAACCAATTTATTTGAAATTATTATTTATGGATCTTTGTTTTGGGGTTTTCAATTTATATACGTATGTAATAATATAAATTGGTTGTAAAACTAGTTCAGCAATGATTGATCTTTCATACTATGGATGAATAATATTGATTTATTTGAAATTATTATTTATGGATCTTTGTTACATAATTCAGTGGTCTTTCATACCATGGAAGAATCATATTGATTTATTTGAAATTATTGTTTATGGATCTATGTTACATAATTCAGTGGTGTTCTTTTTCTCATCACATAAAACATTATCAAACAAAAAAATTTTTGAATAAAATAATTTATTACTTATTTCTTGGATCAAGTCTCTGTTATTACCAAACAGTTTAATTCATCAAAATTCTTTACTGATTTCTATTCTCTGAATTTTTAATCTCTGCTTCATTTCATTTCTCTGAATTTCTCTCTACCAAACACGCCCTAAAGCTTTCAAATTCATCACTTTGCCCAAATTCTGGAAACCAAAAGAAAATAAATAATTCCCATTACCGTATTTGGCCTCTTCTCACCAAGAATTTTGACCAAAGCAAGGAAAACAAACTCCTTAACCTCCGGAATCTCAACAATCTTGTCCAAAGCCTCTTTGCTCGGTTTCTCATCAACAGCAATCACCATGACCGCTTGTGTTCTTGGCTCGGCCTTGGCGACACTCATAGAGCTGATATTCACATTCTCTTCACCCAATATACTTGTAACACTACTAATGGTATTGGGCTCATCAACTAGTCGACAAAGTAAAATATACCCGTCCAATCTCACATCCACCTCAAAAGCACCTAATTTCATCAAATGTGGGACCCCATCTTTCACCCTCCCTTGCAATTCTATTTTCCCAAACTCGGATCCTGCAATTGCAAAATGTGATTCGACTTGAGCAATTTGAACTATAATTTCGAGTGGCTTCTCAGATGACCCGTCTAAAATTAACCGTTCTTCATTCCGGATACCTTTGGCAACCAAATTCTGGACTAACGGGGTGTCGATATTATCTGTTGCTCTTGCTCTTGAGGATGTGTATGTTATCTTTACAGATTCAGCACCACTTCCATCCTCTACCAATTGTGGAGCTAACCTATGGAGTTTTTCGACGAGGGTAAGCACCTGCAACGAAGGTAACAACATCAAAATTGATAACGTCGCCATAAACTTTGCAAAGAAAGAATTTCTCGAAAGGTTTTAAAGGTCTAAGATTAGAAACCGTTTTTATGGTTTGGTGAGAATTGACAATTTCTGTAATATCTAGACGAGAAGTTTATTTTTAAGGGTCTCTCAGCCCTGGAGCATTTAGTAGAAGTTCTATAGTGAAAAGATCAAAGGCATCCTGCAAGTACTCAACAGTTTCAACCAATTTACATAAAAATGGGTCTTTTGAGTTGGGTGTATCTCAAATGGGTCAAATGTTTAGGTAAAAAGGAAAGGCGGTCGAACATGTCAAAACTATCCCTCACTTCATTTCATAGAAAAAATCTTGAACTTTAGGTAAAAACATTCTCTTTGTACTTCTAACGTGGACAAAAAAGGGGACCGTGTCAACCAGTTACTTAGACTGACCAAACTATCTATATCACCAATTCACCACCCTCAGTAACAATAATTAACGCACAGTAAATTTGTTTTTGTAATCATAGATAGCGCTTTACCTTTTGTAAGGAAATGAAAAAGAAAATGGACGAAAGTGTTTTTGGAAAAAGATGCATACAACCTCTTTAATCTAATAATTTATGGTAAATTACAAGTCAAGCTTTGAGTATTACCTCAGCAGAAACCATTCGACGAGTGAGTACCAAACCACGATCAATACAAATATCTCTTAACGAATGATTGATGTTAAACACAAAAGTGACAACTGCTAGATCACTAAAGGGACAGTCCGTCAGTCTTAGCATTCTTAATTTTGGGCACCCTTTTGATAACTCCAAAACTCCTACATCAGATTCTCCTGTATTGCATAGAGAGAGATATTTCAAATTACGACCATACTTCCCTATGTATCCTAAACCCACATCCGTCAATCCACCAGAACAAAGCCTGATATCCAGCCTCTCGAGTTTGCTGCAACCCATTAGCATAGCTCGAACCCCCTTGTCTAGTGGTAAATTTGTTATACCGTCGTCAATACGCAACCGTATACGTAAATCACGCAGATTCTTCAAATGAGTTCCTATACACTCGAGAGCTTCATTTGAAATATCTAAGAGATAAACGTTTAAATGATTCAAATTAGGACAACCTTGTGCCAGAGCTATGAGTCCCAAGTGAGTCACCCGCCCACAATGGGCAAGTTTGCGCAATTTCTTGCAAAACTGACCAATAACTTGCATTCCCTCGTCTCCACATGGATCTCCGGTAACTAGAACTTCCAAACTGGGACACCTCTCAAACAAGAAACATTGGCAATCATGTTTGCGATCATTATAATAGAGATACAATTCCATTAGCTGATTGAGATAAGGGAGTAGAAAAGGGAATGAAGCTTCGCGCAAATCCCGAATACATAAAGCACGAATACTTGGGGGAAATTTAAAACCGCTATTGTCCCAATCTTCACCAATAATCCCATAAGCAAAATCATCGAGCTTCTTAGCATGCTTAAAGACTTTTCTGAAATCACTTAAAGATCGTGGATAAATATTCAGAGTTACTAACGACTTGCTACATTTCTTTGCAAGACGTGTAACATCTTTCATATCATACGTATCAAAGGGTTTATGAAAATTTAACGACTCCATAACCGTGTTACACAAAGCAAACTCATGTAACCATTTCCCATTTGGCATGTAATCATTTTCTACCTGTACGAAAGTATCAGCAACAATAAATAAACAATAGAACTTTTATTCAAATCTGAGCCTCAATAGTCGGCTTAGATTATATCAACAATAGTATCCAAAGTGTTACAAGATCAGATTAATGTCAATGAGACAATAACCATATAAATACAATGAAGAGACAAGATCAGTGAAATGATCAGATAGAAGAGAACATGTGAGACAATGACTGCACACACAACTGTATCTAACCCTATATTAAGGGACTTATTAGATAGGAGATTAAGATACATTAAGACCCCTCTAACGGCTATAAATGACTCGTCGGCAGAAATGAGAAAGGCTTCAGCAGAAATGAACTCCTTGGAACTTTAAACCATTTATGCTTTGTCCATGATTAACCCCTGTAATAAGCATGCACTGAACATAACTTGAAAGCCATTAGCAATTGATAGAATGACATGATTGCCACAGATTAATACCCCAAAATTTAACATTCCCCCTTAATCTGATGGGCAAACATGTCAAACAATATCAATTTTTCACACAAGAATTTATGCTGATAAACAGGGAGGTTTTTAGTAAGTATGTCTGCAGTTTGGTTTGAAGAGCCAATCTTTTTGGCACTTATAACACTTCTTGCAATTTTTTCCCTGATGAAGTGGACATCAATTTTAAAGTGTTTTGATCTTTCATGGAAAACAGGATTGACAGCAAGTTGTAAAGCAGATTTGTTATCACAAAAAAGATTAACAGGAAGATTGATATCAACTTTTAGATCTTTTAAGATTTTTTGAATCCAAATGATTTCACAAGCAGCAGTAGACATAGATCTATACTCTGCTTCTGTGGAAGATTTTGAAAGAGTTTTTGTTTTTTACTTTTCCATGAGATCAAACAATCATTAAAGAAAACACAATAACCTGTGACAGATTTTCTGGCTTTCTTGCATTTGGCCCAATCTGCATCACTATATCCTTCAAGATGATTTTCAGAGTTGCTGAAATTGTACCTTGGACCTTTTCCTGGAGCTCCTTTTAGATATCTCAGAACATTGAGGGCACATTCTAGATGAGATTTCAAAGGAGAATGCATATATTGTGCCAGACAATGAACTGAGTATGAGATGCCAGGTCTTGTATGGGTGAGATAGATAAGTTTCCCAAGTAACTTTTGATAACCAGTGATGTTGAAAAGTAAGGGATCATCAGCAGTGGGAATGTATGAAAGGACTGAGTTGGGTTCCATAGGTGTGGACACAGGTTTGCACCCAAGAAGACCAAATTCTTTGAGGAGTTCAAGGCAGTATTTTCTTTGGGAGAGACAAATGTCATTCCCAGTTTTTAAAACCTCAATGCCAAGAAAATATTTTAAGTTTCCCAAGTCTTTGATATGAAATTTTGATTTTAGAAACTCTTTGAATAGGTTTATCTCATCAGTACAGTTTCCAGTGAGAACAATATCATCCACATAAATAAGCAGAGCAATAAACTTGTTATTCTCTGTTTTGGTGAACAAAGAATGATCATTGACTGATTGAACAAAATTATTTTCCTTTAAAACACTGACAAGTTTTTCATTCCATTTTCTGGGAGCTTGTTTTAGGCCATATAGAGACTTGACAAGTTTGCAAACTTTATTCTTATTGTTCTCATTACAGAACCCCTTAGGGATGGTCGTATAGATATCCTCATCAAGATCTCCATACAAGAAAGCATTGTTAACATCAAGTTGGTAAAGAGGCCATTTGTTTTTTACAGCTAAGGCAATAAGACATCTAATAGTAGACATTTTCACAACAGGAGAAAAAGTTTCATCATAGTCTATTCCTTCCCTTTGGTTATAGCCTTTAACAACTAATCTAGCCTTGTATCTATCAACTTCACCATTGGCTTTATATTTGATTTTAAATATCCATTTGTAACCAATGGGAGTTCTATTAGGTGGGAGATTAGTTATATCCCAAGCATGATTTTCATTTAAGGCCTCAATTTCAGAGTTCCTAGCATCAACCCAATTACTATCAAGGATAGCTTCTTCATAACAGGTAGGTTCAATACTTTTATTAAGACTAGAAGCAAAGCAGTAATTATCTTTGTTTAGGTTAGAATAATTAACAACCTTTTCAACACCATATTTGACTTTCCCTTCTACAATAAAGTCATTAAGATTACTGGGCAACTTAGAAACTCTGGTTGACCTTCTAGCAGTGGTGGCTGGCAAGCCTCTTTCTTGTTCAGAGTTCTGATCTGAATCAGATGATGTATTAGCATAATCAGAAGATGCATCTGCAGGATGTGATTCATGTGATATGTTGCCCTCAGGGTGTGTATTATCATCTATAGACTTTGCAAAAGGTTCATCATCCCTAGAGGGATGACTCAACATTGTGTCATCATCATAGGATGTCACTCTCCCTTCATCATTGGGACTTGTTTGTGAGTCAAAGAAATTTTTATGATTTAAATCTTTAGGCACATACGTTTCAACAAAAGGTTTTGACAAAGTAATTTTCATTTTGAAGGGAAAAACAGTTTCATAAAATTTGACATCTCTGGAATAAAAAATATGTTTTGTTTCTAAGCTCAAAAGTTTATAACCTTTTTTTCATTTGAATAACCATTAAAGACACTTTTCTCAGACCTACTACCAAATTTATCAAAGATGTTGAGAATGGTGGCATAGCATAAGCAGCCAAAGACTCTAAGGAGAGAGAGTGAAGGGTCATGCCCATACATAAGAGAGAAGGGGGACTTGCCAGACAGAACTGAAGAGGGTAACCTGTTTATGACATAGGCAGCAGTTAGAACACATTCAGGCCAAAGATATAAAGGTAATTCCCCCTGAAACATAAGGGATCTAGCCACATTAAGGAGATGCCTATGTTTCCTTTCTGCAATACCATTTTGTTGTGGTGTATAAATACAAGAGGTTTGATGTAGAATTCCTTTTTCATGAAAGAAGTGTTGAAGTTTATTATTGACAAATTCTGTCCCATTATCACTTCTGAAAATTTTAACATTGTGTTCAAATTGATTTGATAGCGTATGAGTAAAGTTAACAATGGAAACATAAACATCATCCTTTCCCTTAAGCATATAAACCCACACTGCCCTAGAATAGTCATCAACAATAGTTAAAAAAATATTTGTAACCATCTCTGCTAGTGACTTTATATGGTCCCCATACATCTAGATGAACAAGTTGACCAATTTTAGTTGATTTATGTTCACTTAGAGGGAATGGTTCCCTGGTTTGTTTAGCTTTGTTGCAAGTATCACAAAGATGGTCAGATTCATATGAGCTATCAAGTTTAAGAGTGGATTTAAGTATATGTAGGACTTGGTCAGAGGGATGACCAAGTCTTTGATGCCAGAGATTTCTAGAAACATGACAAACAGAGATGCAGTTATTAGAAGTAATCTTACATGTAGAATCAATATCAAACATATATAACCCATTGCATTGTTTACCAATCCCCACAATCCTTTTTTGATGTAAATCCTGTATATAGCAATTAGATTCATTAAACCCAACAAACATCTTATTGTCTCTAGCAATCTTATGAACAGACAGCAGACTGACATGTACTCAGGAACAACTAGAACATCAAAAAGAGTTAGGTCATTATTAACTTTTAAGTCACCTATTTTAGTAATTAGGGCCTGAGTACCATTGGGATGTCCAACAGTTAGACCAAGATTAGAAATGTCAACAACATTAATTAAAAATTTAGCAGATACAGTCATGTGCTTATTTGCACCAGAGTCAACAATCCAACCAAGACTGATGTTTCCAGATAAGGTTTTTGTGTTGTTGAAATTTATGTTAAACTTAACACTGCCATTAAAGAAGGTTCCTGAAAAAAATTTACCTGCCATGTTGGCATTAGTAGAAGACACATTTTTGTCATTAAGAAGACTCATAAGTCTGGAGAGCTGTTCATCAGACAAAGAGATAGGAGAGTTGCTAGCACTATTATCAGTGATACGATTAGTATCAGTGGAAACATTGTTACTGCTGAAAGGTTTAGCATTAAAGTTCTTTTTAACATATCCAGCAGGATAACCAACAAGATCATAACATCTATCAACAGTGTGACCAGGTTTTTTGCAGTTAGTGCATTTGAGATTCATGTTTGGTCCCCTGTTATTTGAACTGTTACCAGTATTAAAACCAGACCCTTTATTGAAATTGTTGTTGAATGATCCTTTTTTGTTATCAAAAAATTTTCCACTGTCAAAAGTTTTTGCAGCAAAATCAGTGGCATTGGGTTTAGTAGAGCTATTCCCAGATGACACATTTCAGCGAGATTCTTCTCCAGAGACAACAGAGAAAGCAGTTTTTACATTAGGCAAAGGGTCTCTGGTTAAAATATTACTTCTGATAGGAACATAAGTGTCATCAAGACCCATAAGAAATTGCATTAATTTGATTAGCTGATTGTGTTTTTCAAAATGTTTTGCAGCCTCACAAGTGCATGGAGGCAAGCTAATCATACAGTCAAATTGTTTCCATAAAGAGTTAAGGTTGTTGTAGTAATCATCAAGAGAAGACCCACTTTGACTAAGAGAGTTTATATTTTTATGAAAATTAAAAATAGTTGAACCATCAACCTTATCATAAGTATCTTTAAGATCATTCCACATTTCAAAAGCAGTTTTAGCATAGATAGCACCAGCAAATAATTCAGGACTAAGAGAGTTAAGAATCCAGGTAACCACAACAGAGTTACAAGTATCCCATTAATTAGCAAGACTAGGGTTTGAATCATCTCTTATGCAAGTACCATCAATAAACCCTAACTTATTATGGTTCCTTAAGGCAAAGGTCATGGCCATATTCCATATTTTATAATTTTCAGTTCTAGTGAGTTTGATAGAAATAATGGGAGTACCATTGGTATTATTGGGGTGTAAATACAAAGCATCACCAAAGGATAAGCTTTTCTCAGTGGAAGAACCACCACCACCACCACCAATATTATCATCACCAACAGCCATAATGCAAACAGTAAGACAGATAAAACACAGACAGATATAATAGCAAAAGCAGATAGACAAATAAATAAGACTTTGTAAATAAGAAACAACAAGCACCAAGCCTGTGGACTGGGGTAAACCAGAGCAGGTATTCGTACCACTCAGAGGTGGCAGATCAAGATGTTAGTCTACCCGTTTTCACCCACAAAGACTTAAGTACTGTTGTTTGAAGAAGATATTAGACTTAGACTTACAGAGCAATATGCAGCGGAAAGAACAAATCGCAATAAGAAATAACAAGTGATTATGCCAATAGCAATAACCCCAAACCACCAACTTATTGCTGAAGAGATGTCCCCAAGTTTCTATGAAGAAACCCTTGAATGGTGAATCAATAGTGATAATGAGCCTGAAGCTCTGATACCATGTACGAAAGTATCAGCAACAATAAATAAACAATAGAACTTTTATTCAAATCTGAGCCTCAATAGTCGGCTTAGATTATATCAACAATAGTATCCAAAGTGTTACAAGATCAGATTAATGTCAATGAGACAATAACCATATAAATACAATGAAGAGACAAGATCAGTGAAATGATCAGATAGAAGAGAAAATGTGAGACAATGACTGCACACACAATTGTATCTAACCCTAGATTAAGGGACTTCTTAAATAGGAGATTAAGATACATTAAGACCCCTCTAACGGCTATAAATGACTCATCAGCAGAAATGAGAAAGGCTTCAGCAGAAATAAAATCCTTGGAACTTTAAACCATTTATGCTTTGTCCATGATTAACACCTGTAATAAGCCTGCACTGAACATAACTTGAAAGCCATTAGAAATTGATAGAATGACATGATTGCCACAGATTAATACCCCAAAATTTAACACTACCGAGTTACCGTCTAAACACAAACGTCTCAAATCAGTACAAACCTAGCGATATCAATTAAACCATCCTCTGAAAACATATCACAATCACAAAGCTCTAAACTCCTTAAATTAGCACCTCGGGTTTCCGCCAAGAGTTTAAGATCAGAAGGAGACACAACCATGTTATGGATACATAGTGAATTCAAACGCGTAAACTTAATAGATATTTCTTGAATCCATGGGGTGACTGGAATACGATTTTTACATGAATAAGACTTAAGAGTTAAGGACTCGAGATTAGGGAATCTTAGACTTAAACGTTCGGGGTCAGGGAGGTAATGCACGTGGACAGTTACATGTTTACGTGTTAATGAATCGATATCACGACATCTTGTGGAAACTAATGAAACAGTATTAAGGACATCATTGTCTTGTATGTAAGGAATTACACAATCTAACACTAACTCCACCATAATTTTGACTATAAAAATACCTAATTCAGAAACAACAAGAACGAGAGCCTTACCAATTCACGCCGTCTTTCAGAATGTGTTCTCGTTGATATATATATAGGGATAAGAGTAAATTACACCCTTAGTCCTTGTGGTTAGGGTTGACCAACAAGGTTCGACCTTTGACCGAAACAAATGCACTGTTCGTCCTTAACTGCAAAACGCTATATATTGTTAGTTCTTAAATGCGAAACGCTATACTCGAGCTCGAGCCCAATGCTCTAGAGTTTGAGCCGATCTCAAACAAAAATTATCATTAGGTTAGTTTGACTAGCCGAGCTTTGAAAACTAATATTTGGCTCGGCTCGTTCGTAAGCTCATTCAAATATCTCGAGTCGAATGAGCTAGTCGGACTTAATGAGCTAAGCGAGCTATTCAAGCTTAACGAGCCAATCACCGATTATATACAAGTACTTTTTCTTTTCTTTTCTTTTTTCTATAATTTCGAATCAATGTTTTTATTTTTAATTGATTCTATACTTTTTTTTTCTTTTTTTTTCTTTTTTTTATACTATCTAAACTCAGGTTATAACATGCATTAGATACTAGCATCCTAAAACTACGTACTTTTGTTTATTTCTTTCGATGTGGGATTGGTTATCTTTTGTTTTTACCACTTTATTTGTAACAACTCTATATTGAAAACAAAATCTGTGAGTTTTCATAGTGATCTTTGACGAATGCTTAGGTTGTGTTTGTTTTTACTTACTGCAAAGTCACCCCATTGATCAAAACTAAAACGTATATGCTCCTCAATGAATACTAAAACGTCGGGTTCTGTCTCCAAGAGTCTCCCGTAATCATCAAAGTGGATAATTTGCATATTACAAATTAACCAAATGGAACGACACAAGACAAGATGATAAATAGATGAAGTTTACATATGCCCATGAGAAAGTCAAAGCTACAAGAATGCCTAAATACTTCAACCATGGGTCGTGGTGCATGTACATAAGACTAATAAATTCACGTGTGATCTTTAAGATAAGACATTAAACATGGTAGAACCCAAAATACTAGCAGACGTATTGATTCATGTCATAAAGAAATGAGCTAATTCCTGTCATGAAAACTATACACAATGGTAAAGTATATTGTAGAAATTTATAAAACCAAAGTAATTTTAACACAAACAACCAGTTTTGAAAGTGAACCGAGCCAACCACCCCTTGGCTCACTCTTATTATTAATCAAAAGCTAAGTATAGCAGTTTTACAGTACAGAGAAAGAACAGATAAAGACTATACACATACTAGGGTTTCTCTTCTACTCAGGAACAATATAGAGAGAAGAGATATATTTCACACAGACGATTTTGATATATTAAGACCTTCTAGCTTTGACTTGAGTTCATATAGCTGCTAGAATAATCTTTCCACATTAAAACCTTGATCTTCTAAACATTACAACTTCAGTCCTTCTATTTCTTGACTTTGAGATAATTCTTATATCTTCAACACTCCCCCATAAGCATTAGCTTCCTGAAGCTCCCCCGTCATCCTTAGCTTGATCTTCAGATTTATCCTGAAACACATTAAACAAACCAAGAACTTTGCAAAAAATGTTATGGTCAGTAATGTTAAGACCCTTAGTGAACAGGTCTGCAACATTATCTTCAGTTCTGACTTTTACTGGTTTAATGAAACCATCAGCCACTTTTTCGCTCAAAAATAGAGATCAATCTCAAAATGATTGCTTCTTTCATGTAACATAGGATTAACAGAAATCTGCATAGCAGAACTGTTATCACAATACATACTCACAGGCAACCTCACACTAGCATGTAGATCAGCCATGATTTTGGTGATCCACGTAACTTCACAACATACATTACACATTGCCCTGAACTCAGCCTCATTAGAGGATCTAGCAACATAAGCTTGCTTTTTACTTTTTCAGGAAACCAAATCATTTCCCAGAAACACACTATATCCAGTAACAGACCTCCTGGTCACCTTACACTTTGCCCAATCAGAATCAACAAACACTTTAATCCTTTTAATATCACCTTCTTTAAAAGTGATACCAAGACCAGGCTCATTCTTTAAGTATCTCAAAACTCTAAAAGCAAGCCTCAAATGAGATTTCATAGGCTTATGCATTACTTGACTTAAACAATGCACAGCATAAGAAATATCTGGCCTTGTTAAAGTTAAGTAAATCAATTTGCCCACAAGTTTTTGATAATTTGTTATACTTGTTAAAGGCTCATCATCTCCAAACTTAGAAACAAGCTTTTTGTTATCAGGATTAGTTTCAATAGGAGACCACAAGGTTTACAACCAAGCATACCAACCTCAGTTAAGAGTTGAGTACAATACTTCCTTTGAGTAAGACAGATCCCATTATCAATATCAATAACCTCAATTCACAGAAAATATTTGAGTTTACCCAAGTCTTTAATCAAAAACTTTGAACTTAAAAAAAATTTAAACTTGTTAATTTCATTTGTATTATTTCCAGTAATGATAAGATCATCAACATATACTAACAGAATTAACAAAACATTATTTTCATTTTTAATGAACAAAGAGAAATCATTAGGACTTTGTATAAACCCATTTTCTTTAAGCACGGACACCAATTTCTCATTCCATTTTCTAGGAGCTTGTTTTAATCCATACAATGACTTAATCAGTTTGCAAACTCTTTTATCATTTTATCAGAAAAACCTTCTGGCAAAGTCATGTAAACATCTTCCTCTAATTCACCATATAAGAAAGCATTATTTATGTCAAGTTGGAATAGAAGCCATTTATCATTAACAGCAATACTTAAAACACATCTTATAGTAACAATTTTGACTATAGGAGAAAAAGTATCCTCATAATCAATTCCTTCTCTCTGATTATACCCCTTAGCTACCAACCTAGCTTTATATCTTTCAACTTCACCATTAGCTTTGTATTTAACCTTAAAAACCCACTTATAACCTATGGCTTTTCTACCATCAGGTAATTCAACAACCTCCCAAGTACCATTCCTATTTAAAGTTTCAATTTCTTGATTCATAGCATCTACCCATCTACTATCTTTGACAGCTTCTTCATAAGTAGTAGGTTCATATATTTTATTAAGACTAGATGTAAAAACAAAGTTATCAAAACTTAAATTTGAATACTTAACAACTTTATCAATACCATACTTATGATTTTTATTAAGCACAAAATCCTTATACTTAGATGGTAAAGCTGTCATTCTACTAGTCCTTCTTGCTGGTTCTGGTGACTCAAACATTTTACCAAACATATCTAGATCCTCACCCTCAGATATATAACCATCATCAACATTACTAGTACCCTGTATACCATCAGAAACCACAGTTTCTGTTGCATACTCACGATTCTCAGTGTCCTTCCTACTAGATGTGTTCCTAGTGATGTCTACATTAACTGTATCTATATTCTCTGTTGTATCAACTGGCAAATTGATATCTACATCAGTTGTATCAGCAGATTCTACAGTCTTAGTATGTAGATGCTCACCATCACTAGCATCACCTTCTACAGTGATGAAACTAGGTTTATGAATACTAGATTCAGGTACAGATTTGTTGTTACCATCTATACTACTTATGTTATCATCATAGGGTTCATTGGTTCTAAAATTATCTTGACTGCTATTAAAATCTTGATCAAAGAAATTTAAAGTATTTATTCCATTGTCATTAAACACAAAATCTTTAGAAAAAGATGTATTCTTAAATGGAAAGACAGTTTCATAAAATTTTACATCTCTTGAAAACATAAACTTCTTTTGATCAATGTTAAAAAGCTTGTATCCTTTTTTATCAAATGCATATCCAACAAACACACATTTATCATATATGGATGCAAACTTATCAGATTCATTTAAAGCAGTTGAAAAACATAAGCAACCAAAACATTTTAGATTCAACAGATTAGGTTCAGTATTATACACAATTTCAAATGGACTTTTTTCCAGACAACACAGCAGTTGGCAACCTGTTAATAAGGTAAGTTGCAGTTAGAATAGACTCAGTCCACATGTTCAAAGGTAAACCCCCCCCCCCCTGAAACATGAGGGCTCTAATAGTGTTTAGTAAATTCCTATGTTTTCTCTCAGCTACACCATTTTGTTGAGGTGTATAAGGACAAGAAGTCTGATGTAAAATATCATTGTTAGACAAAAAAAACTTCAAATCTTTTATTTAAAAATTCTGTCTCATTGTCACTTCTAAAAACTTTAATAGTTTTTTCAATTAATGAGATTATAAAAACTATTAATATGAACAAAAACTTCAGTTTTGCTTTTCATCAGATACACCCAAACAGCCCTGGTGTAGTCATCAACTACAGTAAGAAAGTACTTAACATCTTCTCTACTGGTCACCTTATATGGTCCCCACACATCTAAATGAACAAGATCACCCATATGTTTAGTTTTATGATTACTTAAAGGAAATGGTTCTCTTATTTGTTTAGCTTTATGACATATCTCACAAGGTTCATAACTAGTAGTCTTAAGGTCTTTCAGTTTACTTTTAAGCACAGTTAACACATGATCAGAGGGGTGTCCAAGCCTATTATGCCAAATACAATTTGACATAATACAACTCTCAATATTACTATTATTAACCCTCTTACCTTCATCTAGAAAATGAAAACCACCTTTTTGACTACCAGTCCCCATCAGGAACCTTTGAGTTAAATCCTGAATTTTACAAACCTTATCATTAAAACTGACAACCACCTGATTATCTTTAGACAATTTATGAACAGACAACAAACACACATGATACCCAGGAACAACCAACACATCTTTTAAAACAAGATTATTTCCAAACTTAAAACTTCCAATTATTTTAACCTGTGCAACTGTCCCATTGGGATGTGCAACTGTAAGATTTAAATGAGAAACATCCATTACATCATAAAGATGAGTAGCACTAAAAGTGATATGTTGACTTGCTCCTGAGTCAATGATCCACCCAATATAAGTACTATAGGTACTTATATTAGAGTTGAAATTAAAAAATCTGCAAGTAAATAAACTAATCACACAATTGGATGCAATAATAGTACCTGCAACACTAGCATGAGCCTTGCTAGTATCACCTGAACCACTAAGTAAAGCCATTATTCTGTTATACTGATCACTAGTAAGAGTATGAGTAGTACTCTTGCTAGAATCAGTCTTATTATCAACCACATTATTAACATTGCCTTTTTTAACAAAACCAGGTGGATATCCAACTAATTCAAAACACCTATCAATAGTATGACCTGTCATATTACAATGCTTGCAGACAAAGTTTGACACTCTGTCAAACCTTTTGTTGTTATTATTAGTGTTCTTATTAGAATTCCAATTATTATTTTGAGTATTACCAGTAAAAGGTCTAGCAGCAAAGGCTGCTGCCCTATTTTTAACAGATTTATTAGCCACATGATTAATTTTGTGAGACTCATCTCTAGATAGAGTAGCAAAAGTAGACTTAACATCAGGTAAGGGATCAGTAGTCAGAATAAGGCTTCTAACAGAGCTAAAACTATCATCAAGACCCATAAGAAGTTGCATCAGTCTCAAAATATCTGAATGCTTTTTCAAAGTGGGGGCTGTTTCACAAATGCATGTAGGCAGATCAACAAGAGAGTCAAACTGTCTCCGTAATGCATTAAACTCATGATAATAATCTGAACGACTCATTCCAGATTGTGTTCAAGTATGTATTTTATGATGCAGATTATATATCATAGACTCATCATCTTTATTACATTTTCACTTAATTCATCCCACACAGATTTAGCATTCACATAAAACACTTGACCTTTATAAAGATCTTGTGAAATACAACCAAGAATCCAAGATAAAACCACAAAATTACACCTATCCCATTGTGTCTGATATAGAGCATCAGTGGGATCTCTAACACACTTCCCATTAATAAAACCAAGTTTGTTTCTAGTATGCAATGCCAGCTGCACAACAGCTGACCAGACCTTATAGTTCTCAGTACCTTCAAGTTTGAAGGTAATCAACTGAGCACCAATGTCTTGGGGATGTAAATATAAGGGTCATATATATCCAGTTTTAATTCACTACTCCCCCCTTCAGGGCCCTTGCCCTTATCATTAGGACCATCAACCATAATGAATACCAGAAAGAAACAATAATAACAACACAAACAAGAAACAAAAAAACAGCAACACCTTGTAACTCCTCAATCACAATTAACCACCAAACAGTCTAAACCAACTCCAACAAACAAATCCCTTTATCTACTCAACCTCCACAATCCTAACCAACAAAAACCTAATAAAAAAACCTAAAAGAGGGTGAGAGAGGTATTACAACCACGCAAGCTTCGAAACAAATAACTAAGAACCAGGATCAAGAAGATCCAATATCCATAACAGCACAACGGAACAATAAGCTGAAAAAAAAAACAATTACAATTTAAAGATCAACAATCTGACTCAAACAAACCCTAAAAATTATTTTAGGTTTTTTGATTTTTTTTTCAAGAAACTTGAAATTAGAATCAAACTAGTCAGATTATTGAAAGAATCAAAACAAAACAACCTGAATTAGGGTTTGATACAGTAAACCCTAATTTTCAACTAATTTGATTAAAAAACCAAATTAACACAATTCGACAACTAACTAACTCACAAGATTGTAGAATCAAGAAGTAATTAGTTAAAAACCATCAGGAACAAAAAAACCCAAAAATCAATAAACCCTAATTTTTGAGAATTTGCAATTACCCTTCAGATCTTAAAGATCTGACATCAAGAAAACAATATCAACACTCAGATACAAAATATCTACACCAATAGATCAAAACCCCCAAATTTTGAGAAACCCTAGTTTTAACAAAAAAATGTTACAATCTTTAAAAATCACTTCGGTATAGAGCAACCTGGCTCTGATACCATGTAGAAACTTATCAAACCAAAGTAATTTTAACACAAACAACTAGTTTTGATAGTGAACCCAGCCAACCACCCCTTGGCTCACTCTTATTATTAATCAAAAGCTAAGTATAACAGTTTTACAGTACAGAGAAAGAACAGATAAAGACTATACACAAACTAGGGTTTCTCTTCTACTCAGGAACAATATAGAGAGAAGAGAGATATTTCACACACACGATTTTGATATATTAAGACCTTCTAGCTTTGACTTGAGTTTATATAGCTGTTAGAATAATCTTTCCACATTAGAACCTTGATCTTCTAAACATTACAACTTCAGTCCTTCTAATTCTTGAATTTGAGATAATGTTTATATCTTCAACATATACATGTAAATTGAGAACGCATGATAGAAAAATAGACTCTGAGACTGAAACCTACTTTTTAAGATTCTAACATCATTGACAATAAATCATTATCTTTATTAGCTACAGGGTGGTGGTGGTGGTGGAAGGTGGCGGTGGTTGTGTCGTAGTAGAGGGTGGTGGTGGTGAAAATTTAAAAAAAAATAAAAAATAAGAGTGAGTAAGAAACGAGGATAAATTAGTAATTTCACTAGGCGTTTGACTTTGACTAACGAAAAAAATAACGATTGTTAGTGAAAAAGACATAACTTGTGACAAAAGGTAAACAATAATGATGCTTGGTAATTTGTTACACGTACACGTTAAAAATTCCAAAATTTTGTAAGTTTGTTACACGTAGGTGTTGAAAAGGTACCAAGCAAGGAAAGACACAATAAACAACTTCTTGATGCAATCTTTTCAACTGCTACAATTACGTATAAATCATAGTTCGGGCTTATAAATATTTCATTGCTTTTACTTTTTGTTCATGTGGGACAAGATATTAGATTAAAATTATCAATTTTTATTATACATCTATTAATACAAAAAGTGTGACGAGTTAGAGTATGTTTTATAAATGTATGTTGGGCCAAACTATTAATGGGATGAATATGTATTAAACCACGTATTGGATTGAATACTTGCACAAATGAAAGTAAACCATTAGCCTTACTGTGGGGACGGACTCCACGATTAAGCTCCGGTGTGAGAGTAAGTACTCATGTTTGTTAGAGAATATTGAAGTATGTGTATTATTATGTGTGAGAAAGTCATACCTTGTGAGAGAATCATAGTTCCTTTTATAGGCGAGTTCAATGCTAGGGTTTCCTAGCATTTCGCTTATAATTGTTAGTGACCGGAGTGGGACCCTTGCCAGACAAGGTTCCGCAGTAATCATAGTTGCGGACACAGATAGACTTTCGTGGTCGTGCGTCTGATCCACTAGGTGTTCTGCGTGCGTCTTTGTATCTGGAACGCAAACAATTTGTTATTGGGCTTACTGGGGGTCTAGTGTTTGTGGCTGTTTTACTTTGTTGGGCCTGGGCTTAAAGTGCGTATAGCACGAGCTAAGCCCAATAGGCTTGTTGTACGTGTTATACGTCATCAAGTCCCCCCAGCCTAGTCCATTCATTGTGTGCGATGCATTTGTCGCGTGTAGTGAATGTTGCTAAACTTAAGGTATCTAAACGGTTTCTCTTTCATACTTCCGAAGTGTCTTTGTAACACTTTCTTTCTTGGCAGGTGAAACGTGAGACGTGGGCGCTTATAGGCTTTTCATTTTCTTTCTTGTGTTGGTGCATATTCATACTCGTTACCATGTTAAAGTATAAACCAAAAACTTATATCATTCTAACTATAAGCATAATTTATGCTCAACAAAGATCTGCATTAACACCTAACAAATCATATTGCTTTACCAAAATCGACTCCCTTGTTATTGATCTACTTGTATTCTTATGTTTCTTTATTGTATGACAAGATTTGCCAAAATTATCTTAATGCTTGTCCCACATCGATAGAAACTAAAAGCAATGATATCTTTATAAGTCTAACCATAAATGTTAGGTTAATATATATGAGTAAACACACAAAAATATTTTGTTGCGTCTTTATTTGCTTAGCTATTTTTTAACATTCTTCACGTGTTACAATTAGATTAAATATATATGGGTATATGGAATTAACCCTAGATTAAACATATTAGCAGGGTACCTGCGCGTTGGCCCGTGTCTACTCGGGCTCGAGCCCGTTTGGTCCGCGCCCGTTCGGGCTCAAGCCCATTTGGCCCGTTGCCCGTTCGGGCTTTGATATTTGTATAATATGTTTTATTATTTGTAGTAGTGAAATTTAATGCAGGAATTATGTTTAATTTGGTTGTACAATATGCTTGATAATTGTATTTCTTATGTAAGGAGTGTTTTAATAACTGTATTTATTGACCAGTTAAATAATTGACTATATCAAATAGCATTAATGTGGTGTTTTGTTATACACTATGCTTCTTGTCTTGTATGTCTGAAAATTATGTGCATTAAAGTGTTGCACATTATGTTTCTTTTCTTGTAAGTAGTAGTCATTATAGTCATTAATAACATTGACCACTTTAATAGCATTAATGTTGTAAGTCTGAAAATTACATCATGCTTATTTTGTTGTACATTATGCTTATTTTGTTGTAAATCTGAAAATTGGTTGTAATTTTTGGTGAAAGGGTGTTTTTAATAGCATTAATGTTATTTGACAGAATTTTGATTTTAAAATGACAGCAGGCTTTATTTTGTTATACAATATGCTTACTTTGTTGTAATTCTGAAAATTGGGTGCATTAAAATGTTATAAATCATGCTAAATTTCTTGTACGTCTTAAAATTAAGAGTGAGGTGCTTTCGTGCATTATAAGTAGTATAGATAACTCTGTCATTAAAATTAGATTAGCGAGTACACTTGTCTAACCAAAATTTCAGCATGGTAAACCCATGATTAACAACCCATAAATGAACGATGGGTAAATGACATTACCCTCTTTGTTGAAAAGTAAACATGAATTACATATATAAAAGGGAAAATCACCTAAAAATATAGTAGACTTACTCATTTTTTGGTTGCGTATACCCAAGACTTTTTTATTATTATTATTATTATTATTATTATTATTATTATTATTATTATTATTATTTGCTTTTATATACCCTTAACTTTCTCATTTCGACTTTCGTGTGTATTTACGCATGTAAAATAACCATTTTATCATTCGATGTCAATAGAGTGGTTACAAAATTATAAAGGTAAAATGGTCATTTTGCATGCGTAAATACACACAAAAATCAAAATTCAAAAGTTTGATGTATATAATAATATTAAAAAAAGATGACTACACACAACTAAAAAAATAGATAAGTTTACTACACTTTTAGAAAATTTTCCTTACATAAAAATATGCGGACAACAAAGTGATAAAAAAAATTTAATGAAACATAGAGCATTTCACAATTGTTTGACATTACTCTGTTTGATTCTTTCATTAATCATAAAAATGCTATTCATTAGGCAGAGCATACGTGCACTAGAGCGAGACTGTTTATTTTATAGGGTTAATAGTTTGGAAATTTATTTAACTTATAATTTTTGATAGTTTTGTGTAGTATAACTTTTTTTTTTTAATAAATCACAAAAAGTTTGTGATTTAATAGAAAATAAAAGTCCACCACACGAAATTATAAAAGATGATAATGTTGGAAAATTTAGTGCACTTGTGGGATTAGTTCACACCTTGTAATGGGTTAGGAGGCACGGAGTGTACACCCATAAGGTCCATGAACACCCTGACTCTGATAGTTGTTTGTATTGGTAGTGCTTGGTGAAAGTATTGTGGTGATTACCACTGATTATCAGTGTTTCCACTGAAGCAGTACTTCCACTGGATCAGTGTTTCCACTGAAGTGGTGATTCACTGAAGTAGTGTTTACACTGAAGCAGTGTAACCACTGATAGCACTATGAAGGTACTGATGATAGTATTGCTTGTAACTGCTTTGACCTATTCAAGTGGCAGTTTAAACTGCATTATGACCACGTTTAATTGGTCATGTAACCACTAACGGTTATAATGAGGATAATTATGAGGCTATTAATGGGCCGATTAATACTCATAATTCCATTGACTAGCCAAGAGTATCTTCCTATAAATAGGAGATCTGTTTTACAGATTTACACAGTGAAAATACGTGTGAAAACAATACATCAAGCCTAAACACTTATTAGCGAAGGGGTTATAGAATTGTGCCTAATTCTTTAACTACATTTGGTCTTATCCCAAGTAGATATTCGTGATACCCAGACATTAGGGTCGAATAGTTTACTTTGGAAAGTGATCACACGATTCCAAGTGATATCCGGTAACCACCAATTGGTATTTGTTACTTCTGACCTTTGTTTGTTTCTGCTGAACAGTTGAGCATATCTGCTGAAGTTGATTATCTTACCCTGCTGCTGGGAAACTGATACCCTAACAATCAAAGTAAACTATTCTGTGATAATCAATGGCAACTGCTGCAATGAAACATATGGCTTCAAACTTTGCCAAGCTTGATAAGTTTGAAGGGGTGGACTTTAGGAGGTGGCAGAAGAAGATGCACTTCTTGCTGTCAAGCATGAGTGTGGTCTATGTTTTGACTACACCTATTCCTGATGATGGGGATGATGCTACTGTGGAGCATATCAGAAGGAGGAGCAAATGGGAGAATGATGACTACATATGCAGAGGCTTAATTCTCAATGGTATGTCTGATTCCATGTTTGATATTTATCAGAACATTGAATCTTCCAAAGAACTGTGGGACTCCTTGGATGCCAAATATATGGCTGAGGATGCATCAAGTAAGAAGTTCCTTGTTAGTAATTTCACAAATTACAAAATGACTGATTCAAGACCAGTTATGGAACAATACAATGAACTTCTTGGAATACTTGGAAGGTTTACACAACATAATATGCACATGGATGAGTCTATTTCAGTCTCTTGTGTCATTGACAAACTCCCTCCTTCTTGGAAAGATTTCAAGCATACCTTGAAACATAAGAAAGAGGAGTTAACTCTGGTTGAGTTGGGCAGTCATCTGCGCATTGAGGAATCTCTCAAGGTGCAGGATAATGACAAGCCAAAGAGTAGCGATGCTACTGGTGCATCTGTTGTCAATATGGTGGAGCATAATAACTCCACCAGGTACAATGACAACAAAGGCAAACGCAAATATCATGACAACACAAGGGCAGATCCTAACAAGAAGGCAACACCTACTTGTTGGAAATGTGGCAAAACTGGTCACATTAAAAGGGACTGCAAGGGTGTTAAAGTTGGTGGTAAAGCCAATGGATCAGGCACTAATGGTTCAGGGAGTGGTGGTTCTTCCAACTCACTGAAAGGTCAGAATATGGTTAATAAGTCTTTTCAGATTTATTATGTTACATATGTATCTGAATCTCATTATGTGCAGGATGATGATGTTGCGTGGTGGGTTGACTCTGGTGCAACAGTTCATGTGTGCAAAGATAGAAGCTGTTTTAAGACTTATGAGTCACTGAATGATGGTTCTATTCTTCACATGAGAAATGAGTCAACAGTCTTGGTGCATGGTCATGGTTGTGTAGATCTTAAGTTTAGTTCTGGAAAGATTGTAACTTTGTTTAATGTTATTCATGTTCCTGATATAAGGAAAAACTTGGTTTCAAGTAGTGTTTTGAATAATCATGGATATAAAAAAGTTATTGAATCTGATAAATTTGTCTTGTCTAAATGTGGTGTTTTTATTGGTTTTGGTTATTTATGTAATCAAATGTTCAGGCTTAACATTTCCACTGATAGTTCATTCGTTACCACTGATAGTGTAAATTCAGCCTTTGTGACCACCACTGACCAGACTGACTCTACCCTTTGGCATGCTAGACTTGGACATGTACACTATAAGAGAATGCAAGATATGTCTAAGGATGGGTTAATCCCAGCATTTGACATGGACACTGAAAAGTGTAAAACTTGCATGTTGACCAAGATAACTAAGAAACCCTTTCAGGGTGTTAGTCGTGAGACTGAGCTCTTAGAGTTGATACACAGTGACATGTGTGATTTGCATGCTACTCCATCTTTAGGGAATAAGAAGTACTTTGTGACATTTATTGATGATGCTTCTAGGTTTTGTTATGTTTATTTGTTACATACTAAGGATGAAGGATTAGATAAATTCAAAGTATTTAAAACTGAAGTTGAATTACAACTTGGGTCTTTGATCAAAAGATTAAGGATTGATAGGGGAGGTGAGTACATGGATACTCTGTATTTTCAGTTTGTTGGTATAATCCATGAAACGACTGCCCCTTATACTCCTCAGCAAAATGGTATTTCTGAAAGGAAAAACAGGGTGCTGAAGGAGATGGTTAATTCCATGTTGTCCTATTCAGGACTGAGTCAAGGGTTCTGGGGTGAAGCTATGTTAACAGCTTGTTATTTATTAAATAGGGTTCCCAACAAAAGGAGCAAGGTTACCCCTTATGAACTATGGACTAAAAGGAAACCCAACCTGAACTATCTCAAGGTTTGGGGTTGTAGGGCTGTTGTAAGACTCCCTGATCCAAAGTTGGAAAATTTGGGTGAAAGAGGCATTGATTGCATCTTTGTTGGATATGCTCAGCATTCCAAGGCTTTTAGATTCTATGTTATAGAACCTAATGAATATGTTTCAATTAACTCCATAATTGAATCAAGGGATGCAAACTTTGATGAGAATAGATTCTCATCAGTCCCTAGACCAAGTATGAGGATTCCTAATGGAACTCATGACACTGGTGTATCAGAGGTCCCTGATGATGAACCATCAGTGGTCCCTGATGAGGTTGTGGTTCAACAACCTGAACCTATGCTTAGAAAGAGCAAAAGGGTCAGGACTCCAAAGTCATTTGGACCTGAGTTTCAACTGTATTTAGTTGAAGGAACAAGGGATGAGGTCTCAGATCAATACTCCTATTGCTTCATTGTTGAGGATGATCCCAAGACATTTGAAGAAGCAATGAAGTCCCAGGATATTGCTTTCTGGAAAGAAGCAATCAATGATGAGATGGATTCCATCATGGGCAACAACACTTGGGTGTTGGTTGATCTACCACCTGGTTGCAAACCTTTGGGTTGCAAATGGATTTTCAAAAAGAAAATGAAGGTAGATGGAACTATTGAAAAGTTCAAGGCTAGACTAGTCATTCAAGGCTTTAAACAAAAGTCAGGGATAGACTATTTTGATACTTATGCCCCTGTGGCTCGTATCAGTACCATAAAACTGCTGATTGTATGGCATCTATTCACAATCTGATTATTTATCAGATGGATGTGAAGACAGCTTTCTTGAATGGTGAATTGGATGAGGAGGTTTATATGAACCAACCTCAGGGCTTCATCATGCCTGGCAATTGAAACAAGGTGTGTAAACTGATTAAGTCTCTTTATGGACTTAAGCAGGCACCTAAGCAATGGCATCAAAAATTTGATGAAGTGGTTTTTTCTGGTGGTTATGTTCTTAACCAAGCTGACAAATGTGTATATAGCAAATTTGATGAATCTGGTAAAGGAGTCATCATTTGCCTATATGTTGATGATCATCATTTGTCTATATGTTGATGACATGTTGATCTTTGGCACTGACCAAAATCAGGTTGACCTGACAAAGGAATTTTTGTCATCAAGGTTCTCCATGAAAGACATGGGGGAGGCTGATGTTATCCTTGGTATAAGGATTAAACATGAAAGTAACAGAATTTCTATCTCTTAGTCTCATTATATTGAGAAGGTGTTGAGGAAATTCAATTACTTTGATTGTACTCTTGTGAGTACACCTATGGATACTTGTGAGAAACTGATGCCTAATAATGGCAAAGCTGTATCTCAACTTGAGTATTCTAGGGTAATTGGCTGCCTGATGTATGCCATGACTTGTACAAGACCTGATATTGGTTTTGCAGTGGGAAAATTGAGCAGGTATACTAGTAATCCTAGTGCTCATCACTGGCAAGTTGTTCAAAGGGTACTGAAGTATTTGAAGAGAACTATGGATTATAGTCTCTCATATACTGGTTACCAATCAGTGTTGGAAGGATACACTGATGCAAGTTGGATCAGTAACACTGAAGACAATTCGTCTACTAGTGGCTGGGTATTCCTACTTGGTGGAGGTGCAATTTCTTTTGCATCCAAGAAGCAAACTTGCATCACCAGTTCAACAATGGAATCTGAATTTGTGGCTTTGGCAGCTGCTGGTAAAGAAGCTGAATGGTTGAAAAAACTTGCTTCTTGAGATTCCATTGTGGCCTAAACCTATAGCACCTATTTCTATCCGTTGTGATAGTGTAGCTACATTGGCTAAGGCTTATAGCCAGATGTACAATGGTAAGTCTAGACACTTAGGTGTCAGGCATAGCATGATTTGTGAGCTTATCATGAATGGGGTGGTATCTATAGAGTTTGTTAGATCTCAACAGAACTTAGCTGATCACTTGACGAAGGGATTAGCTAGAGACTTGGTTATAAAGTCTGCTAAAGGGATGGGTTTAAGTCCAACTTAGTCACTGAATGCTAGGACACCCAACTCCCTCCTAAGGAAACTTGGGAGCTGAGTTCAATGTGGAAAGCTGAACATTCAGTGGACTGGAGCACATGTTTTATTTACATCCCAAGGTTGTGCTCGGAACCTGCTGAAAGGAGGATGAAGTCTTTACTTCTTAATGATTAATTTTCTTTGAAAAAGTGCTTGGCAGGAGCATGACTAAAGAGGAACCACCTATGTAAATGTTGAAGTTTTGCCGCTTCAGGAAGCTTTGGACTTTAGCTTCTACAACATTTATGAATTTGGATATGGACACATGGCTTGTATAGTGTCAGGAGCTGATAAGTGTTTGAAAACTTGTGTGTAGTTATCTTCAGGTATTCAAATGGGTTGAAGGGTTCAATTCTTAGAACACCCTGATTCTCAAATATTTGAACGTGTAACTACTAAGATGGAAATTCAATCCTCAGGACATTTTCATTTATGCACATGTTTTGCTTGATGTTTGTTTTTCATGCAAAGGAAGTGAACTAAATTTGGGGAGGATTGTTGGAAAATTTAGTGCACTTGGGGGATTAGTTCACACCTTGTAATGGGTTAGGAGGCACGGAGTGTACACCCATAAGGTCCATGATCACCCTGACTCTGATAGTGGTTTGTATTTGTAGTACTTGGTGAAAGTACTGTTGTGGTTACCACTGATTATCAGTGTTTCCACTGAAGCATTACTTCCACTGGATCAGTGTTTCCACTGAAGTGGTGATTCACTGAAGTGGTGTTTACACTGAAGCAGTGGTGTTTCCACTGAAGCAGTGTAACCACTGATAGCACTATGAAGGTACTGATGATAGTATTGCTTGTAACGGCTTTGACCTATTCAAGTGGCAGTTTAAACTGCATTATGACCACGTTTAATTGGTCATGTAACCACTAACGGCTATAATGGGGATAATTATGAGGCTATTAATGGGCCGATTAATACTCATAATTCCATTGACTAGCCAAGTGTATCTTCCTATAAATAGGATATCTGTTTTACAGATTTACACAATGAAAATACGTGTGAAAACAATACAGCAAACCTAAACACTTATTAGCGAAGGGGTTATAGAATTGTGCCTAATTCTTTAACTACATTTGGTCTTATCCCAAGTAGATATTCGTGATACCCAGGCATTAGGGTCGAATAGTTTACTTTGGAAAGTGATCACACGATTCCAAGTGATATCCGGTAACCACCAAGTGGTATCTGTTACTGCTGACCTTTGTTTGTTTCTGCTGAACAGTTGAGCATATCTGCTGAAGTTGATTATCTTATCCTGCTGATGGGAAACTGATACCCTAACAGATAAGTTAGATAAATTTTCAAGCTATTACCCGTATTTTATAACTTGTACGTTTACATCTAAAAAAATGTAAGAAGATTGTTTATATTTGATGAATATGTGAATACACAAGAAAAATGACCAAAAATCATATAAAATTTGGTTTTCGTATGCATAATAATGTTTCTTACATAAGGTATGTTGGGTAAAAGTAGTTGTAAGCTATATGTTATAAGCTATAAACTGCAAGCTATAAACTGTATACTGTAAAATTGTTAACATGAGTTACAAGTTTTATCTTTTTTCAATAAATTGTTTGCTAAATTTGCTCTGTAATTATACTTATAAGTTGTTAACAATATTTTTATTATTAACGGCTCTGAAATATTCTAAAAGCTTCATGAATCAGCTTTTCATTTTGAAGCTACTTGTTTAAAATAAAAGATTGAAGTTAATATATCCAAACGAAGCTACTTGTTTTGAAGAAAATTGTTTTTGTAAAAAAAAAAACTAACATTTCCTTAAAAAAAAAAAAAAAAAAAAAAAAAAAAAAAAAAAAAAAAACCCATAATTTTAGTCAAGCATTAAGCTTTTAGCTAGTAGGGCAAATGTAATAGAGTCAATCAAATATCAACATCATTACAACAATCGACTCCCATTTTTTCTTATTTTATGTTTACCAATACTGTATATGACAAAGGGCATGAAATATTATACAGTTTTACAATTTAATATCATCATTCTTTTTAAGGAGGTGATTTGCACACTTTTAAAAATGTTTGGGACACTTAACTATACAATCAGATAAAGCACATTGTAAACACAGTACAAATATTTAATGCAAAGAGTTGAGTGTCCTAATCATTTTCAAGGGTGTGCAAATCAATTCTCTTCTTTTTAACTTTGGAATCACACAAGTTAGTGATCTACTCCGTACATGTTATCTTATGTTTCTTTGATGTATAATGGGAACAAGTAGGTTGGCGCCCGCGCGTTGCTGCGGGAGCGTGCGTGTCATAGTTTTAGCTGTATTATTATGGGAAGCCTACATGTCTTCGGTTTCCTTATTTTTTATGCTTTGGGCCTTATTCAAGAGGTGCAATCCGTTGGAAATCATGCTGCTATGAAAGTGAAATGGCATATTCTGTAAATGATGATAAAGGTATTTTGCTTAGCATTAGGCAAAAACTCTATAATGACAGTGGTCTAATTTGTTCCTTCTACACTACATACACTCATATTTACACTTATATTAAACATTGTAATCTCATAAACACTGTGCAAGCTCCATACCAGCAAAAAGACAACAAAGATTGTGCATTTTTGTACTAAAATATGGCTAAGTTACAGGTCGCTCGAAAGCTGTATTATGGATCATGTAATCCACACCTGTTGATCTACCAAATAAGGAAAAATTCCGATGTAAGAAATCCGCTAGTATATGAATATCGGAAACGTCATACCATGAGATGCGAGAAATTGTCAATACTCGCAATCTATTTTTCTCGTAACCAAAACCTATCGCATTTCGAAGTGTTACTCAAACTCACCTAATCGTTACTGATTTTCACCTTTTCCAGCTACGTCAGACTTAAACAAATATTATTAAACTCGGTACATATCGGCGCACGGCATTTACTTAATGGGCATGGAGATTCAGATATATTGCGTGGAATGTACAAACGGCATATTTTATTGCAGAAACTGTGCAAAGCCTGTCCAAAATTTGTGCCTTGTTTTGTATCAAGTGCTTTAGCTTAAGAAAGTCAGTCTAATAACAAACAAAGATCATAATATATCCAAGTTTGAGCTAAAACATTTAAAAGGATATGCATACTTCTACTCATCATTAATACAAAAAACTAAAGTGGATTACTGGTGGTTTTAGACAATGGGGGTATATAGTATCAGTCTCTATGCGCGCAAATACAGAACAACCAAGTTGTCATAAGTTGACAATGATACTACTACAGATGACAAATGGTTCTTGTTTTCAAATAGTACATTAAACATTGATAAAGTTTTACAATTTCAATTTCTAGGACAGACCTGATCATAAAGGTATAGAACACATAGTGATTCAAGCATTCAAACAATGCAGTCGGCCAACGTGTGCTTAATCAGGTACTGGAACTCTTTTTGAGATATTTCTTCCTTATCCTTGAATCCTGAAGATACCTCTTTGCTGGAAAAAGACAACCAAACGAAACAATAAGCTAGTATTATAATAGATATAGCAACTGAGTCAAAATCGTGTTATCTTCTATATACAATAGCTCAAATGCAAATATTTAACTGAAAGGTAAATGGGTCAAATGGCCATAGCAAGTTGAAATTGCCGCTCAACTGAATTGACGCGTTGTAGGTAAAATCTGAAGTTGCCGCTCAACTGTGGGCAAAATCTGAAGTTAATACCTTATTACTCAGACCAATAAAAATCCATATCAAATATGTACAATTCTCAATTTCAGGTCATTTTACAAACTTTGAAATTTTTACTATTCATCTCGAGGAATTTACTATTAATCGGTTACTATTCATCATTTTACTATTCATCGTTTTTTAAGTCGATTTGATATTTTGAGAGGTTATTTCAAAATTTTACTATTCACAAAACAATATTCATTCCCGGGGAAAAATTTATATTCACGATTATTATTCATCATTTTTGTAAACTAGGTTTACGAGTATCGAATTCGCGTAACCGCGAGGGTTAAGCTTGCGTATTCTTAGAATTTAATCAAGGACATTTCATATAGACTAAGATTAGTCTACATATCATCAGTAACATTATCTGCATATTAGCTCATACATGGGTTTGCATATTTTCTTAACGTATATTTATTTATTAAATAAACGCTATCGCACGACTTTTATACATGAACAATGTACCCGATACTCCTTTATTTACCAAAATGCCATTGCACCAAAATTACCAAACTACCATTTTCTTACTATAAATAGGAATCACTAGCTAAAAAAATTTCACCTATCTCCCCCATGGTCCTTATGGTGCTCGGCCTAGAGAAGAAGAAGAAGAATCCATCATTTTTCTTTCACAAGTTCAAGTGCTACACAAAGTTACTAGTCTTCTATATAAGTTTAAGCTTATAACCTTGAAGTTTAACTAAGTTTTCACTCACCAATTTCTCATAATCACACAAGTAAGTTTACTAAACTATTTTCATAATATTACAATACTCATACTTGCTCTATTTTATTTTCTAGTACTAATCATGCAAGTATTCTTTTGTGTATTCATACCACTCTTTACATGTTTTTCTAATTTTTATGGACTCAAGAGTTATAACTAGTAATCATATGTTAACTATCATTGTTGGTGAAGCTTAGGAACCCATGACATCCTAAGAAGGTGTATGGTAGGTTTAGAATAGCTTTGGTATTGATTGGAATGTTTTAGAACAAGTTTCAAACAAGAGAAATCGTTTTCGACGAAATATATATAAGGGCTGTCCAATTTTGTGAAATCTGGAAACATCAGTAGGTCAGGGTGTAAAGCCCCTTTTATCACGTATACCTTATCACAACACTCACGTTCCCAACAGCAATAATACGTATAACATAAACAGATGAGTTATGCGTATAAGAAAGATTAAGAGAAGAACTTGGTGACTTGAATATGTATTAGGCGTATGTATGTTTAGAGAGATAAAGGAAAGAAGATGAAAACAATAAGTTGTATATTACTTCAAGGAAAAACACACACACACACACACACACTCAAGTACACCCCTCAAATGAGACTTTGAGGGGTTTATATAGTACAAGTAGAAGATGCCCTAATGGGCTTGGCATGGGCTCGTTTGGATTGGATTGGACATGGATTGATATAAGGCTAGCTTAACATAACTTCTAACCAATTAGCTTAGCCCAATCCGCGAGCCCGTTGACTATTCTATCACTATATCTAGCACGCGTTACAAAGTTCCTAAATATGAATGACCATCACTTCTAATAAAAACTATTAAGGTTAACAATCTCCCCCTAAGGGGTGGTCATTCAAATGATGCTCCACTTGATTAGGTCTTTACTTTCTTTGAGCTTGAACTTTGTGTGTAGATATAGAATAGTCTTGATTCTTTGTTCCTTCATGCTTTGTGATCAGTTAATGAGGTTGTCTGCCGTTGTCAACTTCGTTGGTTTGGTGTCTCCACGTCTTTCTCCACCATGCTCACACTTTTATTTGTCTTTTGGTTACCAATGATGTAGTTCTCGAGTCTTTAAACTTTGTAGATTCTTTGACATTGACGAAGAATCACCTTTAACTTTGTGTAGCCTTTGATTATAATGAGAACTTTCATGTATTGTTGGTATGAGCATGTGGCGAGTCTGCACGATCAATCCGCTCCGGAGCTTCCATAAAAAGAAAACATAAAAACAGGTTAGTAATAAGCGGATTCCGGCACTTACAAGTTTGAATTTCGAGGGTGTTAACAGCATAGTGTGAAAACACGTCTCTAATTCTCACAAAGGCCGTTCATGAATTGGAGTCCCTTAAGAGGGATAACACGATATACCGAAGTACGTCTACAATTCAGATGAGTCGCTGAGGTACACCGAAGCATCACCTCACGACTGTAGACCGTTTGAGACACACTAAGCGTAATCTACGGGGAGTTACCGAAGTGACCTGTTGTCAGGGCTGCTTGATGTTGACCCTGGCAGGAGTTTCCATTCAATCACTGAAGATCACAGATGTGAAACTTCTCATAAATGTTCTGGCAGATTGCTAAGATCTGCGTAGGACTCTAGAATATATCACTTGTGTCCTAAATGATGAACAACAAGCGATGTCATGTCATGTGTTCCTATGAGATCTTTTGATTAATCTCGTGGCTCTAGACTCAATAGTGCATATTGGTTTTCATGAGTAGAGACTATGGAGAGGGTCTCCTTCTTCAATACCAACGATCTCTAAGAGAAAGTCGATAGATTATGTAGGGTTCCCAGTGAGAATGAAACAAATCCTTTTAAGAGGAATTGAGTGGCTAGAAGGTTTAGTGCAGTGCGTCACTGGGTCCATGGCGTCTTTGTCTTCAATACCAGTGTCATCTAGTGACAACCAGTAGCAGATGAATTGAACCCGGTTTCTGCCCTAAGGTTGGATATGGAGGGCTATTTCTTTTCACCCTTTCTTTACATTTCTTTTTAATTCTTCAACCCCTTCTTTCTCCTTTCTCACATTACTCCTTTTTTCAATCATACCTAAGGACTTCTAATACTAACTATTTGTGATGTCCTTGGGTAGATCCCTCCGGCTCTGGCGGATCATAGGACGCATTTCTTATCCTTAGTCACCTTATAACTCCATGACTGTCCTATTGTTGCCATAAAACCATTTTTCTTGAAAATCTCTAAGAGTGTTTATGATAGAAAACATGTTTGAAACACTCCGAGAGTTTTATATTTTCAGAAACACTCCCCCTTCATATGTGCTTTATAAGTTTTGACAAAAATCTGCACATAGAGGGTAGAGTTCGCACTTTTTGAATTGATCGTCTCATGATAGATAATTCCCCACGAGACACGGTTACGTTGCTTAGTTAAAGAGTTCCATTGTCAGTTTTTAGGTGACAACTAGCTCTAGTAACTAACTTGAAGATGTAAACACTCCTTGAAAAGGAGGTTAGACCCATGAAAGTGCATGTCTATCACGAGTTTCTCGAAATGGTACATTTACTGACTTTGATTACTCGTCAATTCATTGGTTTCAACTGAGTCGAGCTCTTTTGAGATTCAAACAACGATCATTAAACATTTTTGATCACATTTTAATCACGTTTCTCCCCCTCAAAAATAGCATATCCATGATGTTTTTGTTTCATTTTTGATCTACTCTCCTCAGATAGTTCTAACGTTTCAAGAGAATCATGAACAATTATGGGTTCATGCAAAGGTTTTCCATTGTTCAACACATTCTGAGATTTCTGAGCTTTCTTGAGGAACGAAGAAGGGTTGTTACCAAGAGCCATTTTATGCGCAGTGTGAAAAATCGGATTTGCTTGATTAGAAAGCATCTTGTTTGTTTTAGCGGAATGACCCGTTGTAAGAAGCAAATTGTCTAATTTTTTGATTGTTTCATTTTTATCAAGAATTTCATCAAGAAGAGAATCTTCTCATTTTGAAAAATCAGCAATCAACTGTTTCTTCTCTTTTTCAAAGATCAGAAAACAATGCTTTTTGTTTAGAAAGTTGGTCATTTAGATCAGAAATTTCCTTGTTTAAAGATTTTATTTTCAAGTTCAAATTCACATCAAGTGTGTCATACTTGAGTTGCAATTGTTTTTCTCTTAAAACAGAATCTCGATAACCAATTTCTAATTCTGAGACGTTGTTTGTATGAAATTCAAAAGCTCTTGCGTTCTCCTTGTAACTCTCAAGCTCAACGGTCAATTTTTTATTCGCGGCCTTAACCTCGCGATTGACCTTACTAACTTTCTCAATCTCAATACCACAATTATTGATTAATTATTCAAAATAAGCACGGGTTTCCTCATCAGTCTCAGTATTTTGTGCCACACAGCCGCCATTAGGATCCACATCTAGAGTTTCAGAGTTCGTATTGCTACAACTCGGATTGTCCAGGTATGTATCATAAGTAGGTGCTGATGTCACAGAATGCTGTTCATCATGAGTAAACTGATTAGCAACATTACCATAATTTGGTACCTCATTGAGTGAATCTGTGTCATAGACTGGAGGTGTATCAAAAGTACCGCTTGATGTTGAGTCCTGCTGATTAATTGTATGACTGGAGTTTGCAGTATTGATTGCTTTATGTGCCCGTCTTGGATTCATGAATTCGTATTCTGCATCAATTCTAAGGTCGTATGAAAAATTTGAGTGATGACAATTTTGACGCCAAATTTGACCCGAAAATTTTGAATTTAGGCCCAAAAATTTGAATTTTTGACCAAACTTTTCACAGTTAAACAAAAATTTGAATTTCGCGTAAAAATTGAACGTTTAGTCTCCTCAAAAATTTAAATTTAAATTTAAATTTTAAATTAAAATTTTTTTTTAACCTTTATGCGTAGAAAGAGCTTAGGCGTAGACAACAGAAGTTACGAGTAGGATATGGTTACGAGTAGGATGGCTTAGGCGTAGGATTCCTTAGGCGTAGGAAATGCTTATGCGTAAGTTTAAAGTTAGGCGTAGAAAAAGTTATGCGTAAGATTTAGCTTATGCGTAAGAAAAACTTAAGCGTAAGAAAAATGCTTATGCGTAAAGTATTCTGCGCGTAAGTCTAAGCTTATGCGTAAGATTAGGGTTTTGCCCAAAAATCCTTTACACTATCACAGTGTAAGGGATATCCAAAGTCGAAGTGTTCCACAAACTTATCCAAGTGAGGGAAGCACTGAGTACTCGTTGAAGCTCGAAGAATCTGCACCAAAAGCTTAGGCGTAGAAAGTTATGCGTAGAAATAGGGTGTTGACTCTCTTACGCGTAGAACTAGGGTTTTGACATACGCGTAAAAAATTTCCAGTGATTCAACCAATTTCTCTTGCACAGATAGTCTTAAAAACACTCGAATAACCCAAAAATGTTGACCTTTTTCACCCAAAGTGCTTAGATAAGTTACGGGTAGAAATGACCAATGAACCAAACACGAGTTCAAAAATGAAGAAAAACACGTAAAGCTTTGAACTTTTTGCAAAAAACTGAAACTTTAGCACCAAATAAACCTTAAACCACAAGAATCTTGAATTTTTAAGTGCAAAAATTAAAGCTTTAAGTGTGACAAATATGACTAACGAGCAATACGCGTAACCCTCCAAAACAAACACAAACACTCCTAAACCATTGTTAGGCGATTGATACCAATTGTAGGACCTTACTTTTATCAACCTTATCACAAACCCAACACTTATATCACGTTAAACACAAACTGATGATATGCGTAAAGAAGAAAGAATAAGAACGTGGTGACTTGAATGATAGATCGTGTATGTATTTAGAGAGATAAAGGAAAGAAGATGAAAACAATAAGTTGTATAATGCTTCAAGGAAAACACACACACACACACACTCAAGCACACCCCTCAAATGAGACTTTGAGGGGTTTATATAGTACAAGTAGAAGATGCCCTAATGGGCTTGGCATGGGCTCGTTTGGATTGGATTGGACATGGATTGATATAAGGCTAGCTTAAAATAACTTCTAACCAATTAGCTTAGCCTAATCCACGAGCCCGTTGACTATTCTATCACTATATCTAGCATGCATTACAAAAGTTCCTAAATGTGAATGATCATCACTTCTAATAAAACTATTAAGGCTAACACAGGGGATATTTTGGTTTATATTTTCATAAAATAGATTTAAAAATGAAACCGTGGTCACTTGAATGGATTAAAACGGGTTTATAACGAAAAAGTTATGCTTATTCTAAGTTTAGCGACGAAAACTATTTTCTGAAATAGTACTTGCTGTCAAGGGTTTTTCTAAGGTCAAAAACGAGTATTTGACGTAAACTATAAGAGTCGACTTATCAAAAATTTATTAGTACATACTAACACGAATCCGAGGATATATAGAATGTAGAAAACCGAGCTATAACGATTAAGTTACACGCGTTTGAAATATGACTATCGTAACTATTTTCACAAGTATTAACACATATATTTTCTTCTAGACCAAAATGGTTATTGCAAGTGACCATGTTTGGAACCGTTTTTCCTATCGATAGAGTAATTTTGAGAAAATAATGTCTATAAGTAAAAGTGAGTTCACCTAGCCTATTTTCCAAAATGTTCAACCGTTCGTCAAACGAAGTTATAACGAATAATATACGATCACTCAAACTTTTCCGAAAATTACTCATAAACTATATTTTCTTGATTTATAACTTAACGACTATCATAGGATGTTGTTTCAACGTAAATACTTGTAAAGTATTTTATAACTTGACAATATGACACAAACGTATATTTCGACGATACACTTCATTTTCAAAAATGTACAAGTGGTATGGATATCATATGAGTTTGCATGCACAACATTATTTCATGACTTATATTAGATCATATCATTCATAATATGTTGCAGTTAGAGATTGCACCTCATTTCAGTGTATCCACTTTTGTCATCATAATCATTGCATCAGGTGAGTTTCATGGCCCCTATTTTCAATTGTTTTGTACTATTTTTAGGGGAGATACATGCTACAACTTTTATCATGATCATAATTGTTTCAAAACCGAATGTTGTACTATATCTATTGTTCTTGATTGTGTGCTATTGTTCTTCGTCGAATTATGTGCTATATCAGTTGACTACTAATACATTGAGTCATGTACTATTGATTATGTGCTATTGTTCTACGTCGAGTTATGTGCTATATTAGTTGACTACTGATACGTCGAGTCGTGTACTATTGTTCTACGTCGAATTACGTGCTATATTAATTGACTATTGATACGTTAAGTCAGGTACTATTATGTGAACTCATTTGACGATGTGTGCTTGAACATAAACTATAACATTTTGAGTAATGGGTTGTAAACACACAAGTTGCAAGTTTTGTATGGGCGGAACTTGGAACTGAGTGGATTTGCAATGCCTTTGCTGCATGAACGTTCTTCAAAGGTTTTTCATGATAACACAAACTCTATGATCTCACCAACCACTGTGTTGACACTTTTAAGCATGTTTATCTCAAGTATTAGCATATCATCATGGCTTGCATGGAGTCGCTGAGCTGACGCGTCTCACATATATTTTATGCACTTAACTATCATTTGATTGTAACAAACTTATAATGGTACTTTGGAAATCTTTTGGGACCTATGTTTTGTAAACTCTGATTATTTTACTCAATCAAACGATGTATTTTCAAAACGACACTTTAGGTTGTTCAATATAACTGTAACCGTGATGCTATGGCAGTGATCCCCAAGATATTCCATTCCGCTGCAAAACAGGTATTTAGGGGGTGTGACAAAATACACATATGGCGTTGTCGTTCTGTTTTATATCAGATACACACTGTATGGATCACTAATTTATTTTATAGTACGGAAAAAAACTTTACCTTAAATTTCCGCTCAACTGAATGATTTCGACTTCTTGCGCTTCCTACGATGAAAATACCTGTTAGCCCGACTTGACTATACAAAAAAGAATTAGTAGCAGATAAGTCAATAACCAAATTAACAGAATACATATCACATAAAAACACCTTGCAACCCATTATACAAACCGATAATCAAAACCCACTAATTAATCAACTAAACAAAATCGAATCATTAAAACCAAAATGAGATTACAAAATTAATAAGTATCAATTTATAGGATGCACAGACCTTATGCGTACCTGAATTTTGTTCAAGTGAGGAGTCTAAAGAAATCTGTAAATCGAATTCACTATTTCCTTTCATTTGTTCCGATAACACTTCCTTTCCTGTGTATAAAGACTAAAATTTTAGCCACATAATCATTGGTCCATCAAGAGAAGGCTTTTCATTGAAGACATCCAGACCCTTAGCTGCATCCTGGGGTTCCTCTACCCATGAACCCCTTAACCACACCTACATAACCATGTAGAACATTACCATGGTTAAAGAAAATTTTCGTCCGAAAATTTTCTTGCTAGTAGCAGACGAAAATTCACGGGTGGGTTAATGTACCCTTTTGTTTACAGCAAATCAAAGTCAAATAAAACAAATTGATTGGATATTGATTTTTTTTTTGTCTAATCCATATATGAGAATGAAGATCACATGAAAAATTGTTGAAAAAAATATTCTCCAACTCTAATTACATCACTTATCGCTAACACCCAAGGTATGTTTTTGACCCGAAACCACAACCACATGCATTTTTCCACACTATATCAATGGTTACAAATCAATCAACAACACAAAACACTAAAATCAAACTTAATAAGGGTCGATTTAAATCGCTACTCTTGTTTTCAAGCATTAACTTAGGCTCGCATATAATAAGGCTACAATGTAGTAAATGTTATTAGCATTTTGGGAAAGTAGATTTTTAGAAACATCATCTTAAGGTTACTCAAAGAAAAATGATTTGGGTGCCTAAAACCTACACCTAATATTAGACCTAAAGATGTGATTGGTGCATTTAAAAAATTGATTGGTAGGAAATGATGAAAGAGAAAAAGTGTATTACACTTGTCAAAAGATGAATGGAGTAGGTCTATTATTAGGTCTAAATATCACGAACTCTTACTCAAATACCTTGTCTTATTATGGCCATGGTGAATAACACCAACATCGATTTATTCGCTAAATTTAGCCCACTTTTGTAGCCTGGCTCACTTACTCCTAAAACCAAACAAAAGCACTTAGAATAGTACATAATAATGATTATACTATTGCGATTAAGATCTGATAAGCTCACTTAATAAGCTAAGACAAACACCCCCAAAATACCCTAACCTTCCCCTTGTGAATCTGTCCTGTCCACTTTTGCTCCACTATTCTGCCACACATCAAAGCAAACACAAAAGCATTAAGCTTCTTCCCACATTGATAAAAGAAATAAACATACTAAAAGAATGCTACATTAGAAGATTTTGTACCTCATAGCATCCTGGGCTATCAAATCCCAAAAACACTTATTAAAAAAATTTAAGATCATTTGAGGACAAAATATTATTTACATACCAAGGGATCAATCTCCACCATCCATTTTTATTTGAAATAATGGATGCGATTAATCTCAACAATATAAAAAGTCCACTTTCAACCTCTTTTTTCAAATATTAATAACTTTCAAACTGTTAATCGTTAAGTGAAAAAAAAATATCATTGCGACGAGCATTTAATTATCTTTTTATGATAGGCACTTTGATATACTTTCGACAAAAAAATTCGTATTTTTCACCTTTTTTTTAAGTTTTTTCGTTTTTTTACGCTAATAAAATTTGGATTAAAAAATCATATATGATTAAACACTAATTTGAATATCACATGTGATATTAGTGTTATATCATATATGATATTAGTGTTATATCATATATGATATGTGTGAAATTAGTGTAATATCACATGTGATATTAGTGTACAATCATATATGATATACATATCATATCACATGTGATATCACATATCGTATATGATTTAACACTAATATCACATGTGATATTTAAATTAGTGTTTAATCATATATGATTTTTTCATGCAGAAATTCAAGTAACGTAAAAAAAGATGAACAAACGTGAATAAAAACGAAATTTTTTCTTTTTTCGAAAGTATATCAAAGTGCCCGTCTATAGAAAGATAATTAAATGATTTTCGCAACGGTGTAAATATTTTCACTTAAAGATTAACGGTTTAAGAGATATTTAAATTATAAAAAATAAGTGAAATAATAAAACGTTTTTAATCTCAGCAATTGATTTATTTTTAGATGGATGATGGGGATGATTCCCTTAGTATGTAAGATAAGTTTGGTATATAAAATAACTTTCCTCTAATAAAAATCACAAATAATATTAAGTAAGTTCAAATATAACATACCGAGCTATAAAGGTATGGAACCACCGTTAATTGAATCTCTACCACTACAATTCAAAAACGAAAAACAAAATTTATATATATATATATATATATATATATATATATATATATATATATATATATATATATATATATATAGTGTAGAGTTATTGTAAGAACCAAATAAATTGCGAGAACTGCGAGAACCACCTTTTTACTCTTAATAATGCATAATGTACATATGTCAATGCAAAATGGCTTTTTGGAAAATATACACAATTTAATTTGAATGAAAAAAATAACTGAGGGGTAATATGGGAATTTAAATATCCCACGAAAATAGGATCTTATACACAACCGTTTCCCAAAATCTGTTGTTTCATTCTTTTTACAAATATGTTTCTCTTCCTCTGATAACCCTAACCTAAAAACCGCCTCCCCTACACCTCTTCCTCATGCTAAAAACCACTGCCCCTCTACCCATCTCCCTCCTCTCTTATCTCGGTTTTTTTCAGTACATAGTCGAATGCTAAGATTTGTTTGTTGATTTGTCATGATTCCATTGCTGTCAATTCCATCTCAATTTAATATATACAATCAATTATCCTTAAGAAAACCACTCCCCACACATCCGGTATATCTCTTTGTTTCTCAGATCTAATAGCTGCCTTTTTTTCGTACATAGTCATCGAAAAAACTATAACAACGATCTATATTGGAAATACATGTTTTGAGTATTGAAGATCTTGATGAAGACCACGAGGATGATCGTGAAGAAGATGAAGATCTGATTGATTTTGTTATAACATTTATATTTTTCTTGTTAACAGGATCTGTTAGTAATTTGCTGTTAATGATTTTGGTGGCAGAAGAGGGTTTTTATGAGTAACAAAAGATGGTCATCTACATCCGAGAAGAAAGGTATGGGTTACTTTTATTTCGTTTGCGATCATTGTTTCTTGAGCGAGTGTGTGGCGGTGATGAGGCGGCGGGGATGGTGTTGAGCATGGTGGTGAGGCGGAGGGGCAGGGGCGGAGGCAGCTAATTAGTAGTGGGGGGACATGCCCCCAACAAAGCTCTTCTAGACACACCAATTCATATGAAAAAAATGTCAAATTTGTAAGAAAAAGATTTAGTGCCCTCGTCACAAATTTCTGAATGCCCTCAATGAAAACCTTTCTTCTGGTTTGTTAATCGGAAAGCATGGTGAAAAATGAGTACCTACTCGGGAAGTGGGAAAGGGAGAGTGGGGATTTCATGGAAGTATGTGAACTATGAGATAGTGGGTAAATAAAAAGTACTTTTTTAATTAATTATCTATTTAAACAGTGTAGTGGGTAACTTTACTGTCTATGAAGAAAAATGGTTCACAAACAATATAGTAATGCATGTCTAAATACGTAAATAGTTGAAGTAATACTTTTGAAACTTTGTTGTGTTTAATATGTCAATACATTAAATATAATTAAGTAAGTATCAGTTTTTCTTTTAAAGCTATTGTATATTCACGAGAACGATTTTGGTTTGGTATCGTGACTTTTTTTTGTTTGCGAATAGTGGAATAGGCAACGGTTCAAATCTTACTTTTTATTCCTCTTATCGTTTCAGTGTGCACATGTGTTTTTGAGTGTGCATATGTGTTTTTACAGTTGTCAATTTGAAACCTTCTATGCATATGTGTTTTTACAATTTCATGAACTTGTTTCTTTTGTTTAATTTCAGCTGTTATGGAAAGGATTGTGTACAAGGATTAAAAACACATGTGTACATATGCCTACAAAGAGATCGAGAAATCGAGAGTGGCCAATGAGGGAAATGAGGAAAAACACATGTGTACAAAGAGATCGAGAGTGGCCAATGAAGAAAAACACATGTGTACAATGAGAAAAAACAAAGAGATCGAGAGTGGCCAATGAGGAAAAACACATGTGTAGATTGCATAAATGTATTAATAAAGTTTTGTTGTTTGTATACATACTTATGTAATATTTTTATAGATACATGGCCAATGAGGAAAAACACATGTGTAGATTGCATAAAATTGCATAAATGTATTAATAAAGTTGTTGTTTGTATAAAATTGCATAAATGTATTAATAAAGTTTTGTTGTTTGTATACATACTTATGTAATATTTTTATAGATACATGGCCAATGAGGAAAAACACATGTGTAGATTGCATAAAATTGCATAAATGTATTAATAAAGTTGTTGTTTGTATAAAATTATTAATAAAGTTTTGTTGTTTGTATACATACTTATGTAATATTTTTATAGATACATGTGCAAATACAAAACACCTATGCAAAAAACGGAAAATACAATTATCAAATAATGCAAAACACATGTGCACACAATGTAAAAAAAATAAATAAATAAAAAAATCCTAGAATTACTGGAACTAAAAAAAAGCGTTTTTTGTACAAAAAAAAATCAAATATAAAAGAAAGTAATTTTACCATTATTGTAAAACCCTAAAATCTCAAATCGCGTGAAATGACAATTTTGCCCTCCAACTTAAAATTTTACAAACTCGGGAAACACGTCAACATCATTTAACAAGTTATATCATTAATAAAATATACACATTATGAAAATAATAAACTTATGATATACATTAGAAGAACTTGAATAATTAAAGTCTAAGTAACATTTAAGCATACCATAATGTACACAACTAATCTAGACTTGAATAAGGACTACATACATGATTGAAATGATAAGAATGGAAGTTATGGAATTGGTCTTCTAAGCCTTGATGGCCGGCCCCCTTATTGCTCCATTTTGACTCACCATATCAATCTACATTAAACACATTATCTCCTATTTTCATTTCAAAATCACACATAGAAAACCCTAGCTTCTTTCTCTCAATCATAGTGGCGGCACTATCCAAATTTTTATCATTTTAATCCGAAAATCATTCAAGCAAAGGTGTTCCTAGGAGGCTCGTGATCGTGGGTAATCGTTTGGTGAACGTGGTGATCGTGTTTGGTTCGATTTGGAGCTTGGTCGTGGGTTTCATAAGGTGTACGTGGGGTTTGATACCACCAAGGGAGACTTGGTTTAGTTTTTGTGGGTGGATTATTGTTTCTTGTTTCGTACACGCTACAAGGGTAACATATCGTCATCTTAAATCTCTTCTTTTTGATCCTTTGATCCAATTCGTGGCTTAATAATCTAGGGCTTGTAATATGAATATGAATCACATAAAATCATAAGTATTTTGTTACATGAAATGATAATACATGAATACATAAACCTAATCTCTATTCGAATGGGGTATACAATATGAATACGAAATTGATTTTGAATCTTTCATATAAGTCGAATGATATGTGTTTTGATTAAGGTTTAATGAGTTATGATTATATGTTTACGTATATGATAAATGGAATTTATAACGAATGATTTACGAAGGTGTTTTGATTTCTAAAGGGGCGTATAAAAATTGATTTGGGAAGGGTGGTTCAAATTGAATATGGTATCATCATAGGTGTCTTGTAATCTTGTATTAATCGAGTTAATATGGTTTAAAACGGATTCGTTAATATTAACCTAAACTAGGGTTTATAATGCTTATGTTGATTTATAAAATAAAGGGGTTGTTTTGTAAATGGTAAAACTTGATGGATTAACATGTTAACATTCTAACTTAATGGATTAAATGAGTAAAATGAGTAAACCTACTATATTTACACTTTTAACCCTATACTTTGCAATATTGACATTTTAAACCCTAAACTTTTGTAACTTGTCATAAATGATCCTTAAAGCATTATAATACTCATTTTCATAAATTAACTTGAGATAAGTAACTAAACTTGCTAAATATGGAAACCTGCTAAATATGGAAACCTGCTAAATATGGAAACCTGCTATTTATAGAAAGTTACTAATTATAGAAATCTGCTATTTCGGGAAAGTTACTAAAAATAGAAAGTTTCCTAAAATAGAAAGTTACTTAAAATGGAAAGATTACTAAAATGGGAACTTACTAAAAATGGAAAGCCGTCTCAAACGAATGTTTCTGATTCTTATAGAACGTTATCTAATTCATATAGGTTCCGGGCGACGTGATTGATCTCCTTACTTGACTTTACTTTCATTGTTTGCTTGCTTCGAATAAGGTACAGATATTCTATCCCTTTTCAGTAGGGATTTCTCCTGACTTTTCAATCCTTGACCTTGCTTCACTTATGATATTCCTTTGCTATGATTTCCTTATGCTATGATCCTTTTGATATGATCCCGACATAATCCTTTGATATGATTCTGTTCGCTATGATATTCGTTGTTTATGATTATGAACCTTATGATTATGAACCATCTGATTATGAACCTCTGATTATGAACTTATGTTATGGAAATCTGATATGAAACTTTGACTTCTGAACGTTTGATATGAAACCTTATGATATGATATGATTATGCTTTGACCCTTCAGTTTGATACCCGAGCAAAATATGTTTCCTAGTCAGGAAGGTAACCTGACTGTGTCATTGATGCACCAATGGCATGACTTTAGTGTGGTTGAGTGATGTTCCACACCGTCCCCATTTTGATATGATTATGAGCTCACTATATGTATATGATTTGGCCATTATATGTTTTGGGGGGCGTATGGATGCATCCTAGATTTGATATGTTTCGAGGGATTTGATCTGATTGGAGCTTTGTCTGGTGAATGATGTCGGGTGCAATCCGCGTCTTCACAATTTTGGGAGTTAGCTACTCCATTTGTTACTGAGGTCTCCCCTCATATTATGTATGGTATTCCGAGGTCACCCCTCCGAATACAATGGCTACTTATGATATGATATGATATGATATGTTTCTGGGCTCGGGTAGATTTCTGATAACCCTTACACTTTTGATATACCTATATTGTACCTTTTACATTCCCCAACGCACCATATTCTGTGTACCCGTATATGACTCACTCTACTACCAAGATTTATACATTCCATTGCTTTGATCTGTCACACTCTCATTCCGTTACTTCCGATTATCGTTCCATTCACGTACTGGGTTGTTATGTGTTATTGGATTTGATTATGATATTCATGTTTATATGACTACTGATTACTCTGTATGATATGGATGTATGCGATATAAGATTACCTGTTGTCATCTGATGATATGCTATCTTACTGTTATGTGATCCTTTGATGTGTCTGGTAACCGTGCTTGTGTGAAATCGATTGTTGATCTGTTTATCTTTTGTACCTCGTTCAGTTAATCTCGTGGACTATGACTATCCGTGGTGTCCTTATCTGCTTGTTGTTGACCTGCCATGTTTGCATTTATATTTATGCTACGGTTTGATTGGGTAAATAGTTCAATTTGTGAAGCCTAGCTTGTTAACTTGTTTAATTGCCCTACCATGTATTTAATTCATTTAATTATAGTGTTCTTACTGTATCCTACTTGTTACTTGTGACTGCCAAGTTTGATTATCGTTACGATACTGATCATGTCTTCATTTAAGAGTTTTAACCTGTGTGAATTGCCATGCTCACTGATTTATTTATTGCTTCCGCTTTTCTGTAGATATTTGTTTGGCTTGTACGTATTTTGATTTCCTGAATTGTTTGTATGCCATATATGTTGTGTGGATGCTACGCCTGCTATGTTTGCTTATGTTTCAGTTCTTGTATGTCTGGTTTGTATGTGCTTGTTTATATGTCATCGATGCTTTGCTTCGCTTCGCTCTCCTTGTTATCTGTTCGTCTTGGATATCTGTATAATTGTGTTCTGCAGGATCCTCTTTGACTCATTAATCTCATTTCGCTACGACTTTGTTATCCGTTCCTTTGTTTCATTTTGCATTTCAGATTTTATTTAGCTTTCGCTTTGTTATATCTGTTCACTGGGCTTTTTAAGCTCAGCCGCATTTCTTTTCCTGCGGCAGGTTTTAGGTTTGAAGATGGGCTTTGATTGAGCTGAGAGTTGGATTATCTGAGTGGACTAACCCTAGTGACCTTATTATTTGGACTGGTTTTGGCGGGCTTGCGTTTTGAGATTTCATTTTATTTTAACATTTGGATTTTGTAATTTCCCTTGTAAATCTTTGGTTATTATGACTTGGTACATTATTATTTAAAGACTTCCGCTTGAGAATTTTACTTGTATGTTCTGATATGACACCAGACTGTGACACTTCTACCCTTGTCGGGTTGGGGTGTTACAATTATGGTATCAGAGCCCAGGTTTCGTCTTGTTGACCTTAGGATTGACCTGTGAGGATTGGGTAGACATTAGGCTTCCGTCTGTTCTGATATATTCCGATTCCTTTTGATTGTCGTTCAGTTTTGACTTCGATAATCTTTTGTCTTCACTGTTTTGCTCTTCTTCTCCTCGCATTTGAATTTTATTATTTTGTCTTCGCACATCCGTTTGTCGATCGTTAGATGGAGACTACATGTGGAGCCGAAGACGATGGTGCCGAACCTGCGTTGTTGCAACAGTCTCTGAGCTGGAGAGGTTCGTGAAGCAGAAGCCACTCCCGACTGCCGTGCTGTTGGAGACATCAGGAGGCTGCTGGAGGAAGCTGGACGAATCAACCAAAGACGCAACGACGAAGACAAGATTCAACCGGTGGCTGAGAAGGTTCATCTACTTCATATGATTTTGGCGCGATTTGTGTTACTCCGATTTGTTGTCATGCATTTGTGGCGGTTTGATATTTTGCTATGTGATTTTGATCGGCATTGCTCTTCCTTGATTTGTTCAGAACTCGGTTTGAATCGTGAAGCGTCATCTTTTGGCATTTTGGTAATATCTCAGCTTTTCCTTTGAATCTTCCGTAATGAGTCATGAGGAACCGTTTTACGCAAGCTTGGTGGCGTTCTCTCCTTTGTGGTATGGTAAGTTGTTTTGATGTGATATATGCTATATATTTGTGATCTGGTCTGCTTTGGTATGTTACTTGGTATCTGTATATGATATGTTTTGTCGTGATATTGGTTATGTGATTTGTCATTGCATGACCCGGGATAGAATATGATGACGATAAGGGCTTGTTATGTGATGCAAGTATTATGACGCCTGATCAACGTGATAATACCGAGATCATATAATTTGAACTTATTGAAATCATACGACGTGTTGGGAAATGCCTGGGGTTGGTACGTGAATGGAATAAGGCTTATATCCGTTATTTGTCAATCCTCATATTCGTTTGGAATTCTGTACCTCTTGCGAGATTCTCACCGACATCTGTTACGTATAAGTTTTGTACGCTTTGGAAACTGGAATCGTTATGGTCTGTGGGAAACTATGAATTGCTATGTCTGCCTTGAACCGGTACGTCTCCAGGTACTTATGCGACTTCAATTTTCGGGGACGAAAATTTTCTTTTTAGAGGGGAAGAATTGTAAAACCCTAAAATCTCAAATCGCGTGAAATGACAATTTTGCCCTCCAACTTAAAATTTTACAAACTCGGGAAACACGTCAACATCATTTAACAAGTTATATCATTAATAAAATATACACATTATGAAAATAATAAACTTATGATATACATTAGAAGAACTTGAATAATTAAAGTCTAAGTAACATTTAAGCATACCATAATGTACACAACTAATCTAGACTTGAATAAGGACTACATACATGATTGAAATGATAAGAATGGAAGTTATGGAATTGGTCTTCTAAGCCTTGATGGCCGGCCCCCTTATTGCTCCATTTTGACTCACCATATCAATCTACATTAAACACATTATCTCCTATTTTCATTTCAAAATCACACATAGAAAACCCTAGCTTCTTTCTCTCAATCATAGTGGCGGCACTATCCAAATTTTTATCATTTTAATCCGAAAATCATTCAAGCAAAGGTGTTCCTAGGAGGCTCGTGATCGTGGGTAATCGTTTGGTGAACGTGGTGATCGTGTTTGGTTCGATTTGGAGCTTGGTCGTGGGTTTCATAAGGTGTACGTGGGGTTTGATACCACCAAGGGAGACTTGGTTTAGTTTTTGTGGGTGGATTATTGTTTCTTGTTTCGTACACGCTACAAGGGTAACATATCGTCATCTTAAATCTCTTCTTTTTGTTCCTTTGATCCAATTCGTGGCTTAATAATCTAGGGCTTGTAATATGAATATGAATCACATAAAATCATAAGTATTTTGTTACATGAAATGATAATACATGAATACATAAACCTAATCTCTATTCGAATGGGGTATACAATATGAATACGAAATTGATTTTGAATCTTTCATATAAGTCGAATGATATGTGTTTTGATTAAGGTTTAATGAGTTATGATTATATGTTTACGTATATGATAAATGGAATTTATAACGAATGATTTACGAAGGTGTTTTGATTTATAAAGGGGCGTATAAAAATTGATTTGGGAAGGGTGGTTCAAATTGAATATGGTATCATCATAGGTGTCTTGTAATCTTGTATTAATCGAGTTAATATGGTTTAAAACGGATTCGTTAATATTAACCTAAACTAGGGTTTATAATGCTTATGTTGATTTATAAAATAAAGGGGTTGTTTTGTAAATGGTAAAACTTGATGGATTAACATGTTAACATTCTAACTAAATGGATTAAATGAGTAAAATGAGTAAACCTACTATATTTACACTTTTAACCCTATACTTTGCAATATTGACATTTTAAACCCTAAACTTTTGTAACTTGTCATAAATGATCCTTAAAGCATTATAATACTCATTTTCATAAATTAACTTGAGATAAGTAACTAAACTTGCTAAATATGGAAACCTGCTAAATATGGAAACCTGCTATTTATAGAAAGTTACTAATTATAGAAATCTGCTATTTCGGGAAAGTTACTAAAAATAGAAAGTTTCCTAAAATAGAAAGTTACTTAAAATGGAAAAATTACTAAAATGGGAACTTACTAAAAATGGAAAGCCGTCTCAAACGAATGTTTCTGATTCTTATAGAACGTTATCTAATTCATATAGGTTCCGGGCGACGTGATTGATCTCCTTACTTACTTTACTTTCATTGTTTGCTTGCTTCGAATAAGGTACAGATATTCTATCCCTTTTCAGTAGGAATTTCTCCTGACTTTTCAATCCTTGACCTTGCTTCACTTATGATATTCCTTTGCTATGATTTCCTTATGCTATGATCCTTTTGATATGATCCCGACATAATCCTTTGATATGATTCTGTTCGCTATGATATTCGTTGTTTATGATTATGAACCATCTGATTATGAACCTCTGATTATGAACTTATGTTATGGAAATCTGATATGAAACTTTGACTTTTGAACGTTTGATATGAAACCTTATGATATGATATGATTATGCTTTGACCCTTCAGTTTGATACCCGAGCAAAATATGTTTCCTAGTCAGGAAGGTAACCTGACCGTGTCATTGATGCACCAATGGCATGACTTTAGTGTGGTTGAGTGATGTTCCACACCGTCCCCATTTTGATATGATTATGAGCTCACTATATGTATATGATTTGGCCATTATATGTTTTGGGGGGCGTATGGATGCATCCTAGATTTGATATGTTTCGAGGGATTTGATCTGATTGGAGCTTTGTCTGGTGAATGATGTCGGGTGCAATCCGCGTCTTCACAATTTTGGGAGTTAGCTACTCCATTTGTTACTGAGGTCTCCCCTCATATTATGTATGGTATTCCGAGGTCACCCCTCCGAATACAATGGCTACTTATGATATGATATGATATGATATGTTTCTGGGCTCGGGTAGATTTCTGATAACCCTTACACTTTTGATATACTTATATTGTACCTTCTACATTCCCCAACGCACCATATTCTGTGTACCCGTATATGACTCACTCTACTACCAAGATTTATACATTCCATTGCTTTGATCTGTCACACTCTCATTCCGTTACTTCCGATTATCGTTCCATTCACGTACTGGGTTGTTATGTGTTATTGGATTTGATTATGATATTCATGTTTATATGACTACTGATTACTCTGTATGATATGGATGTATGCGATATAAGATTACCTGTTGTCATCTGATGATATGCTATCTTACTGTTATGTGATCCTTTGATGTGTCTGGTAACCGTGCTTGTGTGAAATCGATTGTTGATCTGTTTATCTTTTGTACCTCGTTCAGTTAATCTCGTGGACTATGACTATCCGTGGTGTCCTTATCTGCTTGTTGTTGACCTGCCATGTTTGCATTTATATTTATGCTACGGTTTGATTGGGTTAATAGTTCAATTTGTGAAGCCTAGCTTGTTAACTTGTTTAATTGCCCTACCATGTATTTAATTCATTTAATTATAGTGTTCTTACTGTATCCTACTTGTTACTTGTGACTGCCAAGTTTGATTATCGTTACGATACTGATCATGTCTTCATTTAAGAGTTTTAACCTGTGTGAATTGCCATGCTCACTGATTTATTTATTGCTTCCGCTTTTCTGTAGATATCTGTTTGGCTTGTACGTATTTTGATTTCCTGAATTGTTTGTATGCCATATATGTTGTGTGGATGCTACGCCTGCTATGTTTGCTTATGTTTCAGTTCTTGTATGTCTGGTTTGTATGTGCTTGTTTATATGTCATCGATGCTTTGCTTCGCTTCGCTCTCCTTGTTATCTGTTCGTTTTGAATATCTGTATAATTGTGTTCTGCAGGATCCTCTTTGACTCATTAATCTCATTTCGCTACGACTTTGTTATCCGTTCCTTTGTTTCATTTTGCATTTCAGATTTTATTTAGCTTTCGCTTTGTTATATCTGTTCACTGGCTTTTTAAGTTCAGCCGCATTTCTTTTCCTGCGGCAGGTTTTAGGTTTGAAGATGGGCTTTGATTGAGCTGAGAGTTGGATTATCTGAGTGGACTAACCCTAGTGACCTTATTATTTGGACTGGTTTTGGGGGGCTTGCGTTTTGAGATTTCATTTTATTTTAACATTTGGATTTTGTAATTTCTCTTGTAAATCTTTGGTTATTATGACTTGGTACATTATTATTTAAAGACTTCCGCTTGAGAATTTTACTTGTATGTTCTGATATGACACCAGACTGTGACACTTCTACCCTTGTCGGGTTGGGGTGTTACAATTATGCCCTTTTGAATTAAATTATACAAATTAATACAAGAAAAAATCTGATTGGTTGATGCTGGTTCTCGCATTTCTCGCAATTTATTTGGTTCTGAAAATAACCCTTCCCTATATATATATATATATATATATATATATATATATATATATATATATATATATATATATATATATCTAACACGTTAAACTTTTCTAGCAAAGATTATATGAGATTTAAATCTGAAATAATTATTGTTTCCAAAAAAATCTTGAAAACAAAATTTTACCAAAAGTGGATATTTTCTCAAAACAAAATATATTTATGAGCAACATACCACATGTTCCATGTTTGAAAAAATTGTTCGTCAAAAGTAAACCAATAATCAAACCAAAACCCCTAATAATCTCAAATTGTCATTCAAGTCTAACCAAAACGAAAAAAATTAAAATTATCAAACCTCATCCTGGAACGGAATGAAAGAGGAATAACCCGTGAGATGTTATCAACACAAAAAAAGGATTAACCAGCAGAGGTTTTCAACGAATCCACCACCAGAATCTGTAATCAGTAACCAATCGTCAACTAAACTCTTTATAAACCAAAAGCCCCAAAATTACACACACCCACACCCACACAAAGAGAAACAGGTGTGTCAGTATGTAGAAGAGGAAGGAAACTTCTAGCAGTGGCTTTCGCCTTTAGTAGCACCAAAAATGGATCAGGTCAGTAGTAGCCCAAACGCAACCAAAAAAATAATATTTTATTATACAAAACGTCATCGCATGAATCGTGTTTTAATATTATTTATAATTGTTAATTTTATTCCAATAATTGTTAATATTATTTATAATTGGTTTTATGGATATAAATTAGTAGACGTGAGTTAGGATCGAACTCGAGACTATGGGATTGCACACTTTACGTATGAGAATTTAAAGTTAATAATTAAATATAAATGTATTTATTTATTTATTAAACGAAATAACTAACGGACGTTAAGTAATTAATGTAATAGACTAACGGTCGTTAAAGGTATTTGGAAAAGGACTTAATTGCAAAGTTTGGAAGATTCCGGAACCCCTTGGTGAGGTTGAGAACCGATCGGCCTAAGGGATTAGGAAACAATCCACAACTTGTTCACCAAGTTTGCTTGGGTATATAAACAAGGCTTAGGGTCTTGTTTTTGCATCTCTTGTATTCATTAGCTAAACCTAAAATTGTTTTGTGTGTGTGTTTTGCTAAAACCGGTCGAATACCATTCAAAGGTGTCGATCCACTCTTTTCCAAACATCAAGTTATTTGGTTTGATAAAAACTAGCGTTACTTTAATACGGTTTAGTACGTGTGTACAAGAACATAGTAATAACATACTTTTGTTATTATCTTGGATTGAATTACAAAACGGTAAGGGGTAATTCACATAATCCTAACTAAATCAAATTAGGGTTCATCCATTGCTAGTTTGTGGATTTGATTCTTGTTCGGCTAGAATCAAGAAAAGGTACGCATATTCTTTTATGTTAATTAATTGTTCATTAATAAATCCTATACGCTTCCGCAATATTACTTTGATGTTTTGTGATTATTTATTTGAATGTCTTGATATATAATTCCAACAGTGGCATCACGAGTCATTGGTTTTAATGAGTAATTAATTACATAAACGCGTAATAAAACAAATACTTGTATGTTGTTTGCTATGTCTATCTAGGGTTTATGTTTTATTGATGTTTTGGTCGATTTTTTTTAATGAATGGGGCGTTCCCTATTTTTTTTAATGTCGACACATGTATAAAATTTTTAGGGTTTTGAAAATTGTTTGCTAACCTTATTAAAACCTAGAATTAACATTGATTACGTGATTAATTCGTGAATAATTTGTTATGTGTCATGGAATTTTTTATGCGATCTTGTGACTTATTTGTATAAATTGTTATGATATCCATGATTATACATGCATGTTAGTCATTGATAAGTTGCTTTGATATATTGTTTAATTGTTGAGACATATTTATTTACGATAAATCTTGAATTGGGGAAGACTCCAATTATACATATATATTAATGAATCAATTATGTGCAATTTGGTATAAATTAATTAAGGGTTTATGCAATCGATTCATCGATGTATGTGGTTCACTTTCTATTGTTGGAGTGAAAACCCTAAATTAATATATACATTAATTTAACCTAGATATTGATTATTAATAGGATTTTATCGAATAAGTTGCATGTGGCTACTTGTTTACACGTATAAATTGTTTATTATGTGCGCATTGTTTTTTAGTAGTGTATTTTTTATTGTTACTTGTTTGTTTATTATGTTAGACAGTTTTAAGCAAAGGGTAATTTTGAATAGAAAAATAATACGGACTAAACAATGGCGAAATTTGATTTGTTTTGGAAGAGTTAAGTTTTCAATAGTTTAATTGATTGGTGACTTTGGTACAATGACTGAACGGCTCACCCATTCGAATGAACTATAAAGGGGTTATTTAAGAAGTGCGCACAGTCACACTGAATGGATGTCTAAGGTTATGCGTTTGCGCTTACCTGGTCCTCTGCCCTCTGTAAGTTCGAATGGAGCTACTTAGTAAGCCATAAAATGTACAAGCTCATCTTAAGGGCGAATTAGTTTTAATTCCATGCGCCACTTCGGTGGTAATTATCCGAAACACTAAGTGTTTACACTTATGCAAAAGTACGGTATAATGGATGATAATTAATACTAAATTCCTTGATTGGTGAACCCAATACCTCAATCAAAACTTTGATAATTTGATCTTTATGAATTGGTAATAAAAAGTTTTTTATTAAATTTATGCTACAAGATGAATGCATGACATCTTTGTACATATTTGATTTGACCACATAAAATCAAAACTAGTACCCTTTTAAATTAAGAATATGCCATCTAATTAAAAGGAACACTTGAAGTTGCAATTTACGTCATGACAGTACTTGGCTAGATTGTGATGGAGAGGTAAATCTCTATGTAAAGTCAGACCTTACATGGACATATTTGCAGTTCTTTATGTTAGATACTTAAGTTGAGTAGGAAGTGAGACCTGGACTCAATGGCATAAGATGGGATGAAACATGTTTATATTTGCAATAGCGTTGGAAAATATAAATCCCATAATGATCTAGGAATTGGAAATTGTTTGCCAATTAATGTTCGACAGATTACCTTATTATATGCGTTTGTTGCTAGCAGATCAACTGATGTAATGAACCTATGATAATTTGGATCCTAGTTTTCGAGAAAATTATATGGTTATATGTTTATATTACCGTTGGGTATATTTTATTTTCTTGAAAAATTGTATTATCGAAAATACTAATACTTGAACTTTTTTCTGTAGAAATGGCTCAAAATAACGATAACACTAACACTGCACTCAATTCTGCGTTCAAAAGCTTTTTTGATCAAGAAAAGTTGACTGGCTCTAAGAATTTCAATGATTGGCACCGCTCTTTGAGAATTGTCTGTAGAGTTGCTGACCGTATGAAATATCTTTATGAACCTTGCCCTGCTGAACCAACTGGTCCTGAAGCTACTCAAGCTCAAAAGGACGAGTGGAAACTGGAGTATAAGCGTCATAATGATGTGGCTTGTCTTATGTTGGGAACAATGGAATCTGCTCTTCAAAAGCAGTTCGAACATTATTTCCCATATAATATGCTCAATGAACTTCGAACTATGTTTGAGAAACCAGCTGCCGTCGAGATTTATGACTTGACCGACGCGTTACACAGCTGTAGGCAGGGAGTGGGTAAACCCGTAAGTGCTCATGTGCTGGAAATGAAAGGTTACATGGACCAGCTAAAAGCACTTGGCAAAAATTATGATGATGACATGGCTGTGAATCTAATTAATCGATCCCTTAACAAGGATTTTAATGGTTTTGTCAAAAATTTTAATATGCACTGCGTGGGGAAGACAGTTACTGACCTACACGCATTGCTCATTGATTATGAGAAAGGGTTGCCTCAAAAGGTTCCTACTGCCCAGGTACTTGCTATTCAGGGTGGAAGGATTAATAAGCCAAAACCACAGCGTGCGAACAACAAGAAGGGGAAGGGTAAGGGAAAGGTTGACAAAGGCAAACAGGTGATGGCCTATCAACCTCAACCCAAGAAGAACCCTACTCCTAGGAAGGATAATCCTAAAAAGGATCAAGCATGCCACCACTGTAAGAGCGTTGGGCATTGGAAGAGAAACTGTGCTCTCTATCTTGATGAATTGCGGGCAAATAAGGTGAAGTATGAAGGGTCCATGGGCGCCGGTACTTCAGGTAATTTATTTGTCATTGAATTATTTACTCTAAATCATAATAATTCCTGGGTATATGATACGGGCTGTGGTATTCACATTTGTAATACACTGCAGGGGTTTAGAGTGGAAAGGAAGCTTGCCTATGGGGAGCAATATCTGCACGTGGGAAATGGCGCACATGCAGCTGTTGAAGCCATAGGAACGTTTAGTTTAGTATTGCCTTCGGGCTTAGTACTGTTATTGAACAATTGTCATTACGCACCTTCTATAATTAGAGGTGTTGTTTCCTTTTCAGTTTTGTTGGATGATGGTTTTACTCATACTATTTCACGTAATGGAATTGATGTTTCTTTAAATGGTGTATTTTATTTTAAAGCAATTACTGTGAATGGTGTGTTTGAAATTGATGTGATTGGAAATGAATCTAACAATAATAAAAATTCAATGTTTAGCATTAACAAGAAGATAAAGTTAGACTTGAATTCTTCTTATCTTTGGCATTGTAGACTTGCTCATATAGGCAAGGCTCGCATGCATAAGCTGCAACAAGAAGGGCTTTTGCAATATATCAATGATGAATCATTTGATAAATGTGAGTCATGCATATCTGGGAAGATGACTAAGAAACCTTTTCATAGCAATATGGAGAGGGCTTCTGATCTACTTGGTCTTATTCATACTGATGTTTGTGGACCACTTAGACATGTGTCAAAGAGAGGTGCTAGCTACTTCTTAACCTTTACTGATGATTTCAGCCGTTATGGTTATGTTTATTTACTTAAGCATAAACATGAGGTGTTTGAAACATTTAAGGTTTTCAAAGCTGAAGTAGAACTGCAATTGGGAAAGAAGATTAAAGCTCTTCGATCCGATAGAGGAGGCGAGTATCTAAGCCAAGAGTTTAAAGATTACTTAGCTGAGAATGGAATTGTCCAGAATCTCACTTCTCCATATACTCCACAACAAAATGGTGTATCTGAGAAAAGAAATCGTACATTGTTGGACATGATACGATCTATGTTTAATCTTACCACTCTACCTTTATCCTTTTGGGATTATGCTTTGGAATCAGCTGTTCGCATTCTAAATATGGTTCCCACAAAGAAGGTTGATAAGACACCATATGAAATATGGCATGGTAAAGCTCCTAACCTGTCTTATTTAAAGGTCTGGGGTTGCGAGGCGTATGTTAGACGTGACTCAGCAGATAAACTCCAACAAAGATCTGTAAAGTGTATCTTCGTAGGATACCCTAAGGAAACTATGGGTTACTACTTTTACTATCCAACTGAAAATAAAGTAATTGTTGCTAGGTATGGAGATTTTCTTGAAAAAGATCTTGTATCTCAAGAATTCAGTGGGAGAGTTTATGATCTGGAAGATGATCAAGAAGATGCATTACCTTCTGAAAACACTAACGTACTTCCGGTAGAACCTGATAGTCTGGGTCCTCCACCAGAAGTTGAAGTGATTCCCGTTCGTAGATCCGTAAGGAATATACGTGCACCTGAACGTCTATGTCTTAACGTAGAGGTTGAGGAAACTTTGTTAGGAGATCTTGGAGAGCCTACTAGTTATAAAGCTGCCATGGCAAGTCCTGACAAGGCTAAATGGCAGGTTGCAATGAATGGGGAAATGCAATGCATAAGAGAAAATGAAGTCTGGGTAGAGGTTGACTTACCTCCAAACGCCTCGGTGGTTGGGAGTAAGTGGCTCTATAAGATTAAGACTGACATGGATGGCAATGTACACGTCTATAAAGCTCGTCTAGTTGCGCAAGGTTTTACTCAAACTTATGGCATTGATTACGAGGAGACCTTTTCTCCTGTAGCGGACATTAGAGCTATTAGAATTCTCATAGCTATAGCAGCATACTATGACTATGAGATATGGCAAATGGATGTCAAAACCGCCTTCTTAAATGGTCGCTTAGATGAAGACATTTATATGAAGCAACCTGAGGGGTTCGTGAATCCACAATTTCCAAACCGTGTATGCAAACTTCAAAGGTCCATTTATGGATTGAAGCAAGCTTCAAGGCAATGGAATAAAATATTTGATGAAGAAATCAAAAGGTATGGATTTATTCAAAATCTTGATGAGCCATGTGTATATCACAAAGTTAGTGGGAGTGATGTAATTTTCCAAATTCTTTATGTCGATGACATATTAATTATGGGAAAATACATTCCAAGTATGCAAAATGTTAAGGCATATCTTGGGAAGTGTTTTTCTATGAAGGATTTAGGAGAAGCTGCATACATTCTGGGAATTAAGATCTACCGAGATAGGTCAAAGCGGTTAATTGGTTAAAGTCAAAGCGCTTACATTGATAAAATATTGAAGAGATTCAGTATGCAAAATTCCAAGAAAGGATATTTGCCGATGGAAGTAAAGCATGGCTTATGTAGCGATATGTGTGCTTCAACACCTGCTGAGGTGGCACGCATGCAGAAAGTTCCTTATGCTTCGGCTGTAGGATCTATTATGTATGCTGTGAGATGCACAAGGCCAGATGTGGCGTTCGCTCAAAACATGACCAGTCGATATCAACAGAATCCGGGTGAACTTCACTAGATTGCTGTTAATCATATTCTGAAGTATCTCAGAAATACTAAAGATATGTTTTTAGTGTATGGTGGAAATCCAGACACAGAGCTTGGTGTTACAGGTTACTGTGATGCGTCATGGCAGTGTGATAAAGATGATACGAAGTCTCAGACGGGTTATGTCTTTGTCATCAATGGAGGAGCAGTTGACTGGAAGAGCAAGAAGCAGAGTACGATTGCGATGTCTGCGACAGAGGCCGAATAGATAGCTGCTTCGGAAGCTGCGATGGAGGCTATTTGGATTAGGAAATTCATTTCAGGGCTTGGTGTTATGCCTTCAATTGAATCACCTATTGATATGTATTGTGACAATTCTGCTGCAATCATATTTGCCAATGAACCTGGAGTCATGAAGGGCACCAGACATTTTCTACGGAAGTATCACTATGTTCGGGAACAAGTCCAGGAAGGTGAAATAAATCTACTGAAAGTTCACACAGATAATAACTTAGCTGATCCGTTCACTAAGGCTTTAGCTAAAGACAAGCTTGTAGGACTTGCCAATGGAATTGGACTTCGTTTAGCTAATAGTTTCATGCATAACTGTGATTAGTATTTGGATAAAGGATATTGTAAAACATTTATTATTTTGATGAAATAAAGTTTGGATTATGTTTATTTTCATTTATAATATTGTTGTCCTATATTTGCATGTTTAATCCGTGAGTAACTAAGTTATTCTAAATGTCCATTGTCGATTAATGATATGGGAGTATCATTAAACTAAGACAAATCTGAGAGATGTGGTAGAATATAATTGAAAGTATATTGATGAGAATGCATACCAATTTCAGAAGATATTCAATGAATTGAATATAGGACTTATCCCAACTACATAATTTACTTTGTGGATATTGTTATAAGTAAATTATGAATAGTTATCCTCAGACTTGAGATACCAGATAAGTGTCATGAATGTAGTGCATTTCTGTGGAGCAACTTAACGCTATACGTAACTGGTAGTCATAAGGGTTGTTTTCAGAAATGTTACAAAGTTTGTGGGTTATTCTTGTAGTCAAGATAGAATTTGTTCCTTCAAATTTATTTGGAGTTTAATACTGTTGGGCCCTCGTAGGGTTGACAAGATGTTTGTGCGGCCGCACCCAAATCTCCCCTAAATATGTTTAGATGATTCGGTAATCTTGGTCAATCACTTACAAACGAGAAACAGAATAGTTATATAAAGAATGACTTAATTCCATATCTTTATTGAACGTGGTATTAGAAACAAAAGGATAATAATAATGAGAAATCATTAAAAGGTTTTCCAGGAGCCTTGCTCGAGTTGTACTAGAGGCATCGAAGTGTTGCTAGACGCTAACCGAATGTGATCACTCTATTAAGATATATCCAAGTGGGAGCTGTTGGTTTTATGGATATAAATTAGTAGACGTGAGTTAGGATCGAACTCGAGATTATGGGATTGCACACTTTACGTATGAGAATTTAAAGTTAATAATTAAATATAAATGTTGTATTTATTTATTTATTAAACGAAATAACTAACGGACGTTAAGTAATTAATGTAATGGACTAACGGTCGTTAAAGGTATTTGGAAAAGGACTTAATTGCAAAGTTTGGAAGATTCCGGAACCCCTTGGTGAGGTTGAGAACCGATCGGCCTAAGGGATTGGGAAACAATCCACAACTTGTTCACCAAGTTTGCTTGGGTATATAAACAAGGCTTAGGGTATTGTTTTTGCATCTCTTGTATTCATTAGCTAAACCTAAAATTGTTTTGTGTGTGTGTTTTGCTAAAACCGGTCGAACACCATTCAAAGGTGTCGATCCACTCTTTTCCAAACATCAAGTTATTTGGTTTGATAAAAACTAGCGTTACTTTAATTCGGTTTAGTACGTGTGTACAAGAACATAGTAATAACATGCTTTTGTTATTATCTTGGATTGAATTACAAAACGGTAAGGGGTAATTCACATAATCCTAACTAAATCAAATTAGGGTTCATCCATTGCTAGTTTGTGGATTTGATTCTTGTTCGGCTAGAATCAAGAAAAGGTACGCATATTCTTTTATGTTAATTAATTGTTCATTAATAAATCTTATACGCTTCCGCAATATTACTTTGATGTTTTGTGATTATTTATTTGAATGTCTTGATATATAATTCCAACAATATATCCAAGTAATTCATTTATATACACATAAAATCTTAAAACAAATAACTATTATTATTTAATTTTAAATTGTCTATTATACCCCTACTATTTTCTCAACCTTTAAACTTCTAGTCGATCTAAATTAATTCCCAGTTTTCATAGAAAGTTGAAACAAGGATTCAATTGGAGTTTCACAACTTTAATTCGGGTAGGAATTGAAAGGAATCTTATGGATTCTTGCGAGAACTAAAATGGGTTATAAGACAACTAAGTTGAGGGTTTCAATTGCTCGATTGTTAGGAATGGTGAAAAAAGAATGTTGTAATTTGATTAAATAAACTATAATCACCATGACAATGGTGCTTTAGTTTCCTATGGAAATGCTTGATGTATGAACATAATTAAATGGGTGTACCTGTAAAGCATATTAATATTAAAACAAGATTGAAAATGTGTTACAAAGTTGTGCTATTGTGTCATTATATCAAACGTACATCTGGGTTTTCTAGTAGATCTTACATTCTTATATAATCGAAATTTATATTCTTATGGAGAAGATAAGAGAATAAGGGTATAATGGTAAATTTATAATTAAATATGTGTTTTCAGATTCTTTTATTACAAATTTGGATCATTTGGATATATATGATTCTTTTAAAGTTTTAGAAGGATATATATGTAATTATTTGTTTAGGTTGGATATAGGGGTGAGCAATACAAACCGAAAAAACCGAAACCGAACCGAAAACCGAAAAAATCGACCAAAACTAAAAACCGATGGGTCGGTGTTTACTTTTTCAAAAACCGAAAAATACGGTTCGGTTTCGGTTTTCGTCCAAAAACCAAACCAAACCGAACCGGTTTATTATATAATAATATCTAATTAATATAATATGATTAATAGCTATATAAATCAAATTTATAAATTCATATTCATTTTGTGAGTGGATTTATAATATATTTATCTTAACGTTTATATTTATATGTGTGTTTGTCGTGTCGCGTGTTTTGTGTTAATATATTAATAAGGTTTCGATAATAGTTATACTACGTGTATATTCACTTGTATGTGTATGTCTCATTTATATGTTTGTAATTGTACAATTATACAATAAACATTATTATGCTTAGATTGAAAAAAGAAAAGAAGAATTAACTAATTTTGTACGTAAAACAAGTTTGTTGCTATAATTTGGCTATACCCAAATATTAACGGTTAGAAACCGAAAAAACAGAACCGCCAAAAACCGAACGGTTTCGGTTTTGGGTTCTACAAAAACCGAACATTGTGGTTCGGTTTCGGCTTTAGCCAAAAAAACCGACCCAAACCGAACCGTGCACACCTCTAGTTGGATATATATGTATGTAATTATTAAGTTAAGGAGGGATATATATGCAATTCCCCTAAAAATAAAAGTAATGAGATATTTTTAAGTAAGTAATATCATGTGGAAACTGCAAGAAGTTGTTTATTGCGTCTTTCCTTGCTTGGTATTTTTTTAACGCTTTTTACGTGTAACAAATTTTTTGAAGTTAGTTTACCAAACATAGTTGTTTAGTCACACCAAATGCATGAAAAATGAAAACACACCCACCTTAACTTGAGAATGATCTGCAAACCCTAACCTCATTTCCAATACTCCAATAAGACTCCGATTCTTCTTCTTGTTTCTCATTTATTTATGGATGAACCCATTGTCAATAAAAATAAAAATATGGAGTTCGTGTTAGATTGTGTAATTCCTTACATACAAGACAACGATGTCCTTAATTCTGTTTCATTAGTCTCTAAGAAATATCTTGATATCGATTCTTCAAAGCGTAAATACCTAACTGTCCACGTCCATTACCTCCCTGAACCCTCTCGTTTAAGCCATAGATTCCCAATCTCGAGTCCTTAACACTTAAGTCTTATTCATATGGACGAGATACTGCTAGCAAGTGTCGTGTTCCAGTCACCCCATGGATTCAAGATATAGCTGTTAAGTGTACGCGTTTGAATTCACTATCTATCCGGAACATGGTTGTGTCTGTTTCTGATCTCCAACTCTTGGCGGAAACCCGAGGTGCTAATTTAAGGAGTTTAGAGATTCGTGGTTGTAGAATGTTTTCAGAGGATGGTTTAATGTATATCGCTAGGTATTGTAAAGATCTGAGAAGTTTGCATTTAGATGGGAATAAGATATATGGTAATGCGAATGGGAAATGGTTACATGAGTTGGCTTTGCATAACACGGTTATGGAGTCGTTAAATTTTCATTCCCCGTTTGATTGGTATGATATGGAAGATGTTACACTTCTTGCAAACAAATGTAGCAACTCTTTAGTATCTCTAAATATTTTTCCACAATCTTTAAGTGATTTTAGAGAAGTCTTCAACCATGCTAAAAATCTCGATCATTTTGGCTATGGGATTATTGATGAAGATTGGGACTATAGTGGTTTTAAATTCCCTACGAATATTCGTGGTTTACGTATTGAGGAGTTGCGCGAAGCTTCATTCCCTTTTCTACTCCCTTATCTCAAACAACTACGGGAATTGGATCTTGAATGTGGAGATATTGCATATAATTGCCAATGTTTCTTGTTTGAGAGTTGTCCCAGTTTGGAAGTTCTACATACCCAAGATATATGCGGAGACGAGGGATTGCAAGTTATTGGTCAGTTTTGCAAGAAATTGCGCAAACTTACCCATCATGGTGGGGGGGTGACTCAAACGGGACTTATAGCTGTGGCATAAGGTTGTCCTAATTTGGAATATTTAGACGTTAATCTCTTAGATATTTCAAATGAAGCTCTTGAGTGTGTCGGAACTCATTTGAAGAATCTGCGTGATTTACGTATGTGGTTGGGTATTGAAGACGGTACAACAGATGTGCCTCTAGACAATGGGGTTCGAGCTATGCTAATGGGTTGCAACAAACTCGAGAGGCTGGATATCAGGCTTTATTTTGGTGGATTGACGGATGTGGGTTTAGGATACATAGGGAAGTATGGTCATAATTTAAAATATCTCTCTCTATGCAATACAGGAGAATCTGATGTAGGACTTTTGGAGTTATCAAAAGGGTGCCCAAAATTAAGAAAGCTAAGACTGTGGGGTTGTCCCTTTAGCGATCTTGCAGTTGTCACTTTTGTGTTTAACATCAATCATTCGTTAAGATATATTTGTATTGATCGTGGTTTGGTATTCACTCGTCGAATGGTTTCTGCTGAGGTAATAGTACTCAAAGCTTGACTTGTAATTTACCATAAATTATTAGATTAAAGAGGTTGTATGCATCTTTTTCCAAAAACACTTTCATCCATTTTCTTTTTCAATTCCTTACAAAAGGTAAAGTGCTACATATGATTACAAAAATAATTTTATTGTGTGTTAATTATTGTTACTGAGGGTGGTGAATTGGTGATATGGATACTGGATATTTGGTCGGTCTAAGTAACCGGTTGACAAGGGTTCATTTTGACATGTTCGACCGCCTTTCCTTTTTACCTAAACATTTGACCCGTTTGAGATACACCCAACTCAAAAGACCCATTTTTAGCTAAACTTCTTGTCTAGAGACTTGAATTTCACAAAAACCCGCAATGACTATTAAACTGGTATTACAGAAATTGTCAATTCTCACCAAACCACAAAAATGGTTTCTAATAATAGTCCTTTAAAACCTTGTCAGATTCAAGCTTTTAGCTCCTTCTTTGGCCTGTCTTTTCCAACAAAAAATAATAAAAATAAAATAAAATAAATAATAAGAAGACTTTTCGAGAAATTCTTTCTTTCCAAAGTTTATGGCGACGTTATCCATTTTGACGTTCTTACCTTCGTTGCAGGTGCTTACCCTCTCCGAAAAACTCCATAGGTTAGCTGTACAATTGGTAGAGGATGGAAGTGGTGCTGAATTTGTAAAGATAACATACACATCCTCAACAGCAAGAGCAACCCCGTTAGTCCGGAATTTGGTTGCCAAAGGTATCCGGAATGAAGAACGGTTAATTTTAGACGGGTCATCTGAGAAGCCCCTCGAAATTATAGTTCAAATTGCTGAAGTCAAATCACGTTTCACACTTGCAGTATCCGAGTTTGGGAAAATAAAATTGCAAGGGAGGGTGAAAGATGGGGTACCACATTTGACGAAGGTAGGTGCTTTTAAGGTGGATGTGAGATTGAACGGGCATATTTTACTTTGTGAACAAGCTGATGAGTCTAATGTTGGAAATGTATATATTTACGAACATGTGAATGTCCGGATTCGAACTCGTGACCACGGGATTGCACACATTAGCGAATGAGAATTAAAGTTAATAATTAATGTTTATGTTTACGATTAATTATTGCACATTAAGTCCGGTTAACGATCGTTAAGTATTTAATGGAAAAATGACTAACGACCGTTAAATGAAAAGAGAAAGGACTAGAAATGGAAAACTTGGAAAAGTTATGGGTTTGGCTTTGGGCTTTCTACATGGCCGGTCATATGGGGCTTTCCAAGGCCTAATCCCTAACTTGTTCCCTAAGTTTACCTACTAGTATATAAAGAGGGTTAGGTTCTAGGGTTTCAGACACTTGTGCATTGAATTAACCCTAGATCTCTCCTTCTCCTCTCTCTTGTCCCAATCGGCCGAACACCCCATTTGTAAGGGAGTTTGGTTTCGTTTTTCTTAAACGAGGACTTGTGTTAGATCTAGCAATCGCTTGATTCGTTGGTTAATTCGTGTGTACAAGAACGTGGTTGTAAGACATTATTCTTACACCAATTAGTACTTCTTTGTTTTGCTTTGCTCGAGGGTTGTTTTGCTTTGCTCGAGGGATTTGACATTCGCAAGAGGTACGTTACGCATACTTTCAGTTAATTAATTTATTTGTTATGATCTTAAGTCTTCCGTTGTGTACTCTTGATGTCTTTATGTTTTATTGTATTTTATATATCATAAACTAAACAGTGGCATCACGAGCCTTGTATAACAAGTAATTAATTACTGAAACACATAATTAAAATAAACATGAATGTGTTATTTTTTGTATGCATAGATCTAGGGTTTGCAATCCTAAACCTTAATTTTTTATAGGGGGCGTTTATTTTGGTACCCTAATTAGGGTTTTGTAAACTAAAGTTTTAATTGGATTAGAAACCCTAAGATGCATGCAACTTTATGTGTATATGCGTAACTCTGTTTTAATTGCATTAATTGTTAAGTGTAATTTTATGTCCATGATAATTATCTGCATGTTTTATCATGGATCTGCTTTTATTGTATGTCTTTCTTGTTTAAGTGATATACTCTAAATTTTGATAGATCTAAAATTGGGGAAGACCTCCATCATTATTAATTTAATAAGATTTATCAAAAACCGTTTGCATGTGGCTATTTGATATGCATGACTTTTATTTGTTATGCATTCATTGTTTATTTGTTTATTTTTATAAATACTTGCTTGTTTGTGTTTTCTAACAAGGGTATTTTTACAAGAAAAATAAACTGACCTAAACAATGGTGAAACATGTATTTTTAAGAATAGTAATCATAATCGTTTAATTGATTGATGACTTTGGTACAAATGACTGAACGGCTCACCCATGAGAATGAACTAATAAAAGGGGTTTAAAGAAGTGCGCATAGTCACACTGAATGGATGTCTAAGGTTGTGCTTTAGCGCGTACCTGGTCCTCTGCCCCCTGTAAGTTCGAGTGGAGCTACTTAGTAAGCCATTAAATGTGCAAGCTCATCTTAAGGGCGAATTAGTTTTAATTCCATGCGCCACTTCGGTGGTAATTATCCGAAACACTAAGTGTTTACACTTATGCAAAAGTACGGTATAATGGATGATAATTAACACTAAATTCCTTGATTGGTGAAACCAATACCTCAATTAAAGTTTGATGATGAAAAACTTAAACATTAAAACAAGATATAAATGTTTTAATAAAAACTATGCTACAAAGATGAATGCATGACATTTTTGTACATATTTGATTTTACATCAAAATTATTACCCTTTAATTTAAGTTATATGCCATCCAACGAAACGGAAACACCTAAGATTACCTTTTATTTGCGTGAGATCGTGACTTAGATCGTAATCAAAGGGTAAAATGTCCACGTGTCGTGAGAACGGGCATGGACGATTTTGCAGTTTCTTAAGTTGGACAACTTAATTGAGTTTTGTAGTGTGAACTGGCAAATCAAGGCATAAGATGGGATAAAACATGTTTACATGGCAATTGAAATTGGCTATATGTAAATCCCATAAATCTAGGAATTGCAATTGAAATTGGCAATTGAGCAAAAGCTCTATCACTTTGTATAAGGTTCATTACTAGCAGATCAACTGATGTGATGAGATTATGACAATTTGGATCCTAGTTTTTCAGTGAAAATTAATGGTTATATGCTTATGAACCATGGGTAATTAATTTTCTTGAAATAGGTTAATTATCGAAAATACTAAATTGAATTTTGTAATTCTTTTGAATGTATAATTGCAACATTTAACCGTAAACAAAGTTTAGTCTTTGATCAATAAATTGCTCCATTCTGCTTTCAAACATTGTTTGATCGAGAATAATTTACCGAAAAGACAAACGAAGTCTCTTTTCCATGGGAAAAGCATGAGACTCAATCCTATTCCTTTTCATGAATGAGAAAGGTATAATAGGAACATTTGAATTGTCTAAATTCTAATGTAAATCATATATAGCAATGAATTGCACATCTTATTTTCCATAAAGATTTCATTACCCTCATTTGGTGAATGAATCCTTTGTAACAACATGAATGTTGGTTAACTGGAAAACATGTATATGAGTTACTAAATTAGAAGCTAGACTAATTACCGCGAAAATTGGTAAAAGGCAAACTAGCATATTTTATCTAGTTGTTTTGCTTTAGCCTTTAAAGGTACTACATACCAGTATGGGATGGTAGGCCTGTTGAGGAAGAAATTGCATACCCAATTTTTCAAGTTAATAACATTGATGGATAACCCATCATTCTTAGAGTAGAACACACCTTTTAGTATCTTAGTAATGATTACGTATGGTTCTTTAAAGGTGTAGGAAAGTAAATAGCAAGCAAGTTGTTTTCACTGGTTATGCAACACTTACAATGTTGTCAGATTCAGTGGGAGCATTTGTGTTGCATTACTGAATAAGAAGTTGTTTTAATGATTTCTAATTCAGTGGTAGCTACAAGCCTTATTTCCTGTGTAGTAACCCAGATTATCTTCAAAGATAATTACTTTCCAATTGTAGGCACTTATGGATTTCAAGGATTGTCATGTGCGTTTCCTTACTAATCAATATAGGCCTACATCTACTTGTTATATCTATGACACAAATCATATTAATCAAATAAACGAACGTGTATCGTGTTGTTTATCTGCTACATGATGTTGTTCCAAGCACAAGTGGAAGAAATCTTGATTGTGTGCAAGGTCCAACACATATAAATATGATTTAAATAGATTCTCTTGACCGCAAGGTAAGAGAGTAACGTTCTAATAGGAATTATACATTTAAATGTGTATGATTGACCTATTAAGAACATGTGTCAAGATAATAACAAAGACTACTTTATTTTAAATATTTATGTCTTTCAATATTTAAGAAACACTTGTAGTTACAATTTATGTTACGTGAGAACGTGAACTAGATTGTAGCCCAAGGTAAAATATCCACGTGTCGTGAGAACAAGCATGGATGATTCTGCAGTTTCTTACATGGAACATTTCATGGAATGACATAATTAAATGAAGTAATCTAATACTACTTTGAATTTAAGTATTCGTTGAATGACTTAAATATATGTAGTAATTATTAACTTGAAATATTAATTGAAACCTGAGGTGGTGTTCATAATTACTTTAATTATAAATGTTTATAATTTTGTAAAGTCACAAACATAAAGTCTTTTAAAGACTTACAATATAAAGTAAGACGTTAACTTGCTATGTTTTAAGACATTTGCATGAAGTCAATGAGTTGATCAATGACTTATAACGTATAGTGGGATTATAACTGATATGTCTTTTGACTTGGTCAAAATACTTGTGTTATAATGCATGCAATTGATTTGGTAATTCTATTGTACCATTAAGTTTTACTTTGTTGGTAGATAGGTAAGCCATAGAGTAGATGGTTATCTAAAATATTGTTAGATTTTTTTACAATATTAATTCTAATGAAATACCATAGTTTTATGGTATGTTCAGTTAGAAGAATCAAAATCTATTGGCATGTTTGATTCAAGATAACTATAGTTTCTTCCACATGTTATCAAGGTTAGAAGATTGAGTATAGATTGAATATACTCAATAAGACTCCAACCTAGAAGATTGATAAGACACCATTTGTTTATGGAATGTGATGAATCACATTAAGTCTTATAAATGAAGTTCTGAATTTGTTAAACTACTTATAGAGTGAGTTGTAACAAACTAATGTTAGGAACTGTCAATGTTTTTTGTAGTATCCCAAAAGAGAACAATATATTGTTGCTCTACTTGATAAACTATTTAAAGGTAATCTTTAAATTTTTAAAAGGCAAGTGGGATTTTTGTTTAGATCTTGAAAGATTGAATTACAAAAATACATAATCTTCTAAAATGCACTAGCAAATATCATAATGAGGCTAACATGAAAATGATAGACCTTAATATGATGGAATTGTCATTCATAGATTCGTAAGGATATCTCAGATATTTAATATGCTGAGGAATATGAGTTACAGGATCATGGTAAGCCTGTTAATCATAATGATGAATTTATCAAATGTTGAATTATGGTAAATCAATCATACTATGAATGTTGAGATGCTGTCTATAAAGATAATCAACTTTAGATACTTGGTTTATCTTAATAATGAATATGAGTTTCTTCAAAGGATGGAAACCCTAGTGGTTTAAATCTTTATGTAGAAATCATATGGACAATATTGTACACATATTTAATGCATGTCTAGTGATAATAATATTAATCATATTTAAGCAATTAACTATGATTGAATATTCTTTACTAGATACATTAAATAGAAGTATAAAGATTATAATTGTCATACTTAGTTTCATTGATATGAAATTTTGACAATGAATGTCATAACTCTTTGTTGTGGAATTACTTTTGCGAGGACGATGAGTAATACAAAGAAGTTTTATGAATTCAAATAATCCTTGGATATGTACAAACTGCAAGAATCCATGAATGGATATATGCAAGCATCTAAGAGATGTTTCTTATGTTTAATATTAAATCCATGTTTGATTTAATAATTAAAATAAGATAGCTCATAAGTATTCCTAAAAGCTAGTGGGAGTATTATTTTAAATCTTATATGTTGTATGGGCAACTACATTCCACCTAAATTAAGTTTTAGTTGGGAATGAACTTCGTTTGTAAGATTTGGAAATAAGATATATAACCTTGGAAAAAAAATATGTTTATTATTATAAACATATGCGGTAAATAAATGAGTCTAATAAAACATGATGAATACATATCTTTGACAAGATAGATGAGATCTTAAAGTTTAACTTGAAGATTCATCATGAACATCATGTTGTGTATAAGATTGTTGTGTCATGCTTGATTACAAGATGATTTGACAACATTGAAAGTTGTTAGTGTAATAAATATTTTAAAAGGAATATGTTTGGATTTAGAATCACATTCCACAGTCTGGAGATGCTCCTAGATTCTATGGATGAAAATATGGCAATTATTTCATAATTGTCATTGCCAACAAACTTGAGTTTGGTAGGCACCAACATTACACTATAACTGTTCGAAGTTTACGGACGTTTAAAGAGCATATTGTTGTACACAATGATGCTGGTATAATTGAGATGACACTCAATTCTAGTCATGGTATCCTTGATGATGACCATGTTGACTAGTTATGCTCAACTAGGAGCATAGTTGCATTATACATTAAAGAAAAAGAATACTTTAAAACTTTAAAGTTTTGAAAGATGATTGTCATAAAAGGGTGGTTCAGGTTATCACGCACCTTATGGAATGATATGACAATATCAAGATATGTGTAAACATATACAAGAAATTCACTTATTGAATTTTTGAAATAAGTATTCTCAAAATTCCTATAGATCAAAGTTAATTGAAATTATGCCTTGTCAACAAGTATGATTCTCATGACTTGTGGCAAAATTCATTAACTAGTATTATCATGCATTGATCTATTTAGTATTTGGATAAAGGATGTTAAACAATTATTATTTATAATGAATTAAAGTACGGTATACGTTTAATTTCATTTATAATATTGTGTCCTATGTTTGCATGTTTAAATCCATGAATAACTTAAGTTATTCTAAATAGTCCGTTGTCAATCAATAACATGGGAATGATATTGACTTAAGACAAATCTGAGTATTAGTTATAATATACTTGAAAGTATATTGATGCGTAGCATGACTAATTTCAGATGATATTCAATGAATTGAGTATATGACTTATCCCACTCACATGATGATACTTTATGGATCTTTGTCATTAAGTATATCATGGATATTTATCCTCTGACTTGATATACAAGAGATATGTCATGGATGTAGTGCATTTTTGTGAAGCAATCTAACGCTATACGTAACTGGTAGTTATAAGGGTTGTTTTCAGAAGTGTTGCGAAATTTATGAATCCTGCTTGTAGTCAAAATGGGATTTGTTTCCTTCAAATTTATTTTGAAGTATAATACTACTGGGCCCCTCGTAGGGTTGTTAAGATGTTTGCATGGCCATGCCCAAGGTCTTCTGGAATATGTTCAGAAGAATTGGTAATCTTAATCAATCACATAAAGCGAGAAACAGAATAGTTAATTAAGAAATGAGTGAGATCCATATTCTTATTAACATGGTATTAGAAACAAAAAGATGAATATGATGATGAATCATCAAACTTGGTTTTTCTCCAGAAAACGATACACGAGTTGTACCGGGGGCATTGGCGTGTTGCTAGACGCTAACCAATGTCATTTCACGTTTTGTAAACATATCCAAGTGGAGCTGTTGGAAATGTATATATTTACGAACATGTGAATGTCCGGATTCGAACTCGTGACCATGGGATTGCACACATTAGCGAATGAGAATTAAAGTTAATAATTAATGTTTATGTTTACGATTAATTATTGCACATTAAGTCCGGTTAACGATCGTTAAGTATTTAATGGAAAAATGACTAACGACCGTTAAATGAAAAGAGAAAGGACTAGAAATGGAAAACTTGGAAAAGTTATGGGTTTGGCTTTGGGCTTTCTACATGGCCGGCCATATGGGGCTTTCCAAGGCCTAATCCCTAACTTGTTCCCTAAGTTTACCTACTAATATATAAAGAGGGTTAGGTTCTAGGGTTTCAGACACTTGTGCATTGAATTAACCCTAGATCTCTCCTTCTCCTCTCTCTTGTCCCAATCGGCCGAACACCCCATTTGTAAGGGAGTTTGGTTTCGTTTTTCTTAAACGAGGACTTGTGTTAGATCTAGCAATCGCTTGATTCGTTGGTTAATTCGTGTGTACAAGAACGTGGTTGTAAGACATTATTCTTACACCAATTAGTACTTCTTTGTTTTGCTTTGCTCGAGGGTTGTTTTGCTTTGCTCGAGGGATTTGACATTCGCAAGAGGTATGTTACGCATACTTTCAGTTAATTAATTTATTTGTTATGATCTTAAGTCTTCCGCTGTGTACTCTTGATGTCTTTATGTTTTATTGTATGTTATATATCATAAACTCAACATCTAATACCATTAGTCGTGTTACAAGTATATTGGGTGAAGAGAATGTGAATATTAGCTCTATGAGTGTCGACAGGGCCACGCCAAGAAAACAAGCGGTCATGGTGATTACTGTTGATGAGAAACCGAGCAAAGAGGCTTTGGACAAGATTGTTGAGATTCCTGCTGTTGAGGAGTTTGTTTTCCTCGCTTTGTAGTCGTGATTGGTCAAAATTCTTGGTGAGAAGAAATGGCAATTTTTTAGTTTCTTTTGGTTTCCAGAATTTGGCAAAGTGACAAAAGGAGTAGAGTGGATGATCGACTATTATGTCAAAGCCTCTTCTTGTTTGTTGGCCAAAACATGTAGAATTTTGGCTGTTTTGATACGCTAATATTATGATGTTCGTTTCTTTAAAGATTGTATGCTTGAAAATACACTTTTCTGTCCTTCAGCTTATATGATATGTTTATGCTTTATATATATAATTTCTGTAGAAACACGTTGGAATTGGTTGCGTTGATGGATAAAATGACTTCTAAATGTCTTATAACTTAACATGTTGGTGCCTTTCCACCAGACGGCCTCCTTTTTTATCTCCTGTGCAGATCTAGTAATAAAATGGTGAAAAGTGAAATGTGTGCTGTTCTGGTAATATAGTGGTCTATCTGTGTACTATAAGTTGCTATAGATTGCTTGAGTGATGTATTAATGGAATGTTAGGTGTACTTTTTTTTGTGTTGTTGGAATCTTTTGTCACAAAGTTTGTTTGTGTTGGAACCAAAGGGAGCACTGACTTATAGTATTGCTAGAATTTGCACATATTTTTTTTTCCAGAGCTGAATTTATATAGTCATTATCAAGTGAGTATGGAGACACAAAATTACCTGGTACCCATTATGATTAGAGATTAGTCCATTTAGTTTTCATCTTAAGGGCCGTAAAAGAAGTTCTAATGGTGGCGTAATGTGATATATTTTACATCTCCAACAAGTTTATTTCATGTTTTGCATGAATATGTTTATGTTAGACACATTGTGGTCATAATTTCTGCTTGAAGTGTTTTGAGAAATGGGTTGGTCAGGGAAAACGTACTAGTGCCATATGTCATATCCTCCTAAATGGCAAGTCAGCCTCGAATTAACTCGTCCCTTGTTATTGCGATCAGAATGGCAAAAATGACAAAGTCAAATGCCTGCTTCTGGACCACCTAAGCTATATTATTCCGTTTAAACCAAAATAAAGTAGACAAAAGCGTACACCACTGAGCGGGGCTAAGAAGTCTGGGAAGGCTAATGCTTGCATGCAGTGGAAAGATATTTGTGACGGTTGCTCCTGATCAGTTTGGACCTATTCTCGCAGAAATGATCCAGAGAGAGGAACGGGAGTTCTGGCTGGAGAAACCTGGGAGGATGGTATTGAATGTAGACAGTGGGGTGCTCATCTTCCTCATGTTGTTGGATATCTAAACAGTCTGATTATGGTGCACAATCTGGTGCACTATCCGGGGATGAGGATCATGGAGAGTGGTTCCTCTACACTGGAAGGTAAGTGATCCACTTTAAAGTATGTTGCTTGACAACCAGGTTGCAGTGCGCTTTTGTTGTTAATTTGGTATTGATTGGTAAATTTGGTTTTTGCTATACTGTAAAACAACAAGACTCAGTCATTTGAGAGGTTTGAGAAATTCAATGAAGCTTTACGGTTTAGTTGCAGAAAAGACTACCCGGTACTCATGAGTTACTCCTGATATGGTAATAAGTAAGCCTTTGTACCTGACAGTACTCTATATACATGGAAAAGTCACACAAAGAAAAACGATCTGCTTATGCCCCTGATCAAGGAGTACGGTATGATGGGATTTACAGGATTGGAAAATGCTGGAGGAAACATGGAATTCAAGTAGGATATCACACTATCAGTTTAGATTAATTAATAGGATTCATAAAAACACTCGCTGACATTTAGATTCTAATAGGGATACAAGGTATGTCGGTGGTTCATTCTGATAATGATCCTGCTCCATGGACAAGGTTTGTCATTGCAGTCACTATACTTGTTTTTACTAGTTTGATTCTGTAACTAATTCTGAGTTAAGTAACAAAACGCAACCGATATAACCGAGATAAAGGCATCTTGGGATTATGATGTGAGAACATGATGCAACTTCTTGCTGTGGGATTAAACTTACTTATCCTTTTTCTTACTATGACAGTTCCAGGACTTGCTTATTACGTTGTACATTAATTTATTCAGGGGGATAAAGCTCGTTGGTTGTGGAAAGTTCCTGCACCAGGAAGTAGAAAACATGTATGTAATAGAGATACTGAGGATGTCAATAGTAAAAGAAAAGTTCGGCGCAAAACACAAATGTCTGTGAGTTAACGGCTCCTGCAAGGTTTGTCCTTTGTTTATGTTAAGTGATAGTAGTGGTGACAAGATGGGTGGGTCGGGTACCTATTCCCCCCCTTTGACCTCTAAGTGCTATAATTTTGTTCTGAACACAGCTTGCATTAGCAAAATGCTAATTAGATGATGTATATGGTACTGCAGAGTTCTGCTGTCTCATTTGCCACAAAGTGATGACTCATCCACTTACTACACCTTGTGCCCACAATTTTTGCAAGTCCTGTTTGCAGGATACCTTTGAGGGTCAAACTTTTATGAGGGAGAGAACATGTGAAAGTAGACGAACATTACGGCCTTAAATTTCCAAACCAACTGCTTAAACTTCCAAACCAACTTTTTTACCATTGATCAATTTTAGTCGTGTCATCATATACATACTCGTTACAATGATATTTACTCGCTTATCGAACTGTGGGTAGTGGCCATAATTAATGTCACTTATTGAATACACTCTTATTGCTTGTGTTGGTGCATATTCATACTCGTTACAATGGTATTGTTTTCTTGCTTTCATTGCACGATTCCAGTATCCACATGGACTTCGGTTTTCGTACACATCACTTCAAAGTATAAACCAGAAACTTATATCATTATAAATATAAACATAATTTATATTGCGTAACACGATTTGTATTAACACTCTAACAAATACTCTCCAAACATGACATATGTAGAGAAAATCACTGCTTTACCAAAATCGACTCCCCTGGAATCAAACAAGTTAGTAATTTACTTGTGATCCTATGTTCTTTAATATATAATAACAAGATAAGATTTGCTAAATTTATCTATATAGTTTGTCCCATATGGATAAAAACTAAAAACAATAACATCTTTATCCCACATCGACTTAAGCTAAAAGCAATGACTTCTTTATAAGTTCTTTGTTATATTTGCAAGTTAATATGATGGTTGATTTGATGGATAGCATCTCCAAAAACGAGTTGTATTTCTAAGTCATTATATCTCTGTTCGGTATCCATCAAATCAACTATCATTTTTTTTTTACGTGTAACAATTAGATTACCAAACAAATGTTGTACTTCTAAGTCATTATATCTCTGTTCGGTGAGATACCAAACTGAGATATAATGACTTAAAAGTACAACTCGTTCTTGGGAGATGCTATCCATCAAATCAACTATCATTTTTTTTTTACGTGTAACAATTAGATTACCAAACAAATGTTGTACTTCTAAGTCATTATATCTCTGTTCGGTGAGATACCAAACTAAGATATAATGACTTAGAAGTACAACTCGTTCTTGGGAGATGCTATCCATCAAATCAACCATCATTTTTTACGTGTAACAATTAGATTACCAAACAAATGTTTATCGTTTACGGATTTTTGCTAAAAGTTGATAAAAGTCTGTCGTATGTATACAGTAAAACCTATATAAATTAATACATTAATAAAATTAATAATGTGTCTAATCCCAACTTGGGATCAGTACAAATTTGGACTACAATCAATAAAATAATAAGATAATAATTTTTTTTTAAACTCCAATGTATATATATCCTTACGAAACTATAAATTAATACTTACTAAAAAATTTCAAATATATATAAATGTCATACGTAATTGGAACTTGTTTCAACGAAACTAACTTTTTACTTATTCAAAAACAATGAACTTGACAAATTCAATTAATTTGTGATTGTGAATTTATAAAATGTTAATTGAAACATTTTTTTTATTATACATTGTAACTAGTATATTAGACTTGAAAATTTAAAAATCATACGTAAAACCTCTTTAAAATAACAAATTATTAATTTATCGATATAATAATATCTCGCTAAATTAATAAAATATCTCAATCCCAGCGCTACTAATTTATAGAGGTCTTACTGTACACCGATGCTAGTTTGATTGAGATGACACTCAATCTTAGACGTGGTAGGATTTCATCATGGATGATGACGCTAGTGACTAAACATGCTCGATTAAAAGCATTGTTGCACTATACATTAAAGAATAAGAATACATTACAATTCGAGAGGCTGTTGAGATGACCGTCTTAAATAGGTGTTTTGCTACCTTCAAACACCTTATGGAATGTACAGTGGAAATACTCAAATTGTGATACATGTACGTGCACATGTACAAAAATGGAAGATTATGTATAAAAACGGAAGAAAACGTATAAAAACGGACGAAACGTATAAATACTCATATTGTGATATACGTCATATCCTGAAGTCAGTGTTCGGAGAAGCATAACTAGGACCAGGTAGTCTCATCTTTCATGACTCACTATTCATAGCTTCATGCTTCTCCCAAACACCATGTCCTCATATTGCACTCTTCTTGGCATCCCTATATCAGGCATGTTTCGCTCTTTTGAATACTTACTGTCACCCTATTTCTCCATAAAATATTCCTCACTCCTTCTCTTATTCTTACTTACTTCTTCCACCTATTTTGATTCTTTCACTGTCAAACTAACCAACTTCATTTTGATACAGTTGGTAATACTACTCAATAGCTCTTGACATCTTCTTTTCTCTTTAGTGAAAATTCTTTTGTTCCTCTCATTCCAAATGTAGTAAACACATGTTGCAATTACTATTCTCCTTAAAATGCTCATAATGGATTTGTTGCAGGGCAATTCCACCATTCTTGTATAGATATCACTCCATTGTCATATCATTATGTTTTATCCTTCTCTTCATTTCGTTCCATATATCATGTGAATAAGGACACTCAAAGAACATGTGTTCATGTGAGTCAGGGCACATCTCACAGAATGCACAACTAACTTGTTTCTCAGGATACCACTTAGCAAGTTTTTCATGTGTTGCTAGCCTTCCAAAAGTAGCAAACGAGAGAATAAAAGAATGTTTGAGATAACAGTGAGAAAACCATATTACTTTGCATCAAGGGACCTGTTCACTACTCTACCTCCAAACCTTACATGCTTTATTGATAGAGTATTTCACACAATTACCATCTTTAGTGACCCATTCCATTATGTCTTTACACTCATCTTTTATAACAAGCACCGGTAGTGTTTGGACAATGGGATATGTATTGTTCCATGATAGTGTTGAGAGTCGATTCTATATCCCTCGTCAACTAGAAAGTGGATGTCATGATTTTAGAAAACTGTGTAGCAAAGGGATTTCTCAAATCACTAGAATTTAACATTTTGGTTATGATTTATTCTAAACTTGTATAGATGAAATTGAACCTTTCAATGGAAATAATTCAGGGTAGTTTTCGTGTTGCATTTACTTATTTGATCTAGTTGATATAACTATGAATTTAAGGATTATTGGTTTATGCATCCCAAACAATATTCCCTTTTTTTGCCCTAGACATGTGAATACTTCTATTATGAAATTGGTGGTGTGGGAATACAGTTTTCAGTTAGTAATAAGACATGGTTCATTTTCTTGAATAGTTTTCCCCTTGTATGAGCTCAATCGTTTATCTCATAGGCATTTGTATTACATTTGGCCTTGAATGCACGACTCAATACACATATATGGTGAAAAGGATCAAGAGAATGCCCAACTTTTGGCTTTAAATTTGTGATCACGCACTTTTAATGTTAACGCTTACAAGCTGGTCTATGCCGGGTTCAAGAAGTGTTATTTGATAATCATGATGTACCTCAGAGTTGTAGCTTTGTAATCCGAGCCTCTATGAACTAGACTTTTCCAAAAGTTGTTAGACCTAAGAGACCACTATTCGCGACTCCAACTAATGTGCAAAAAGATCGTGTGAAACAAGAAGCTAGCAGCTAAACTTTGAATACATAACGTTGTTTTCAACTCGTGAATCACAATACTAGAACCACATTTTTCAAAGAGAAGCAAAAGAAACGAAGGGCTTGAAAACGAAAAAGTACAATGGCCGCCAAGTAAAGTGAAAAAAACACAATGACCGGAAGGATTATCCTTCAAAAGTATATTGACCTTTCACTTAATCACCTTTTCTAAAGAATACACAGAGGTATGTATATAAGAAACTTTTCGAAAATGTTTAAATGAGCTAAAAAAATCCTAATCAGTGCACCCTTTTTATTCAACTAACACTTCCCCAAAGACGAGACCTAGCCCGAGTAAATGTTTCAATACCCTCAATATATAGTGTATATATATTTTTTATATATATATATATATATGGGGATATGTTGGCTACAATTTTTGTAGCTAATTGGCTACAATTCTTCCTAAAAAATGCACTAGCAATGGATCTGGGACCCACAGAAAAGAATCAGGACCCACAAAAAGAATCAGGACCCACATTTTTTAGCCTAAAATTGTAGCTTATTAGCTACAATTAATTGTAGCTAATATATTCCCTATATATATATATATATATATATATATATATATATATAAAAGAAATGGGGAATTGCATATATATCCCAACAAAAACTTATAATTGCGTATATATCCAACCAAAACTAATAATTGCGTATATATCCTCCCAAACATTTAAAAATTTCATATATATCCAAAACATTATATTTTTGGGCAAAATACCAATTCTACCCTTGTCTTTATCATTTATTTGTTGAAGACTAATTCATTTGCAGCAATTTATTTGTTCATTTGCTTTAAATGGGTGGATCACTGGTTTAACACACATCTCAAGTAAATATACCGGTTTGACTTGACTATTTAGCCTGATACAAACCCAACATTTTTCCACTTCCAGAAAAAGACGGCGAAAATTGTTATTTTTGTATGGCTGCTTATTCAATGTAAATTAGTATGGAAAGTAAAGCAAGACCAAAAACATATGTGCAAAAAACAAACATGAAAAACTGGTTAATGCGATTGCTAAGGCATTGCCGCTAATAGGTACATTATATATAGGCCTCTGTAGCAAAATAACAGATTGTTCATTGAATCACTGAAGGTACAAACGATATTATGGTTCCTTTTCACATAAATGTTAACCTTGATATAATTCTTACTTACCATAGAAATTAAATGTTAGTTAGAATGATAAAGACAATGGTAGAATTGGTATTTTGCCCAAAAATATAATGTTTTGGATATATATGAAACATTTAAATGTTTGGAAGGATATATACGCAATTATTAGTTTTGGTTGGATATATACCCAATTATAAGTCTTTGGAAGGATATATATGCTTTTCAAATTAGTTTATTCTGCAGCAGCAAATGCTAGTTTCAATATGGGTTCAAATGAAGCAAATTTAGTCATTAGTAAAGCCGAAGTAAATGAAGGTACTATCGTGAAGAGATTAAAACCTCGAGCTCGAGGGCGTAGTTTTACCATACAAAAATCTACCTGCCATATAACTATTGTAATGAAAGATATATCCTTAGGTGGATATATAGATACCGACTCTATTAAGTGGTCACAAAAACCAAAATGGAAAAAAAATGATACAAAATTCCCCCTATAAGAAATTTACATGGTGTTTAATATATGATTTAAGAGCTAAAAAACAAGAAAGTCGCAACAAATAAATTATTGTTGCATTTATTCATAAAAACATAAGCAAGAAACACGCGACAAACAAATTATTGGTCACAATGCTCAATGCTTATGTTTAACTTATTCTTCACACTAGGAATTATAAACAGTTCACTATTCTTACCTTTTATCCATGTGGGATAAGTTAAGAAATATGCAACATGAAAAAAGTTTAATATAGAATTCATATTTGTCATAAAACAAATGAACCAATCTAGCTGCTCATTTATTTTATTAAAATATAAAAAATAAACTTTCACTCTTTTTTTAAAAATTAAATATCTCACAAACCGTTAATTGTTACGCCAAAAAAATATACTATCTCGGCGAGAATTAAATTATCTTTATATAAATATGCATTGTTATATACTTTCGACGAACTTTTTTTTTTTTAAATTCGTCCAAAAAAATCACATTTGATTTGTAAAAACCACATGTGATTTGTAAAACTCACATGTGATTTGTTAAAATCATATTTGATTTGAAATTTACGAATCACATGTGATTTTTACAAATCACATGTATAGGATCGTGACCCTTCATTAAAGTGAATGCTAACAAGATACTTTATTCAATGACTATTCCTAAACAAAAGTAAAAATAAGAATAAAGATAACAACAATAGTTAATAGTTACTGAGTATATAATCTAAACTCGCTACAAACTCAGTGTCTCGATAGCATGCAATCAATTATACTCAGTAGTCGTATTTTATTGAACCTAAGCTAAAAAACTGTTACAAGCTATGTCGTTTAATTAGAAAGGGCGAAAGGTCATCAACAACTGTATTTACAAAATTCACTAGAGTTTTACGTATGTTTTGCGCAAAGGGTTGGGGCTGGGGCAGGAGTTAGGGCTGAGGCTAGAGCTGGAGCTTATATTATAAGCCGAAACAAAATTTTTTATTTTTATAAACTTGTTTGACAAATTAGTTTAAGTTGGAGCTTATTATTATAAAATTACTAAAAATGACATATAATTAAATTAACATATGTATATATTAGATATTTTTGTCGGTAATTAAGTAATTTTGTACCAACGTGGCTTATATTTGGGGCTTAAGCTTATAATTTCAAAAGCCCCCTATAAGCCTCCATGCCAAACGAGGCTTATAGGGCCATAAGCCCTCGTAAGCCCCTAGCCAAACACAACCTAAAGCTCGTGACTTTTTAGGACAGTTGCTTGATAGGTTCCTGCTAATTTTTCTTTCCAAAATGTTAGTTTTACATAACGAAAAATGTCTTTAAGATTGGAGAAATAGTGAGCATAACTTTTGATACTAAAAAGTAGTGTAAAGACAGTTTTTTAAAATATAGAGACCTTGTAACAACTGTTTATATCAAAAATGTTTTTAGTGTGTTACACGCTTGCACATGTGCATGTTCAAAATGCTATTACCAACATCCAAGTATTCATACTATCATGGATTCATGGTAATGGTTAAAACTTAAGAAGTCAGTTTAGAAATTTAAGCAGTGAACAAATATTCATATTGTTTGTATCTTAATTATATATTTATCATCATGATTGCTATACCTAAATCGGTTCTGTTATAGTTCTATAGGCTTTTGGACAAGCTTTATTTAGGAGCTTAAATGGTGTCGATTATACTTAGAAAAACTTTTTAAGATAAGCCAGTAAACCCTCAAATACGAATTTAGCTTGATATATGTTAAAATTGAAATCAGGCCAGATTTGATAATGGGCCGGGCCTTTATTAGCTCACATGCAAATTGTTGTTCTATTAGCATCAATAATGCATCAAATCATCAAAAGTTTCATACATTGCCTCATCAACAACTTATATTTCAATATACAAAACACTCGCAATACATTGAAACTTACATAATTCAATAAAATTCAACATCATCATTTTATGTTTTAAGTTTAGAATGCAATCATCTTAAAAATAAAATGAAGAATTTGGTAACCATGGTTTCATCATGATGAAATTCCATCCAGTTTTAAAAGAATTGATACACACATCACATTTTTTTTATACATGCATCATAATTTATGCATTACAGTTTGTACCGTATAATACTGTAATGCATAAATTGTGGTGCATGCATCAGAAGATGTGGTGTGAGACTGTGAGTATCACCCTTTATTTTTAAAGGAAGATGATTTGCACACTTCATCAAATGAATGAGACACTTCAATTAATTGTGTTTGGACATTTATACTTTCACAATTATCCTTACACTTTCACGTGGATGAAGGAATAAATGTTCAAACATAACTAATTTATAAAATATGCAAATCACCTCCCCTTTTTAAAGCACCTAATGTAAAAGATATTTGGTCAATCTTTCTATTTATATCCTTATCTTTGGTAGTATCTTTCTATTAATGTAAAAGATGTTTGGTCAATCCCCAATACAAGTAAGTAATCACCATTTTTAAAGCACCTAACGTAAAGTGCCGAGTCATTATCTGTGTTTTAAAGAGTTGGCAAATTGGGTACCTGTTAAGACCTGTTAAGAGAAAAAATGTACTATGCAATTTTTTTATTTTTTAAAATATTTGTTTTTAGTATTTTAGGGTTCAATATTTAACTTTTTTGATAAATAAAACGTATATCTGCCATACTCAAACCATCAAAGCTAAGTATTAAACGAGTTGTTTTCATGTTTGAAACTTATGTTATTCGCGCGTACCAGACCTGTTAAGACCTGTTAAGACACGATTTGCCAGCTCTATTTCAAGTCAACCAAAAACAATCAAACACGCACAAATCAACGAGACTTTTAATTTTCTTTCAACAATTTCCACATTTTACCAAAATAGTACTCCCTCTGTCCCATATTAACTGTCCAGTTTGACTTTTCAAAGTCATTCTTTTTCAAGTTTGACCTTAAATATTTTTGTTTGTGTTATATAATAATTGATGCAAAATATATGAATAGACTGGGTTTTAAATGTATTTTCATTGATATAATTTTCATCAAGTATTATATAACACAAACAAAAATATTTAAGTTCAAAGTTGACAAATAAAGACCTAAAAATATCAAACAAGATAGTCAATATGGGACATAGGTAGTATATATAAAAGCCAAGGTTTTAAGACCGAGATCCTACCTAAGATTGTTTTCGTTTTTGCAAGATGATGATTGTAAGATAGGATTAAGATCCTACTATAATGTTATTTTTTTAATAATCTTTGTAATATTATTCAAATCTATAAATTATTATAGATTATAAACACAAAATTATATGAATGTTTCATTGAAATATTGTATTAAATTATAAATATGTAATGTTTAAAAAAAAACATGTTATTTTTAAATTATATAAAAACATAAACCATAAATTTGTAATTTTTTAGTTTGCGGTTCAAAATAAGATCGGATCGTAGTAGATTTTAAGATCCTATGGTCAAGATTGAGATTTTATAAGATTTTAAACTTGTTAAGATCTCATGTGGGATCCGGACCATTTTTGTTTCGTAAAATTGTAAAATCGTAATATCTTAAAGATTAAAATCGGGATCTTAACAACTATGATAAAATCACTTGAGTCATAGTTAACGGACGAAATTCTTTTTGTTTATTTAACATACAATTCAACGGCAATGACATAACGATAGATTTTATTGTCCATAATTTGACAATTCCATCCAACTGCCTAACTTTTGCATCAATTAACATCAAGTGGTGGATAACCACCCGAAAATTGCACATGTAGTAGGAAACTTGACAACCTAAGACATTATAATTTTAGCTAGATATTTTATAGTTCATATTACTATTTTGGTACATTTCCTTCTCTTAACAACATCAACCATGACCTACAAAGTATAGTGGTTGTGATAAATAAGCAATCGACACAGCTGACGCTAAGGCGTGACCATACAAGCCAACTAACCACAAATCCTCGCGTTGATATCGACCAATCAGTCCAAGGATAAAGTATTTGAACACATCTCACAACCCGCATTTGATGTTCTTTATGCAAAGCAGTCGCGTGATATACATCTCATCTTTATTTACCATTTTTGCTACATTGTGTCGGTTTCATTTGCTCTCGTCAACTATATAAACCATAACAGAAAGTTTGTCATGATTTAAAAGACGGTAAAGCGAAAGCGATTTTTCCGGATACAGTTTTCTTACCTGGCCTTAAGTAGAGATGTGCGTCCTACCTCCTCCATATCGCACGCCATAAAACTTAGGTGATATTGTTGGTATAAAGCAAATCTTGACTTAAATATAAGTATCAGTTCTTTGTGCAACAACCCTCTAACATAAGAACTTCATTTCTTTAAATATAAGTTTTTTTTTTTTTCTTTTTTTTTTTCTTTTTTTTCATCCTCCGCTAGAAAAAAATAAAATAAAATAAAAATAAAATCTTGTCAACCAAACCAAAACTCATCTAAGCCTAACTCAAAGACCCATGTTTATAAAAAATTCATCTAGATTCTAACCCATATAGACCCAAACTTATCTAGAGTCATAACCCAAACCCAACCAGCCTATTTTGGCACCATTAGTTCCAGCTATTAAATGTGTAAAGCAGAAACCTTATATAAACTTTTGGTGTTAAACTTGCTTTTTGTTAACCTTTTACACATAAACATGCCAAAAGTGCTACTCCAAACATAGAAAACAAGACATCAATCATAGGCCAAATATATAAAGTACTAGGAAATTATAAACAAGATGCCACTAGTTGATTGAGTGGTTCCACTTCACCACAACTATCTTGACTTTTTTTCACAAAAGTGGATTCTCATATCTTTATGATAATGTTCTGGATAACAAAAATATATACAATCTTGTTTTCCTACAATAAAAAAATGATACATTTTTTCCTTTTCCTTGAACTAAAATTCATCATTTGAAAAGCCCAAAAAAGTCCAAGAAACTTCTGGTACATGGTCCTAGACATTGCATGACACGTGACTCACCTCTCTCTCGCACGTGCCGATCTTAAAAACAACCTTTACCATATTTTTACACTTTTCATTGCCTCATCCTCCACGTAGATTCATGATTATCTACGCTACTGCTGCCGTTGGATCCATTTTGATCCAACGGCTCTGATTTCACATCTGACCCGGGCTGCTGAAGTTGCAGCTCGCTATATTGTTCTATAGCTGCAGCTTCACCAGATCCCCCTTCTTTTAACCTTTTCGCACCTATTGGCACGCCGAATAACCTAGGACTCATCTCATCCGATTCCGTACCTTCTAACCCATTCCTAACTTTACTATTATTATTACTATTACCATCACCGTTAAGCGAGTTAGCTATACACTCTTCCGCTAACCGCTTTAACGGTAACAAATCTAACGGTTTCAAGGCGGTTGTTGGAGTCGGTTGTGAAGGTTGCGAGCTACTACCTTCGGACGGTTTATCCGTCGCGTAATTAGACATCATAACATAAATATTAGAACATAAATTCTTCATTTGGCTAAGCTCTTTATTAAGCTGAACATTTTCTCTCCTTAACCTCTCGTTTTCGCCCGCAAGCTCAGCGTTCGTTCCGCCGTTAGCAATATCTCGTGGTAAACTACCTGTAGCACCCCCGCCGCGAGACGAGTTAGACGATATGACTTGCTCTTCGCCCGATTCGCTTGGAGAGACTATTCGAGGCGGTGGAGATGCTACAGCAGCCACTGTAACTGCCACTGGAGGTGCCACAGCTTGTGGTGTAGCTGGTGGTTGTGCTGGTGTTGTTGCGGATATTTTACGGCGTTGTATATCGCATAATAGTCGCTTTTCGCCTCTGCGAAAACAATCGTTTGAAAACTCCCAACGATCTGGCACAACTTTCCTAAATCCCTAAAAATTAAATACATAATTAGACACAAATCACTACAACAACAGTACATTAAAACACAACTGTTATAAACTATTCTACCTACTTAAAGGCTATTTGGGACATATATATGTAACATATGGATAGGTATATGATATTAAATGATGTTTTTTTATATAAGAACTTACATCATTAAATTAACTCATTTATTTAATATAAGTAACAAAAATCATAACAATAACAATTTTTTCATATCAATACTAAGGATCAAGGAGACTGCTTTCAGAAAGACCTCCTCTGTTAAATATGATATAAGCTAACAAAAAAGTAAAGAGACTGCTTCCAGAAATACCGCGAAGACTTACATAGGTATTAAGTTGACGAACAAAGCTGGAGAAATTATTATGCTTAAAATACTTGGGAAGCAAATCCTTGGCAAATTCAGTGGGATTCCAAACAATAAAAGTAGATCCATCATCATTCCAAGAGATTATATCATCAATAGCTTTATCATCGACAAGCTGATAAGTCTTGGTTAGAAAAGGTGTCGGCAAAGATCTAGACGCCGCGTCTGACGACTCCACAGGGGGAGGAGCCATGTATAAAAAAAAACAGCTGAACCAAACAACATAACAAGTCAACAACAATCAATCAAGAAATATATAAAAGTCTAATTTGAAAAAGAATGAAAATGAATTAATACCTATGAAATCAGGGTTGGAGAATGCATGTGTGGTGGTAGATCTAGAAGGTTCTTTTTTTTTTTTTGGGAGAGAGGATAAAGAGGGGAAGTAAAAATGGAAATGAAGATTATTATTAGTATTAGTAGTATGTGTAGGAAAGAAGGAACTGGAAGGTACGTAAAAGAAAAGGAATAAAAATTTAGACAAGTTATTTCGAGAAGTTTCTTAATAGGTGTCAAGTAGTTGGCGGCTCGATTAAAAGGCAGGCATCGTGATCATCATCCATTCAACACCCACACATTGTCAAGTTTGGTCGGCTATCATCTTATGATATACTCCGTATCATCTTCATGTTATGCTTTTAAGGGTATGTTAGATACTGTTTTGTGCAAGCTTATAAATAGCGTGAGGCGTAGCGTGGCGGCATGAGCAAGTTTTACGTTTTTGCGATTAAGACGAAGTTTTTGCGTTTATTAGGCGTGACATAAGACATCAAAAAGTATGAAAATATTTATATATTTATATCATAACTCATAAACATCGAGTTTATAAAAACGTGTGCCAAAAGCGGCGTGACGGCATGATCAAGCCTCACATCTTTACGAGGCCTTTGCAAGCTTTTTAAAACAATGGTTTAGTGTTTGTTTAAAGGTTATATGTGGCTTATTGCTTATTTATGTTTCGGCTTATAATTTATAAATCGTAAAATTTTCGGCTTATTTTGAGATCCGTGGGTTTATCTAAGTTTTTTTATTATTATAAGATAATCATATATAAGCCAAAAAGTATTAAAATAATCCATAAAAATGAGGTTTATGATATATAAGCGGAAACTAAATAAGCTCAAGTGGAAATGAAAAGTATACATGATGCTTGTTTTAGGGATATGTGTTACAAATATAAGGCTCGTTTGGTTTGTAAAAGAGTTTATATTAAGATTTGAATTTGAATTTAATATAGGTTTAAAAAAATAAAAGAGAGAAAAATAAATTAAATTTGAATATTATATAATTTTTATATAATAGAGAGATAAGGTGAAAAAATCGAAAGGCCCACATAATAACCAAAGAGAAATTTTTTTAAACAACCCATAACCACTACTTATTTACGAAATGAGACGTCGCCTAAGTTGTTTACAAAAATGAACTTTTAACTCTCGTCCGTTGGATTTATTTCATTGCAAAATTTCAACGCTACACGTGTCTTAAACGCGATCTATTCTCTTACGCGACTCACATAAACACGACTTGATTTTTAGTTTTTTAACACTTTTACCAAATAAAATGCAACGTTTCTTAAACGCGACCCACTTTTTAAGAGTTAGAAAGCGACTCAAGTCATGTACATGGCCATAAAAAGCGACCCAGAATGGTAAACGCGACCTTTTTTTGATAATTGCGTCCATCTATGCCATCTTGTTGAAAATGGTATTTCAGGAGAAACCCACTTACCTGTGATTCTAACTTTGTTGCGATAACTAAACATGAAAAGGGAGATAAATAAAGTCAGTGTTTTAAAAGATGAGTGATGTACTGGTGTGTTTGTTTTATATAAGATGGCAGAGAGAGAAAAGATGAATGGTTGTGCATAAGGAAAGTTAAAAGGAGAAAAGAAAAAACTGAGTATTAAAGAAAGTTCTGTCAAGATTTTAAGTGGCGTGGCTTGAATGTCTAGGTGTATGTAGGCATGGTCCATTTTCGTAAATCAATAAAATATGGCTCATTTTTGTATATTAGGATGAACATTAGTTCAATTTGGTAATTTGGTTATAACTAAAACCTATCAAAACCTACCTAAGTAGTAAGAATTTCAAACTTGTACTTTTGATATTTAAAACACTATTTCAAAACCTATAAATGCAAACAAATAATTTTTCATCTTTAGATTTCTAAATCCCAATCCAAACCCTCAAAACAAACGGACCCTAAGATTGATATCTCTTTATTTGGTATATGAGCTATACCATTCAAAATAGGTAAGATTTAGATATTGTCTTTTTTTTCTATTTTTTTCGTTTTTTCCGTTATGTTTCATCTATCATGCTTTGTTTATTCTTCTTGTAAATAATTTCTTTATTTTTCACGGTAATCATAAAATCCACAACTAGAAGTAGCTTCTTCTTACATACAACAAATCATACTTCGAAATAAAAAAGAGGTACACAGATTGTGTTGTTTTGGTAAATAATGTAACTAGAGTTTTGCAATTTTCTTCACTTGCTTATTTAATAAAAAAAAAATAATAATAATGAAATAAATACTCATTTAGGTAAATGACTGTTCAAAAACTTGAAAACTTACATGGAAGATCGTTAATTGTCAAACTTATTGTGTGTGCACCATATGTTCAATGGGACGACACAATTAAGTAGAAGTGTTGTTTTCCAATTGATTTAGCTTGTCCTTTGCTTGTTTTCATAACGTTATAGTTTCATAATTTGAATGTAATAATATGGACAATGTTAATGGACCTTTTATGCATCGTTAAATCGGTAACATTTTCTAAAACATGCTTAAGTAAATCTCTATTCATCATTTGTTAGCGAGGCTACTACTTTTTTTATTCAAATTGAGACTTCAAGTACTATAAATGGTTGTTTGTAACAAAAATCCAATATGAAGTAGAAATTTGATTCTAAACCCATGCTCATCCAAACAACAATATTGGGATTGATATACATGATCATGTCTTTACACCTCATACCTAAATTTCATACATATTGTAATTCATAACAACAAATCAAATGCAGTTTTAAGGCTGGTTTACAAATATTTTATAAGAGAGTAATTGTATTTATAAGAGAGTAATTGTATTTATTTACAAATATTTTATAATAAATTTTAAATAAAATATATTATTTAAAATATATTTTAAATAGAAACAAATAAAGATGGCCTATAAACTATAAAGTACATAAACAAGTTACCCACCTAAGTGCTCTCTTATCAATTTTTGATTTCATCTATCATCCACTATTTTTTTAAAAAAAATGAAACAAACAACTAATAAATTTCATTTCTTGAAGGTGTCACATAAGATGTAAATACGTCGTTGTGGTATTGTTACCACTAGTCTAATTTAAAAATATGCAATAAATGCGGTTCGTTTAATTGTTCAAAAATAGTTAAATTCAATGAGTACTATTTAAAGATGGATGGATTTCTTAAACATAGTTTTAACGAGTGAGGAAAACCCGCGCGATGCAGCGGGATTGCTTTTGTAGACGTGAATTTGAAACTGATGAATGACCGGAAAATTTGTTTGGACCGGCTTTGCAAATACAATTAAAACCTTAGGGATTATTTTCGCGGTTACAAAGGACTTACTTTGTAACGACACTTTTAGGGACTATTTTTGCCAAATTGCAATAGATAGCAATTAATGTTAAAGGACTTATTTTGCAACGCCACTTGAACCTCAGGGGCTGTTTTTGCCAAGTTTCGAAAGATTGCATTGCTAAAGGACTTGCTTTGCAACGCCAGTTGAACCTCAGGGGCTGTTGTTGCCAATTTACGAAAGATGGCAATTAATGCGTGGGGTTGGTACTGTTTTCCTCCCTTGCTTTTAGTATATATAGTAATGGCTATATTTTTACATTTTCCTACACAAAATTAGTGGTAGTTATAGTTTTTAGTAGTTGAAGCTATAATTTTGAAGATCTTTTTATAATAGAGAAGGGATATACTATAGGGATCCTCATATGAGGGCTATAAAAGAGGGTTTAAGGTAAAAGATTATATTTGTTCTTTTTTATTTTTAGTATAATACAGTTTTTTTGTCAGTTGTTGTTCAGTATTTCTGACAGTTTTAAGCGTTTGACTTATTAAACTTTATATTTTCTCTTTCGTACTTTTATGTTTATAGTGTTTGATATAAACAAAATCAATTTAAAAAAAAAAAAAAAAAAAAAAAAAAATACGGGTCCTTTTTGTAAAAAAAAAAAAAAAAAAAAAAAAAAAAAAAAAAAAAAAAAAAAAATCCTTTTAACTTATATCATTATATTTTCAGATAAACAAATACGGAGTATAGAAATATTAAAGATATGAAGATTCATACATTTGGTGCATTAAGGCTATGCACAATGTGGGGGGGAGGGGGTGTGAAGTGTGAACCGATTGGGTTGAGCAAGGTTGCCCCATTGTGGGAAACTAGGTTGGCATCGGTTGAGCATCAAGGATTGGCAAACTAGTTTGCCTAATCGACCTAGTTTAACAACACAAACAAACAAACAAACCATTTTGATTATTTTGACCGTTTCATCACTGTAACAACTAGTTCGTCGTCAGGTCGTTGCAGAGAGAAAGCTAATATGACACAGATTAACTAGATTGTCACTGTGTTCAGCCTAAGTATTATAATATCAATTCATACTGATAATGTTACGCTACCTTTTACCATTATAACACTGTCTTATAACTTAAAATTTATCACTATAACAGTGACATTTCTCGTCGAATATGAGAACCTTCATTTGTATTTTAAGGGTTCACCATTTAGAACCTTACATGTTACGCATTATATAGAGTAGCTTGATCCTTACTAACTTAATACAACTTAGATAGTTACATGGTTACTAAGTTTTGTTTCATATTCCCATATTTAAAAAGTCACAACTTTCAATCGAATTATATATATAAATTTACAATCTGTTGGATTTTTTTAATCACAAATAAAAAAGTTCAAATTGAAATGTAAAACTTTTTTTTATATTATTTTAGAGAACATGAGCACTACATGTGGTCCCATGACTATATTGAATATGTACGTAAAGACAATGGGGCAAATTGTACTTTTGTGATATGTGGCAACGTTCGCGGACTCGTGGAACAGAATATGTTCAATAACTATATATGCAAGTCACGAGAGATCATCATCCAGAAATATATGCTAAAACATGATAGTCGTTACTTGTTACTTTGTTAGGCTAACTATAAGACCGGGCGTAGAAACTACTACGAGTAACGCGTTAGACCATGTGTCCTCTCTTCTCTTTATGCGTGAAGCCTTGAAACACCACCAGTCCACCACCACCTTCACATGTGATGGTGGTCCTATGCAAGGACGAAGCTTCATTGGGGCCGGGGTGGGTTATTACTACCTTCGTCCCATATTTATAGTACATCTTTCTTTTTTCGGTCGTCCTAAAATAATTGTCCACTTTCATAAATAGATATGGAATATATATCACGTTTACCATATTACCCTTAGTTAAAGTTATTATTACAAACTTTAAAGAAATTATAAATTAATTGGTTAAGGGTAAAACTGTCTTTGTGCAAAAAGTAAGAAAGAGAAAATTGTAATGATGGTGTTTTTCTTAAAGTGTGTGTTTTTTGTCTGTGGACAATAATTTTGGGGCGGATGTAGTATCTTTTATGTATTTGATAGCTAAGTTAATGCTAAAATTTTTCGTTTTGAGAATATGGTCCCCCTGAAATTGGAAGTTGATATTTCAGCCCTCCAATAATTTGGTTCAAGCTCCGTCAATGGTCCTATGAACATGAATTGGTGGTCTGCAAGACTAACTTGTTTTTGTTTGTTTTTCAAGGGTGTGAATATATTATAGGGTGTATTTGTATTTAAGTGTGATATTTTTTCGTAATGATGTTGGTGATCTTATTACACTTATTCGTTATTCGGTGGTGATGTTAGTGATAGAGAAAAAAATTCAATATACCACTGAATTGATATTAATAATATTGGTGCTTAGTACACTTACATTCGTGTCTTAGTTTCGCATAATTTTTTACTCTACATTTTACCCCGTCACGTGTCATTTTTTGCTTTATCTTTTAATTTAATTAATTTTAGTTCTAAATACAGTAGCAAATAAATTACAATAATTCTTAAAGTTTATATAAATAAAGAAGTAACCTAACCAAATCCCACTAATACGATTAAATGTACCACATAAAAAAAACTAAAAGCAAAAGGTACCGTCATACACACTCTCACTAAATTCAAAGTAAAGCTTTATTTGGCAATGCCCGTCACGCGCCACCACACCGACCCCCTTCCCTAAAAAGAAATAAAAAATAAAAAATAAAAAGTTTCACGCCACTTCTTTTTTCAGACGTGAAAAACGAAATAGGACAAAAAAGTGGGTTTGCGTTTGTGCTGTGTTTTTGAGTGTGTGTGCGATCGCTTTTGTGTGTGCGTGTTCCAGTGTGTGCGCGCGTGCGCAGCGTATGAAGAAGGTGGTGTTTCAATGGGTTTGTGTTTGTGATTTTTATTTAATAATGTTGTGCTATTGAAGTGGGTTGTTGGACTAATTAAAATTTACCAAGTTTAACTTTTTTTAATTTTAATTTTGTAACTATTTTTATAAAAATGTTATTCGTGTTTTAATTTTACGAATGAAAAATTATTTTGTTTGAAAAATTAGAAAATGGAATAACGTGATGGGTGGCTCAAATGGTTTATGAAAGTGGTTATGAAGGAAAGAATATTTTGGTGTGTGAGTGTTAAAAATGAGGTTGCTAAGTTGGCGTTGAAGTGACACCCAAAAATGATTTTTGACATGCCATGATATCCTTTGTTTTAAGTTAAACCAAAAAACCAATGTTGCAAAAATCGGTTGGGTTAATCGGTAACCGGTTTAGGCAAAAATCGGCCACTAATAAGTCAAAAATCGACCAAATTGGTAAAAAATCGGCTGAATCGGTCAAAACGGCCTAATCGGCGAAATGAAAGTAATCGGTCAACTTTAAAAAAAATAATTTATGCATTCTACTTAAATTGGGGATCGTTTATTTCACTTATAACGTACATTGGGCCTCATCATTAGAATTTGTGCCTTTTATTGAGGTTTGAAAACATAGTATGTTTGAAATCAGTTAAAATCTTTAGTTTGGTCTCCAGAAATACCCAAAACTTGCAGGAAATGCCAATCGATTAATCACCTAATAATCCCGCCTTGACCGAGTAATCGCTGCAAGGTGGTCGATCGGTCGACTACCGATTCATGATTTTTGCAACATTGCCAGAAACTAAATCAAATGTATGTGTTTATTTTAAAGAATATAGGATAGTACGTATTTCACCCGATTGAAATACTACAATATACAAAGGTTTAGAAATTGAGAGATAATTTGTACACATGAGATTTTGAATTTTACATTCTAATATAATCGATTAAAACAGAATGTATAAACAGTATAATTGTTTAATGCAAAAGTATATCAACAAAAAATTTGAGTGTGAAATCATTTCATTTAGAAATTTCATCAAATTAAGATGCTTCTAAAACTGAATTTCGCCAGCTTGCTCTTTGTACTCATATTAACCATTGAGAGCCATGAATTATCTAGAAACGTAAGATGTTGACATGGTGCTTTCTAGTGTTTTCATGTTTGAATATTGTGGTCGTGATTGTCAATTTTGGGCCATAGTGTGTCACTTTCAGCCTCACCAATAGATATTCCCATTTTCAATCCATTATATAAGTTTTTAATAAAAATAGAACAATTTGTAAACGATAATTGTATACAACGTGAAACTAAAACAACTTATAGTAAAAGATGCATATCATACTTTGCACTGGCTTATTGTCCTCAAGCGTTTGCGTGTTTATCGGATTGGATGACAAGGTTTCTCCTATGATTGTTGGTGTTTCAGATTTTCAAAATTGAAATTAGTAGTGTCGTTGTAGCTCTAGGGCCATTTAGGGCGGATTTATCTATACTATTTTATAATGCATTTAAGCTTTTTAAAATTAGAAGGCTTAAAAATTCTGACTTTTTTACTTGCTTATTATGAAAAGAGTTTTTCTAACCAAAAATTAAGATATGGAGCTCCAATCATGAGATGACATGTGTCACTTCTTAACAAACTCTAAGCCTAACTTCTAACAAACTCCAAACCTAACTCCTAACCACTAAAAATTAAGATAAATAGCTCCAATTATAAAATGACATGTGTCATTTCTCAACTAAAAATTCATCTTTATTTTTAAATTAAAATATCTTTTTATCTACTTATTTTTTTTTATAATCTAATTTCACCATATTTTCTAAAATTTTATGCTCTTTAATTCAACATCCATTTTGATATTTAGTTTTTATATTTTTAATAGGTTTATTTTATTTTAATTCAAATTTTCACAACTTTAACAATTATTTCATTTATTTTAATCAATATAATCTTGATTCGTCAAAATCATATACTTTTGGGGTAGTGTTTGACGCGTAAGAGATTGCGAGGGTATTTCTATATGCGGAAATAATGATGTCGCGGGAAAGTTACGGGTAACCCAAACAAACACTTACAACTAACACATATACATTCGAAGTGTTGTGAAACGAATTCACTAAACGGGTAAGCAAACATATAACTGTACTTATCGCCGCCGTTGTGCGCGGGTACCCGGCTAGTTTCTTAATAGAGCATGAAATATTGTTAAGCATGTACTCCCGCGACTCCGTGAGGATTGGCTACTTGGCTTGGAATTCGTTGAAATGTATCGTATGATAAAGTGTTATTGATATTGCTTTCATTCAAACCTCTCTCACGTTTTTTTTAAACAACTAGTTAGTTAGTGGTTCAAGTCGTGCAGTGACATCCAAGCGGGCAATATGTCTTCCTCGAGTTGGCTTTCCATAAAATTTCTTTTGTCATGACTACATGGGCTAACATAAATTTCTTTTGTCAAGACTACATGGGCTTCAAGTTGGGCTTCCATCATACTATTAGTATGATACTATGATTGTTGTTTGTAGTGGGCTTAAAATTCAAGTCCACGAACATAATAAATGTCATTGGCGATTAATAAACTATTTCGATAAAGTTCGAAGAAATAGTTTTTATATTATTTTATTTGATTTATTTATTTTAAATTCGCACCTGGCCCTTTATTACCATATAAGGAATCATCACGTTTAAAAAAAGATATTTTTATTTTTTTTGAACTTAAAGATATTTTTAATAAGTTCCTAAAATATCAGTCTTTGAATAAACTAAGTTATCTCCAGATATTTTTTAATATCTTCCATCATCATTCTCATATATATATTCGTGTCTTCACCAATTCTATATCGTGACCTTGTCTAGGAGAGGCCATAATAACATATGGAACGTAAGGAAGACATCGATTTTCGATGGACGAACGAGAGACATCTTCATTTCTTAAGCTCGGTCGAGGCTTCATTTGTTAAATCAATGCTAGGCAATAATGATCAATTTCCTCGTGTGGATAGGTACTTGCCCGACGATTGTGAGTCAACGTTAGACTCGAAACATACTAGCATGAACAGAAGAAGACGACGACATTCGACTTCAGGTATATATATACCGGCCACGTAATTTGATAACACAATATTGTACTATCTTTTCTGATATAGTTTAAATATATAGCTAACAAACTAGTTGAGTAACTTTAGGGTTACAAATTGCATAATGTAATACACTAAAACTTAGTTTTATTTGGTTACATAACTATTTTGTGTCTAATGATATCATCTATAGATACTAAATTTGGTTAAATATGGAATCTTATTTCAAACAAGGTGACATTATTGGGGTGAAACAACTATATAGAACAAAATGAGATAATTAAAACAAGATTTATATAATTTTCTCTATTAAGTTTTTTGAGTTTCTTATATAGATAATAAACTTGCATAAATTTTGCCATGAACACAAGGAATAGGTCATATAATTTAAGCAAGCGTAATTGTTATGCTATGATATCTAGCTAATTGTCTACAATTAAGCCAATGCATTCATATTATAACTATGAAAGGAGCGTGTGTTTAGTTGTTAGAAAATGAGAAGTTTTTTAGAAAAGTGTTCTTAGAAACACGTAGAAAACAGAAAACGTGTTCAAAATGAGTATTTTTTGAAAAATTTCTACTGAAAATAGAAAACCTGCTATTATAACTATGAGTTAGAGAACTTGAATTTAAAGGTATTCAGTTTTCAAAAAGATTCCTTAAAGAATGAAAAGTTACTTCGTTCTCAAGAAAACTAAAGAAAGAAAATTAAGAAAATTTTTCCACAGTTAAATACACCCAGATTTTTTATATGAGATTTGAGATCACGTAACTAGTAGTAAAAACAAATATAGTGTAGTTGATAACTTGCGATGTAGCTTTAATTTGGATTGGTGATTACGAATACGTTAATATAGTAGAAATTTTGGCCCCCCATGTCTTCAATAATACGTAAGAAAACACATTAAGCATATGTCTTGTTATGGAAGATATTTCTATGGATTCTAACTTTACTTAATTTTACACTGTTGTTTAGTTATTCACGTGGTATGTTTTATTCCTTTAGTTATCTATACTACATTATAATGCATTTGGGACTTCCTATAAAATGAAGTCCTAAAATTCTAAGACAAAAAACATTACTATAAAAAGAAACTTAAAAAACTAATGTAAAATTAAAAATTTAAGTCTCATTTAAACCATATAGTAACCTCCTTCAATAATGATATATTTTACTAGAATTATTTATAAGAAAAGCTCACTTAACTTATAACCACCAATTTAATTGTAAAATTTGAAAAATAAAATTGCTAACTATTTACGCTACTAATAATTTAGACGTTCTACTTTTAAAAAATATATATCTACTACGTTATAAAGTATTTGAAAGATGCAAAATAAGAAAAAATTAAAATGAAAAACATTTGCTCGTCACAAAAATAATCACCGGGTATCCGCCGCTGCATTGCGCGGGTACCCTTCTAGTATCATCTTATTGATTGATGAAGACAAGTTCAATTTTGATTCTTTTGGAAGTACTTTTGTTTCGTTATTCGAAGGGTTCCATTTATATTTTCGTTTAATTTTATCAGATATTTTGGATTCACGATTGCGAAGCAGCCAAAGAACCACAAGACTACCACTTAACCAGTCGAGCCAAGATGATCAGGTTCTCCTTGTTCGCTTTCTTGTATCTTATATCTGCCATTCAACAAGCTAGCTAGTCACATATATAAAATGCATTACTTTGCGGCCTTGCATTACTAATCCAAATAATGACATGCATGCTACAGGTTTTAAGAGTGTCATTCTAAGAATCGAACTTTATATCAACTCATAAGACTTTGTATGTAATACTATATAAACGATGAAAAGTACTTTTGAATTCACTCTGATAGTTGATACAATGTTTACCATAATTTGAGCCAGATTCAAGTGATATAGGAAACAAAATACTACCAGTTTATGAATATAGAAACACGAATAATTCTTATGGATCATTACTGCATGTGGAAAAAACAGGTAGTTCCACAAATTGGAAATACTAGAAACAAGGAAGAAGCTGAGAGAGATGGGCAAAGATTTGCCATGACAACGACCGCATCCTCCACATAACTAACAGATTTAAGGTTGGTGAAATCGGGGATGTTTGGTTGGCTGGTGTCGACATTGTAAACTCTATAATGACCATTGGGATGCATATATTTGCGCATTGGCATGGATCATTTATTTTGGTATTTGATGTTTTCTGGCTTATGTGGCTTATCATTAAGTTATCAAAGTAGTACATTTCAGAAGATATAATTATGTAACTAGCTCATTTTCTAACACGGTATTGTCACATCATTTTTTTTTACTAGCGATACCGGTTAATTGTCAACTAAATTATCAAACCAGCAAATGATTTTAGATGTTATTGAGTATGATTACTACTTTGATATTTATGCAAGAAGTTTTCGTACCTCAATACTTATGCAAGGGACATCACATAAATCATCCATTTTTATTTTAAAATTCTTTTCTAACGACATATAAGTACACATTGCAACAAGAGTACTTGAACCTGCACCTATATACCATTTGAACAAAATTTGTACCAGCGATATATTCCTACTGCAGATTGTTATGACGAGGTTGAATCACATCAGCACTTTGACCCAAAATCGAAGCCAAACTTATAAACAACCGTCTCAAACAATACAAACAGTGCACCTTCATACACACTACCATCGGTAACAGCAACAATTCTCCTCCTTCCATGCCATCATTCGCCATCGTTTGAGCAGCAACATACACCACTGCGTCATCATACTTCACACATGAACCTGTCTCCGGCTGCGCAGTTACACATTAGTATTATCAAGGTTGCAAAAATCGTGAATCGGTAGTCGGGCGGTCGACCCCCTGTAGCTTGTAATCGGTCAAGGCGGGATTAATCGGATTGACATTTTCGGCAAGTTTGGGTATTTCCGGCGAGATTTAGTCCATCCACATACGATTTCCTAAACTTAATAAACGCAACAAGTCCACAATGGAGTCCTATTAACTTTTTTTTTTTTTTTTTTTTTTTTTTTTGGTATGAGGGTGAGTCATGAGGGGGGTACCATGCCCATGCACTTCCTCTCATAAGATCACATGTATATCGACATCACTTTTTCTCTTTTTATAAACTTCTATGATTATCTTCTTCAGTGAAGCATTTATGTGGATGGACTAACCAGAAACTATGTAAAGAACTTAAAAACATTTGGTTGAGGAGAAGTGAGATCGAGCAAATACATTAAAAGTTGAAACAAAGTTGAAACAAGTACAAACTTTTTGGGGAAATTATCTAACCGATGAAATTTTTTATGTACTAAAAGTCTAAAACATATGTAGCTGGCATCATGTCAAAATGATCATTTAATGACATACAACTACGAGTGATTCTTTGTAAGTTGGTTAGTGTTGAACATAAAATTTTGATGGAACAACTCTTTTAGATTTAGGTGTAATAACAAGTAACATTAATATCACCATTAATTCATTGTTTACTCTTACATGGACTCTTCACTTTACCATTAGCTCTATTAACAAACAGGTGAACATTACATTAAAAAACTAAAATTAAAATTACATTAACAAAAAACATTACATAAAAAACTGTTGGTGATTTTAGTGTCATCATACATTTTGTGTAATGGTGATTTACCCGAGACCAAAGGGATTTCAAGTTAAGTTATAATACGAGTTCGGAGGTGCGGAGTGCACGCTTGTATAAACTATTAACTTGATTTCGGGTACAAGTAATGGTAATGGTTGTGTATGTAAGTCAAGGGGCATATAGTGACAGAATTTATGTGGTCACTAAATTGTCCATATACATGTCTTTAATTGTAGCAGTTAGCGACAGTTATTCTGTTACAAAACTGTTGCTGGACATAATTAAAGGAAGTGTTGTGACTTTTTAGAAAGGGTGACTAATTTTTCCTACAACCACCAAGAAGTTTATATACATGTAAACATGATTTGGTCTTTTATATGAACAATCATATCAACACATACATGAAAATCTCCATGTTTTGCTCTCTTTCTTTTGCCTAGAATTTGAGTGTTGATTCTTGTCTTATCTCTATACAAATTTCTTGTAACTCAAGGCAATTAATAGGGTAGAAATATTGTATCAGGAAAGTGAACTATTACACGATTCAAGAATTATCCAAGCAATCTATGATTGTCAAGACCCTAATAACCAACAAACTGATACAATAATTTCTTAGTGATAATCATGGTTGGTGAATCGTGCAAGATATTCGAATCTGTTCAAACTTGAAACTTGAATTCGGTGACTGATGACAGAGAAAGGTTGATAGAGAATAACTGGGAAATCTATTTCGTTGGCTGAAGGAAGATTCAAACGATGCAATTTGTTGACCACAATTGCCCATGGAATATCATTTTAGAATAAATATATTAGTTTTATATGTATGCATGATAAAACTGTTATAGTTTTGTATGCTTTGAAGGCCATGTATATGTATACAAATAATATAAATGCATGGATACATGGTCTTCTGGAATCAAAATTGATGGAAATGATATTGGGAGATAACGTAAAGAGTTTGAATTGATATGGTCAAATTTGATGCAAACAATGAACAAGGGATTTGATCCGATCATCTTTACGGATACGAGGTACATAGTTTTCTTTTCATCTACTGTATCCTGATATACATAAGTTTTAAATGGACGCTATGATATAACATGATAATCTTATACATGTGTGGTATTGCATGCATACTAATGATTTTAAATTACGAAGAAACTTTTGTTTTGATATGTTAGTTTCAATTCATGAAACAAATATAATTCTTCTATGTGGTAATAAGTAAGTGTCATGCATTGATTCGTTAATTATCAGTTGTATGAATATTGCTACGTATTAATCTTTAAAGCATGCATATGCGTATAAGAATTATAAGAAATTCTAACTTTCTGTATATAAGGCCTTTTATATGGAATCACAATAAAATAAATCAATTATTTTATGTGGTATTGTTACACATGAATCGTTGAATTAAAGGACTGCATGCACGGTTTTAAGAAACAATAAGTTTCTGGGTTTGCTTTTGTTAATAAAGTGGCGGTTACTTTGTTTTACATTGGCGGTTAGTATTGTTTGACCATAGACACTTAAAATGATATGTGATCAATTTACTAATTGTGCCATGATTTCGGTTTCCTGTTGTTTGAACATTGCATTTGACTTTATTATTATATTAAATGACTTGTAAAGTGTTGGGTTATTAATTGGACTCCGCATGTTTAAGTTCTGGTTACTATTATAATAAGTATTAAATTATGATGAAATTATTATCATGTTTATTTAATACGGAGTATTTTGATTCAAACTTGGATTCGGTATGCATGAATTGATGCGAATTATTTTTGTCAAATTTGGCGGTTAAATGGATGTTATTTCCATTTCGTTTCCTTAGTTTGCCAAATGACCAAAAATGGTTGACACTAACCTGTATTTAATTTGGGGAACTTGGTAAGTTTTGGATGTTGTTCTTGCATGGTGAAATTGTGAGTTTGACGATTTCTCTTACGGCGAGCCGTGATTTGTTGGCAGTTTGTTGACCCGTAGAAAACAATTTCCAAAAACATGGTTGCAAAGTGTTTTTGGTTGCATAGTGCAACTATATGTCAAAACTGCTATGTTGAGTTCATGGTCTAATCGATATTATTACTATATATACTATTGAGCGGGGCATTAGTTCCTCACACGCCAAGTGTCAAAAGCCCATGTGTGGAACATTAAATGAAAACCTTCGCAAGTTGGCAAAAACAGCCCCTAAGGTTTAGGTGCCGTCGCAAAATACGTCCTTTAGCATTAATTGATATCTATAGCAATTTGGCACAAATAGTTTCTAAGGTTTAAGTGTTGCTGCAAAGTAAGTCCTGTATAATTAATTGGTATCTATAGCAATTTGGCAAAAATAGTCCATATCCAAATTCACGTCTACAAAAGCAATTCCGCTGCATCGCGCGGGTTTCCACACTCGTTATATCTATTAACTAAAAAGCGGGGAACACATGTGCTCATGCCATGTGTCCCAGCATTTATTGCTAAGTTTCGCAACTTGGCAAGAATGGCCCCTCAGGTTTAGGTGTCGCTGCAAACTAAGTCCAAACATTAAATGCAAAGTTTCACAACTTGGCAAAAACAGTCCCTGAGGTTTAAGTATCGTTGCAAAGTAAGTCCGAACATTAAATGCAAAGTTTCACAACTTGGCAAAAACAGCCCCTGAAGTTTAAGTGTCGCTACAAAATAAGTCCTTAGAAGCCAATCTCGCTGCATCGCGCGGGTTTCTACACTCGTTAGAACCAAAAAGCAATGTTGTTGTTCATTATTCCTTAACTTTGATTAATGACATCATGTCGTAAGGGAAATTCTTAACGATGTGATACATGATTTTAAAATAAAAGTTGTGTAACTACTTTCTGAATTGATTTTGCATGTTTGCAAATAAATAGAAGAAATATTAATGAGAAATTTTATTTCTGCATATTGAAATAATAATATGTTTTTGGCTGGTAACCATTGTTATATTTTGCCATAAATGATCATAGGGTTTTTAAATAGTTAGAAGGATATTTTATCATATTTATAAAGCCACTTGTTATATTTTGTGATAATGGTATATGATCATTAAAATATTGAAAACTTTGAACGATGAGCATGAATTCTGAAAATGGGAATTGGTTACTCCTTTTTATAGGAGCTGTTAAGAATTGCATATTTTCTTGTGATGGAATTTAAGTAAACAAAGTATTTTGTTTGTGGATTTTGTGAATACTTTAATTGCCATGACGAGTATAAAGGCTGGTGCTTTAAAATTGTTCAAGATTACTTTGTTTTGAATAATGGTTTATCCTTTGTGATCTATGCCCGGTCATTAACACACGTGTGAAAGGAATACTTATCTCTCATGTGATCATTTCAAGATCTGGATAAGGAATTTCATGATTCACTGGCAATTTGGCGGGTTTATGTGTCAAAAATGAGGACGTTAATAACAAATTTTACATGCAATGGAATTATTATCATGTCAAAGTTAGTTGTTTGCTTTCGAACTAACTATAAATAGTGATTGCATAATTTGTTATTTACTAAAATTCTGGTGTGGCAGTCATGTTTTCTGCACAAATTTATAGCCTTTTTATAATCACCCTATAATGGATAAGTAGGTATATAGAATCATACGCCTATTTTGAAAATTTATGCTTGAGAACTTATCCTTTATGGTTTGGATGCATGACAATGTTTTGTGTAAGGAATTTTGTTTAACAAAATCAAACATCGATTCTTAAATTTCATATTTTATTGATGACCTGTTAGTGGATGTTAATCAATAAAAGCATCTTTTGTTGGATTACGAAATTGGTTGAATATCCAATTTATCGTGTATTATAGTCACTGTATCATTCATTTTTTGTTTTATCTGCTAAGAATTTGTTGAATATGTTGTACAAGAAAGTCACCTTCATGTTGATGTGCTTGAGAGATATGTGATTTAGGAAATAAAAATCGTCAAATCATTGACCGGCCATCAATGGTGAATTTGATTAATTTTAATAAATCACATATCATCCGTGTTACACATTCATGGTTAATAAATTCTGTTAGTAAATAAAACTTGTTAGAATGGTGGTTATATGTTAGGTGTTTAATTCACTACCGGTTGATTGAAATTAATTAAACGTAAAATGTGTTTTATGTGACATCAAGTTAAATATGCCATGGTAGTAGCATACTTGAATATAACCATGAATTATGGTTAGGAATAAAACGAATTCTTCAAATTTTGAAAACTATACAATTATTGATGCAATTAAGTTGGGTAATTGATCAAGAAGATTACGCAACCACTGGTGAAAGGAAGTTTCACCTTTGGTGTTGTATTTTATCTTGTGATCATAAAAGCAAAGTTGTACAACGAGTTTAACTATGGCATCATGAATTGTTGTCTTTGTATCTTTATATGTTCTAAAGACGTAGAATGGTTGAATGACTTGTTATTAAACATTTGTTATGTTTAAAAGTCATGTTACCATGTGTATATCATGGTTGATATAGTGAATCTACACTATCGATAGCTTACCACTTGACAAAGAGGTTCGCAAGAGACTTAGTGCACAAGTCGGTGTTAGGGATGAAAAGTCCATTTAAATTCTCTAATGGTGAGACACCCAATTCCCTTCTATTACAACGTTAGAAGCTTGAATTCAATGTGGAAAGCTCACTCTTAGAGATTGGAACACATGTTTTACTATCCCAAGGAATGTGTTCGGACCTGCAAGATAAAGAGGTTGAAGTTTATCTTCTTAATAGTTCTTTTGAAAAAGTGCAAGCAGGGCATGATTAAAAGAAACTACCTATGTGAGTATGAAGTTTTGCCGCTTCAATAAGCTTGGACTTGGCTTTGTATATACTTATGAATGGATATGGACGCATGGCTTGTAAAGCGTCAAGTATAAACATGGGAGAAATAAACTTTTGTGTACATTATCTTCGTGTATTCATAATGAATTCCCAGGGTTCAATCCTAAGCGACACCCTGACATTCGAATATTTGGAATGTGTAATGTACTAATGTGAAATTCAATCGTCACGACATTTCATTTATGCATAAGTTTGATTTGTTTTGATTAATTGGGAAATCAAGGATTACACTAAAATGGGGGAGGATTGTTGGTGATTTTAGTGTCATCAAACATTTTTGTGTAATGGTGATTTACCAGAGACCAAAGTGATTTCAAGTTAAGTTCTAATACAAGTTAGGAGGTGTGGAGTGCACACTTGTATAAACTAATTAACTTGATTTTGGATACAATGAATGGTAAAGTTTGTGACAGAAAATTCGTCACTAGGATGTTGCAACAATTTAATACATTGTGACTATTGGCAATAGTGACAGAAAAAAACTGTCACTATTAATTGTTGCAGAAATTTACTTAAAAGTTGGTTACTAAAAACATAACCATTCATAAAAGGGTGTGACTATTCTTGACAATCACTTTGTCTATTATATATAGACATCATTTTGGTCTTTCATTGATAGATGAACAATCATATCAACACATACATCAAATTCTCCATGTTTTTGCTTTCTTTCTTTTGCCTAGAAATTGAGTGTTCATTCTTGTCTTATCTCTATACAAATTTCTTGTAACCCAAGGCAATTAATAGGGTAGAAATATTGTATCAGGAAAGTGGACTATTACACGATTCAAGAATTATCCAAGCAATCTTTGATTATCAATACCTATATAACCTACAAAGAACTCATATTCTTTTTAACATTGCAGCGAGACTTAAACGTGCACCTTTAATATAATATCACTTGTATAAAGTTAGTACGTGCAAGTGATGCATACTCCATCTTAGTATGTCGAGATTGAATCTCATCCATGCTTTGCCCCAAAAAAACGTGTATGCTGTTCAAATGAGACTTATCTTTATGTTAAGTTCCATTTAACAAATTGTTGGATATTTTAGTGTAATTGGATTAACTTGTTTTGACCAATTTCATCATAATAATACATCATTTAGGTTTGGAGGTGCGGAGTGCACACCTACTTGAATTTATTATGATCTTAGGGGCGAAGCCCCTAAGGGACGGGGGTCCGGGGGCAGCGCCCCTGGTAGCAGGGTCCAAGGGGCAGAGTTTTTATTTCCACTGTAGTTGCTATGTAAAAATTGCTGCTGAAGTTGTATTTCTGCTGAAATACAATGGTTTCTGCTGAAGTTGTATTTCTGCTGAAATACAATGGATTCTGCTGAAGCCATTGATTCTGCTGAAGTGTTGTTCCTCACAGATTAATATTCAGAAACTGAGGGACAAAACTTGACAACTTGGAAACCCTAAAACTGCCATTGGCAGTTATCCCGTAATATGTTATATACGGTTTGTTTGGTCATTATCAGATAACGGTTCATTATATCTCAGTCACACATACAGAAAATTCTCATTCTCTGAATTGTATCCGATTGAATAATTTGGTAGATACGCCAAATTGATTTGATCTGAAAGTGATTACACGCCTTTCAGAGATTAAGTATATCCACTGGTGTTCGTTATTACCCTATATCCCCTACAAAGATCAAATCAATTAAGATGACGAACCCTGATTCTGTGAAAGATCTGAACAAGACGTTTGCAAAGTTGGAGAAGTTTTCTGGGCAGGATTTTCGTAGATGGCAAAAGAAGATGCATTTTTATCTCACGAATTTGAAAGTGGTGTATGTTCTGAGTACCCCATGCCCTGAGGCTGTTGAGAATGAAACGCTGGAACAGACTCGTAATCGTTCAAAGTGGGAAAACGCAGACTACATATGTCGTGGTCATATTCTTAACGGTATGTCTGATTCATTATTTGATATTTATCAAAACGTAGAGTCTGCATAAGAATTATGGGATACCCTAGAAGCCAAATACATGGCAGAAGATGCGTCTAGTAAGAAATTCCTAGTTGGTAATTTTAATAACTATAAAATGGTAGACACTAGGCCTGTCATGGAACAGTACCACGAATTGCAAAGGATATTAGGACAGTTTGCACAATATGATATGAAAATGGATGAATCAATTTCTGTCTCTAGTATCATAGATAAACTGCCCCCCTCTTGGAAGGATTTTAAAAACAATCTTAAACATAAGAAAGAGGAATTGAATCTGGTTGAACTTGGAAGTCATTTCCAAATTGAACAATCCATACGTGATATGGAAAGGGGTTCTGTTGGTGGTACTAAAACCATGGCTGGTTCTTCTGTGAACATGGTGGAGGAGGGTGAATCCTCTAAGGCTGGTAAAGGGAAACGAAAATGGCAAAGCAATAACAACAAAGGTTCTGATAAGAAACCAAAAGTGACTTGTTGGAAGTGTGGGAAACCCGGACACTTTAAGAAAGATTGCAGGTCTAAGGGTGGAGGTAAAGGAAAAAACGAGGCTGGTGCTAGTGGATCCAAGGATCCTGGAAAGCAATCAGGTTTGTTTTTGGTACCTACTGATCATTCTGTTGAAAATTATTATGTATCAATAATTTCTGAAACATTCTATGTACAGGATGATGATTTATCATGGTGGGTGGATTCAGGAGCAACATGTCATGTATGCAAAAATCTTCAATGGTTCAAGGACTTTAAGCCAATTGAAGATGGATCTTTATTAAAGATGGGCAATGTTGCAACTGAACCGATTAAAGGACTAGGAACTGTTAATCTAGTCTTTACTTCTGGAAACTCTTTACTTTTAAACAATGTTGTGTATGTACCTGGAATTCGTAAGAACTTAGTATCTGGTATTGTATTAAATAATTGTGGCTACAAGCAAGTCTTGGAAAGCGACAAGTACATATTGTCTAGACATGGTACCTTTATTGGCTTTGGATATTTGAATGGCATGTTTAAATTAAATTTGGATGTTTCGTTTGTTAATAATTCTGTTTGCATGGCTTCTACTAGTTCTAGCAATAATTGTGGTAAATCTGAATTATGGCATGCTAGACTAGGACACGTACATTACAAGAGAATGAAAGACATGTCAAAAATGAGTCTAATACATGCTTTTGAATTGAATGGTGAAAAGTGTAAAACTTGTGTGTTGACTAAGATAACTAGACAACCTTTCGCCAAAAATGTCATTAGAGATACTAAGGTATTAGAACTTGTACACAGTGATTTGTGTGATTTTCATTCAACACCTTCACTTGGTAATAAAAAGTATGTAGTTACTTTTATTGATGATGCTACTAGATATTGCTATGTTTACTTGTGTCATACAAAAGATGAAGCTCTTGATAAATTTAAAATTTATAAAGAGGAAGTAGAGCTTTATCATGGTGTGAAGATTAAAACACTTCGCACTGATAGGGGAGGTGAATATTATGATCCAGTATATTTTCAATCTACTGGTATAATACATCAGACCACTGCTCCATATACCCCACAACAAAATGGTATATCTGAAAGAAAGAATAGGACATTAAAAGAAATGGTTAATTCCATGATATGCTATTCTGGCCTAAGTGATGGATTTTGGGGTGAGGCTATGTTGACAGCCTGTTATCTATTAAATAGAGTTCCTAATAAAAGGAACAAGATAACCCCTTATGAACTTTGGTATAAAAAGGCACCAAAACTGAGTTATCTCAGAGTTTGGGGCTGCAGAGCTGTGGTAAGATTGACTGATCCTAAAATAAATAATATAGGTCAAAGAGGTATAGATTGTGTATTCACTGGCTATCCTGAGAATTCAAAGTGCTATAGATTCTATGTCATAGAACCTAATGATTATGTATCCGTGCACTCTGTTATTGAGTCACGAGATGCTGATTTTGGCAATGAGGATAGGTTTACATCTTTACCTAAACCTGCAGACATGATTGCAAGTTCTAGTAACTTTGGTGCATCTGACCAAGTGACTGTTTCCCCTCCTGAGCCTTCTGAGCCTAGGAGGAGTGTAAGAGCAAGAAAAACCAAATCTTTTGGTGGCGATTTCCAACTATATTTGGTCGAAGGATCAAGGAATGAAATTCAATTTCAATATCAATATTGTTTCAATGTTGATGAAGATCCTAGGACCTACAAAGAAGCTATGGCTTCAAGGGATGCTGCATTTTGGAAAGAGGCAATCCAAGATGAGATTGACTCTATTATGCACAATAATACCTGGAAACCATCTGATTTACCACCTGGTTTTAAACCATTGAATAGTAAATGGATCTTCAAAAGAAAGATGAAGGTGGATGGAAGCATAGACAAGTATAAAGCCAGATTGGTTATCCAAGGCTTTAGACAAAAGGAAGGTATTGATTTCTTTGATACTTATGCTCCTGTTGCTAGGATTACCACCATTAGATTATTGTTAGCACTTGCGGCTATACATAATCTTGTAATTCACCAAATGGATGTTAAAACAGCCTTTCTGAATGGTGAATTGGATGAAGAGATTTACATAAGACAACCTGAAGGTTTTGTCATGCCTGGTAACGAAAATAAGGTATGTAAATTGGTTAAGTCTCTCTATGGCTTGAAGCAAGCTCCTAAGCAGTGGCATCAGAAATTTGATGATGTTATCTTGTCTAATGGTTTTGCATTAAACCAAGCAGACAAGTGTGTATACAGCAAGTTTGATGCTTCTGGTAAAGGAGTAATCATTTGCTTGTATGTTGATGACATGTTGATCTTTGGTACTGATCAAGATCAAGTTGATGCAACTAAGGAATTCTTGTCCTCTAAATTTGAGATGAAGGACATGGGGGAGGCTGATGTGATTCTTGGCATTAAAATCATACGTGGAGAACATGGCATTACTATTTCTCAATCACATTATATTGAGAAGATGTTGGATAAATTTAATCTGAAAGATTGTTCTCCAATAGGTACTCCTATGGATCCCACAACAAAACTTGTGCCTAATAATGGTGTTGCTGTGAATCAACTTGAATATTCAAGGGCTATTGGATCTTTAATGTATGCCATGATTAGTACTAGACCTGATATAGCCTTTGCTGTTGGAAAGTTGAGTAGATATACTCACAATCCAGGTTTAATCCATTGGCGTGCAATTAATCGAGTATTTATGTACTTGAAAGGAACAATGGATTATGGTTTGACTTATAGTGGGTTCCCTTATGTTCTTGAAGGTTATTCAGATGCAAGTTGGATTTCCAATCAGGAAGATCATTCTTCCACAACTGGTTGGGTATACCTACTTGGAGGTGGTGCCATTTGCTGGGCATCTAAAAAGCAAACTTGCATAACTGATTCAACAATGGAATCTGATTTTGTGGCGTTAGCAGCAGCTGGTAAAGAAGCTGAATGGCTAAGGAACTTAATTTATGAAATTCCATTGTGGCCTAAACCGATATCATCCATTTCTATCAGATGTGATAGTCAAGCTACTTTGGCTAAGGCATACAGTCAAGTATATAATGGGAAGTCTAGACACATAGGTGTTAGACATAACATATTACGTGATCTTATCACGAATGGTGTGATATCTGTGGTGTTTGTGAAAACACAACACAATTTAGCCGATCATTTAACCAAAGGGTTGAATAGAGATCTCGTGAAAAATTCGGCTATAGGGATGGGATTAAAGTCCATCAGAAATCTCTGATATTAAGATACCCAATTCCCATCTAGTATGACGCTAGGTGCTGAATTCAATGTGGAAGGCTTAATATTTAGAGATTGGAACACATTAGAAGATTCATCCCAAGGTATGTGTTCAGACCTACAAGTTAGGGAGGTTGAATGAATATATTCTTAATAGCTTTTTTGACAAATTGCATTGTAGGTGCAAGACTAAAAGAGCTACCTATATGAGCATGAAGTTTAGCCGCTTCAAGAAGCTGGGACTTGGCTTTGACATGCTTATGAAGGATAAGGACATAGGCTAGTAAAACATGTGTCAAGATAGAACTACTATGTATGTAAACTTTTGTGTACATTATCTTCGTGTATTCATATTGAATTCCCAGGGTTCAATCCTTAGCGACACCCTGATATTCGAATATTTGGAATGTGTAATGTACTAATGTGAAATTCAATCGTCACGACATTTCATTTATGCAAAAGTTTGATTGTTTGAGATTACTTGTTTTAGTTAATCAAGGATTGCACTAAAATAGGGGAGGAATGTTGGATATTTTAGTGTAATTGGATTAACTTGTTTTGACCAATTTCATCATAATAATACATCATTTAGGTTTGGAGGTGCGGAGTGCACACCTACTTGAATTTATTATGATCTTAGGGGCGAAGCCCCTAAGGGACGGGGGTCCGGGGGCAGCGCCCCTGGTAGCAGGGTCCAAGGGGCAGAGTTTTTATTTCCACTGTAGTTGCTATGTAAAAATTGCTGCTGAAGTTGTATTTCTGCTGAAATACAATGGTTTCTGCTGAAGTTGTATTTCTGCTGAAATACAATGGATTCTGCTGAAGCCATTGATTCTGCTGAAGTGTTGTTCCTCACAGATTAATATTCAGAAACTGAGGGACAAAACTTGACAACTTGGAAACCCTAAAACTGCCATTGGCAGTTATCCCGTAATATGTTATATACGGTTTGTTTGGTCATTATCAGATAACGGTTCATTATATCTCAGTCACACATACAGAAAATTCTCATTCTCTGAATTGTATCCGATTGAATAATTTGGTAGAACCGCCAAATTGATTTGATCTGAAAGTGATTACACGCCTTTCAGAGATTAAGTATATCCACTGGTGTTCGTTATTACCCTATATCCCCTACACAAATTTTACCGGTCCAAAAGACCAAGATGTAAAACTTTCTAGCTCTAATTAATATATTCTTCGCTCAAAACGGTATGAACAGCAATCTTAATCAAACTTATGTATTTAGTTTTGACCAGAACGTGCAACTTCTTTGATACGATCATTCAAACATTATAGCAAAAAAGCAAGATGTACTGCGTACATAATTTATCAAAAGTATGCATGCGCAAATTAAGAATGCATACTGTAACTTAAGTTATCATCAAGCCAAACAAATAAAGAACTATGAACAACACAAACAGATGAAACATGTAGGTAACATTTTCTATAATTTGAAAAATCCCGCAGAGTGCTAAGTTAGCGATTTTCAAATACTTATTTTACAATTACAACAAACGCTTGATATATAAAACTGGAACAGAATTTACTAGTGAATTCAGTCATGGATGCCATTGATTTGAGCTATTAGGCACGAGTAGATGATCTTTGAGGTAGATGTTCAGGTACATCATCAACATCTGTAATGTCAATATCTTTAACACCAACATGCAACAACCAATGATCGATGATGGTGGATCACATTCTCCATTCAATTTCTCTTCACCGTCATCACATTGGATGATTCAAGTAAGGATGCTTTCTCTGAAGTTCTCTTACTTGATGGAATTCATCAATATGAGCCGGTCCTTAAAGCTTGCACTCCTGCCTATTTGAGAACCTGTAAGAATATTTAAAGTCGCAAGTCATACCGCTGAACACATTATAGAGGATATGATAAATGTATATATAGTCATATAATAATGGTTTCAAGCCTTCAGAAATGTGGAATTCCATCTTATAGTGTCACAGAGATGTGTGCAGGAAATTTTAAAAACATTGATCATTCTGTAAAAAGCACACAAGGTCATTCCGTAAAAAGCAAACAAGGTTTGATACACCCAATCTAATGCCTAAGAAAGCCAAAATATATAACACGCTATAAATGAATTCAAATTGAGGAAGAATGATGTTTCAACTCACCATCAACATCACTTGGCCAATCCATTATCACACCATTCCTAGAAAGCTTTACAGGTTCAAAGATCAAAAGCAAGTGAAAATCCGATCACAATCATAAGCGAGTCTCGTCCACTTGCTTTAAACCCATTTTTATTAGAAAAACAAGTTCACGCGATGAGAGGAATACTAAAGTGTGCATTCAACTAATTAAGCAGCCAACAAAACAACAATGTGTCACGATAATTGGTTCTTCGGCCGTCAAAAAATGATTTCTACCACTGGTGATGCACGTGGGCACGATAAGAAAACTTGTGAAATCTGCAAACCTTCCTCGTAAGAGACCTTGTGATATATCACCTTTTTAAGCACAGGCGACTTGGCCAAGATAAGTTTCGCAATATTCAACTCGTTCCCCCAGTTTTTAAAGTGACTAATATGTAGCACATTCGGATGCTCCAACCAATTATCTGCATAATCCTCAAGTGACCATCTATCATCTTAAGTAAGTAAGAAACTGTCTCTACAGGAGTAATCTTTCCCATGCTCTGTATTTTTAATCTACAGTAAGTGGCAGGATTTATCATGTTATTTTATATTGGCATAAGAATCAAAACTAATAGGAGACACAATATGGATACATGTTACTACCCCTACCTTATACTTGAATGCCTAAGAGAGAAGGGCCAGTATAAGCTATCTATTTCCCCTAACTTAAACAATCATATACCGTGTTAAGAAAATTACCTCGATGATCTCAAGCAAAATAGACAAGGTTTCAGTCACTGATAGACACTTAAAAAGGTTACTGATGTTTGGATGCTCTCGAATACCAGTGACAAATAAATCACCCTACAGCAACTTATATTAGTCAGATAAGTAATGAAAGCAAACGAGGATCGATATTCTATTGTAGTAAGAAATTACCAGACTCACGGTCTTAAGCAGTAGACAACTGGATAGGAGTTGTCCAAGTTCTTTTCTTTCGAAGCATATGTTTTGCACAGACAAGCTTGTAGGACTGCGAAATCCATTGAATGTTGGTGGAGGCTTAACAAAACAGCCAGCGAGACATAGGTCTGTTAACGGATGGAACGTAAAGAGATATAAGGGATTATATCCCTCCCGATTATAAAAAAATAGTTTTAATTTCTTGACGATATTTCTTTGTGCCAAATTTCATACTATATGTTCAATCTCATCATAGTAACCATCTATCTCCATGGTTAGAGTGAACTCACATATTGGACCCTCATGCATTGAAAGAACTTGGTTTATACAACATAAACTGTGTAATATGCACATAACATAAGTCTACTACACATTAGTTGAAGATGCATGAATTTTAAAAATGAGAAATGATATGTACACTGTTGTTTTTTATTTATACACACAGATTTGGTGTAAACTTACAATCAGATCCTCAATGACTTATATCAATTTCAAAAGTCAACCCATATATCCATGACCTTCAATGATATTCCATTTCAAATACTGGATTTGCCCAAAAGATTGCAACAACAAAGTCGGAGATAATTAGAATACGTCAGCATTTAAAACGGTAGCACATAAACTTTCAGAACATCATTCAATTTACTAAAACTTAAAAGACAAATGGACTGAATACATATTACTTGCAGTTTCATCATAAACTTTCAGAAGAGTGGCTTGTATCACTTTCAGAGGAGTCCTTCAGAAGAGAAATCACCTTGACAGACAAAGAGGCCTTGTAGAAATTTGACACTTCATTCATAGTAATCATGGACTGTGTGTGGTATTTGTCTTTGTTACTCCAACTTAAAACCATTTCCTCCAATTCATTTCCATGCTCAAGTAAGAATCGGGCTATAGCTAAGGACACCTTTTCTCTATTAAATTCTGATAACTCCACCCTTTTCAGGTGAAGTGCCAATGTTCCTGTTTCAACTTTATCTAAATCCTCAATGAAATCGTCAGCATCGTCATCGAAGTCAGGACCATTCCAATCCTAGATTATAAAACAAATCATAAATTATGTCAACTTCATTTAAATCGTTCTTTTGGTGAAAGGTTAACTAATATATTATCACCAACAAATACCAAATTACAACCTTAAGACTGCAATAAAAGAAAAAACAATTCCAAAATCATACAACTATATTCTATGACAAAAACAGGAAACTCTACTTCAAACTAAGTTTCAGCAATACAACTAACTCGAATTCCATAACTAGAGCAACTAATGCAACAAAGTAGAGCAGCCAAGCACAACCTTTAATCATAGAACCAAAATCCAAAAAGACAAGCAGATCCAAGTGACTACATTTCCTATACACCAGGTAGCAGCTTGATTTGAATCCTTGAGATAATGTTTTTGGCATTCTTGAAAAGGGTATTATATTGATCTAGTTATGCTAAATGAAGTTGTTGAAGCTTGCAGAGGATACATATATTTAGATCACTCCAGTAACAATCCGAATTATTGGATAATATAATTTGGGAGGTATTAAGCAATAAGCACATGAACATACTTTAGTGCAACTTTCAACACGTTCAACCCATTTGACGAGTTTCCACTTTCCACTTAAGCTAATGTATTTTCTTATACCAAATTGACCCCTTACATAATTCATAAAACCAAATCAAGTTCAACTTCCACCTCTAGTTACACAACAAATATGTAGCCCAAGAATATTAGTTGTGCAGTTTTAAAGTCAGACAAAATGCTTTTAATAGGCCACCAGACCCCGGCTATTTTGGCACATCCAAATATTTTAGCTTTAGAAATATATATCTTTAGCCTACCTAATATTTTATATACTTGTTTATATGTGTATGCAAAGAATAAAAAGTACAAACGTAATCCATGGAGCTTCAAAAATATTTTACAGAAAATTATCTAAAATCTGAGATGACGAAGAGTACCTCATCATTACAAATGATCATATGAAGAGACTCGAGATTCGGTGAACGCTGGAGAGCATAGACGAGTACATCTGTATCGTAGGAAGGCAGTTCAATCTTCAACGTCTTCAAATTAGGAAGAGACGGGAAAACATCCGAAAGGTCGAAATATTTAATTGACTATGACAGCAAACAAAGTTTTAGAATAACTATTCATGGTAAAACCAATAATAGCATAACATAACTTAAAGCATAACTAATTTAGTTGGTTGCTTAATCTTATTCTCAACACAGTCTTGGATGAACGTTTTAGTAATTATTAATAGGCATAATTATTTTAGTACAGAAAAGAACAATTATCAAGTAATTTCAAAGATCAAACCACATATATAGGTGTCAACGAATCATGAAGAAAGAGATAGGAATTTACCCGAATGAAATCCCAGTTGATCGACAAATATTCCACGTGAGAAACTTTAGCAAACAACTCACACATGGTGGCGCAAAAAATATCATCCTCCCCCGACTCGTAATCTTCTGTGTTTTTTACTTCAATCACAGCTTTCTTCAAGGATTTTACGTCAAATGAAAAATGATTAGCCATATAACCACTATACTCCAAATACACAAGTTTTGGGCATAAGAGCTTTAGCCTTTTACATAAACTCGATTCTTCATCCAATCCGTGATTATTAATTATCAGAGTCTTGAGATTCGGACACGAAATATCTAGATAATCAAGGTTTTCTGTTGAGCAGTCTATTAAACTCAACTCCTCAAGAGACGGGCAGTTTACCAAAAACGAGTGTACTAAATCATGTTCTAGTAACTCAACATTAACCAACTCAAAAATCTTAAGTGTCTTGCTACCCGTGAAACATTCCAAACTTAACGAACTTCCGGACAAATCCAGCTTTAATACCTCCAATGAATCACAATCCACCAAACAACGTGGTAACATGACATCGTCCTTGACCCAAATTGCCAAGTCAAGCCGTTTGACATTTTGCATAACAACGAGATCAATCCACTGCCCAACGGTCGACATATCATACTGCAGCGGACATTTCAAAGTAAAACTATCCAAATCAAGTGTTCTGTTTGCTAAAACCCGATCCACAAACTCTTTAAATTCACTCTTATGGAATAATGTGTATGGCTCCTCCTTTACTTTCCGGGTAAAATTTATGTTCAAAGATGGAACTGAAGTCCACAAATACTTCCATCGTGTTGACAAAATGCTGTATCGGACGACTTGTTCAGTTGAATTAAGACGCGAAAGTATCGAGTGTAGAATCGGATCTGGTAAGTTGCTAATGTGATCAACTTTGTTACGCGCCTTTGTTCGGTTGGATTTCTTCCTGTTTACGCGCCTACGAATCTTTGTTAACCACAGACGTTTCATCAAACAGGTTGTGTGCAACAGAGAAATGAAAGTGTGCAAAATTTCGCGCCAAAATTATTTAAAAAATAGACACACACACACAAAACAATGATTCTGTTTTGCTAGATTTCTACTTAAAGACGAAATAAACTCGAATTTTTAATCAAATATTTTCTTAAATTTTTAAGGAAACAACGTTTTTTGTTTGGGACTCAATGTAAGAGTGCTAGGTATCATAACAAGGGTTCCCTTCATCGTCGCGTCACCTCAGCGTCACATCAGCATCTCATTTTCCCACAACTAACCACAACAAACCCCCTCCTTACTCATAACAAACCTCAACCTCTTCATTTGGGGCCCACAATTACACACACTACACACACAAACACACACACTACAAATATTAAAAACAAAATTGTGTTGCTTTGTGTCAGTAGTTCACCTCGTCGTCCCCACGATTTGGTATCCGACGGCGAGCCACGACAAGGGGGGCCGGTGTGGCGACGAGCGACGGCGAGAGCTCCACGGTGGCGGCGAAAGGGACGGCGAGCTCCACACCGTCCACTCTAATACGAGTACTATTCTATGTTTTATAAAATCAGTTTATACAGTGAAAATGAGATTTGGCCCTCATATTTTAACATAGTTACACTTTCACCCTTTAAATGTAAGGGACATATACCAACTAAAACTTACATATTTGTATGTATAATCAAAATATGCTTTTAAAAATTTGTATCTTAAAAAAATATATAAATATTTAAGTTTTAGTAAGTATATATGTAATCATGCACGAAGTATAATAGGGGCAGGAAGGGGTGGTGCCCCCCCCCAAAAGTCTTACTTCCATATGTAAATTTTAGATGTATCCTATGTATAAACATATAAATATAGGAACAATTTGTAGTTTGGCCCCTCCTAAATAATATAACTCTATTTTGGCCCCTCCAAAGAACTTGTTCAATTGCTTTAACTATTTTAACATCCCAGGTTCAAATGTCCATTTTTGTTTTGATTGTTAGCACATTTTTTGTTAAGTTAAAAAGTACCAAACAACTCCTTTAATATCAGTTTCTTGAATTAATACCAGCATATCTTTTTCATTGTTAATATTATAATAATTCCTCTTTTATCAATAAATGTTACTCTCTCCGTCTCGAAATAAATTTTCACCTGATAAAATGTAATTTTAGTTTATAAAGAGGATACCTTGGTTAGTGTAGATCTAATTAATGGAAAATTATAACTTTGTGCAATATAAAAGTGCACCATTACTTTAGAACAAAATTAGTATTAGCTAAGCCTAAACTATAATAAAATATGAATAAACGACACTATGCATTTATAGTAGCTTTATGGTCGAACTTACCTTTTTAATGGAGCCTAAAACAGTGTTTGGCATGTACTTTATCGATCCTTGCTCTAATTTAAACCAAACTCTTCAGTTTGCATTCAGGGCTAAACATAGACGGAACTTGAAATTTTTTTTTGGGGGCCGAATTTATTTTGGGAGGACCGAATCGGAGATTTGTTTATAACCTCAACTAAATTACCCTTAAAACCTATAATATTTACACTAGGTGCCGCAATTTTTTTTTTTTTTATTTTTTTTTTATTTTTATTTTTTTTAGTAATAATGTGAGCCTAATAATGTAAGGCCTGTCGGCCGCCCCTGTATTATTATGTAAATTAGGTAAGCCATGACGTAGGTTGTAATTATTACACCTACTACTACCTTGTATAAATAGAGGCCTTGCCTCAGAAATAAAATTGTGTGATTTCTAAAGTGAAAATTGACATCGTTCAATTTGAGATTTTGATAATCTGTGAGATTGATATCTCACCTATCTGTTGAAGCGATAGCTTATGAATAGCAGATCACTATCCAACGAATCATTTGAATTATCAACAATCACTATACATCCAATCATCCAAATATCAATTGAATCCATTCAATCGTCGACGAATAATTCAAAACACATGGACCCATTTCAAATCAAATTGAAAAATTATTCATCCAATTCATCCGTGATTAATTTCAGGTATTATTCGTCTGTATCATCCGCGTCTAATTTCCTGATGAATTTCAGGTATTATTCGTCCGTATCCTCCCCGGTCTCCATTAAGGTCGGTCCTTTGGCAGAGCTCGACTTGACTCGATAACATTATGTTCGGCTCGAGCACGACGAGCCTTCTTGATAGAAACTCGAGCTAAGCTCAAAAAAGTTTGAATTTAGTTCGAGCTCAGCTTGAAAAGTTCAATTTATTTGTAGCGATGTGTTTCTCAAATCAACTAAAATTAAAATATAATATAATGTTTGAATTCGGCTGAGCTCGGCACGTAAAGCTCCACACATATATAAAGAAGTATTTACTTTTAGTGTATATACATGATGTGTATAAATACATATTTTTGCATTAAAGCTTGTAAAGCTCGATAATAATTCGAGTCGAGCCTATATAAACTCGAGCTCGGCTCGATAAACATTTCAAGCTTATTTTTTGGGGTTTGAGCTTGACCGATTTACACTATGATAACAGAAAAAAATCGTACCTCAAAGCCTCAAAGAACATCACACAAATCATTTATTTTAATTAAAAAATTTATTTTAAACGACATACATTCACACATGACAACCATGAGACTCGAACCTACACCTTTGATACCACCTAAACAAAGCCAGTACAAGTGAATCCTACTCCAAATTGGTATGACGAGATCGAATTTTATCAGCATTTTGACCCAAAATCGAAGCCAACTTATAAACCACCATCTCAAATAACACAAACAACGCTCCTTCATAAACACTTCCCATCGGTAACAGCGATGGTCCTCCTACTCCCACCCTACCACCATCATCATCATGATCATTTGCCATAGTCTGAGCTGCAACATATGCCACCACATCTGCATACTTCATACACGATCCTGTCTCCGGCTGTGCAGTTAACACCAACACTCTACCACCATTAGCTTTCGCAACACCACATATAGCATCAACTGTCGAAAAACCACCTGGTCCAGCAGACGCGATAAGGAGATCAGTGGATGTTATTGGTGGTGTGGTCATGTCACCAACGCAGTGAGCCGAAAGACCCAAGTGTGCAAGCCTCATGCATAAAGCTTTCATCATTAGGCCTTCTCGGCCTACACCGTGGACAAAGACTTTTCCACTACGGGCTGCAGCGGAGGATATTTCGTCCACGGTGATTTGTAATGGAGACGGGGTGGTGGGTGTGGCAAATACAGAGCTGATTTGATTGCAGATTTTGGTTGCCAGAGTTGACATGGAATCAGTGTTTCTTTCCTCCATTGATGAATGTTGGGACATGTTTTTTCTTGACCTCTATTGAACATGCTTCTTATCTATTTAGTCACGTGCATATCACGAGGAAAGAGGCATTATTTATTTTTATAAGTTTTTGGATTTAAATTAAAAAAGCTTTGATGTTTGACATGAGATTTATCTCAAACACGTTATCCTGATGTGAAGTTCCACTGAACAAATTTAGTTAACTGATGTCACATCAGTGCACCTTCGCGTCATTTGAACAGCTCTGAGTGACCAAGATGTTAAAACTTTCTATAGCTCTGATAAATAAAACGTTAACACAAAACGCTATAAACAGCAATCTTAATCAAACTTGTGCATATAGTCGTGACCAGAACAGGCAATTTCTTTGATACGATCATTCAAAACATAAAAGCAAAGAGCATAAAGTGCAGAACTGATCAAAAGTATACATGTCCAAACAAACAAAGAACTATGAACAACAGAAATAAAAGATCTGATTCAGGAATCAAAGCTGGTAGGTAAGATTTCTAGAATTTGAAAATCCCGCAGACTGCTAAGTTAGCGACTTTCAGATACTCATTTTACAACAAAAGTTTTAGCAAACTTATAACAGGAACAGAATTTACTAGTGCATTCAGTCATGGATGTCAGTGATTCAAGCTACTAGGCTGGAGAAGAAGATTTTTGAGGATGAGGTTCACGTACATCTTCGACATCTGTAATGTCGATATCTTCCACACCAACAGCCAATGATGATGGTGTATCACTTTCCGCACTCAATTTCTCTTCATCGTCATCATTGGATGATTCATGTAAGGATGCCTTTCGCCGAAGTTCTCTTACTTGATGGAATTCATCATAGTGAGCCCGTCTCTGGTCCTTGAAGCTTGCACTCCTGCCTATTTCAGAACCTGCAACATCATTTAAAGCCGCAAGTCATAATGTTGAACACTTGAACATTTAAATCCGAAGCAAAAAATACAGTGTAACGTATCCTTCTAATGATCTCAATATAGCCTAATGGTTTTCTCATGCTTATAAATCAAAACTGAATTGATGGGAAAATCAATAAAAGTCAAAATTGACCTTTTAAAAAATTTTGCAATTAAAAACACGTATTACTCGGAAACATGATGCAAGATTGACTACAATAATCTGATGATAAAAGAAAAGTTAAAAGAAGAACCTTCATTATCTTCATCCATAGCATCCACTTCATCATCTGACGTTGTCCAGCCAGAGGTGCGTGAGTTATTGTTACTATTCGCAGAGATCATATCATTGAACACCGAAGGAATTGATTCAGAACGCTCAGTATCATCATCATCCTTATCAGACAAACAAGGATTTCTTACAGGAGACAAAGATCCTACACAACATTGCAACTATAAGAAAATTTTGAAGCTTAAAAGATACCAGTTTATGCCTTTTATATTTGGACTAAATTGCAAGTGATGACTCATATCAACATTCAAGCAGCTATTTGGGAAGGTATTGTAGCTGATATGGTGAGATACCCTATGACAAATAGCATTTGGAGTGTCCTAAGAACACCATTGCTAGCTGCCTCGGTCTACAGTATTTAACATGAAAGAGATTTCAGACTGTTCAAAGGTAAGGTAAGGGCGTAAGGCCGGATGATGTTGTGCTCAATAGTGTGATTGAGTCAGTTAGATTCAAGTTGAGTACATTACATGTGAAGAATTAATTAGCTGTGCAGAATGTTGCTAAATAATGAAATGTGCACAGATCGGATTCTTTGCTGGAACAGGTTCTTTGGGATACCATTTGGATGGGGGCTAGTGAGTCATAAGATAAGACTACTTGGCCCTTAACAAATGGCTGTCCCAAAAGAGTGATCATAAGTTGGGTGAATCAGCAATGGTGTTAGTTTGCTTGGTCTGTCATAGAATGTAATGTTTGGCAGTTTGTATGTTGCGATTAGCATGAATATTCATTGTGGTTTATTTCGTCGATGTAGAGATTCAAAGGGGCTTTCTTTAAATTACTATATGCTAGTCACATAATTTTGTTAATCTTAAAAACTAGTTTTACGTATTTTGTTAATCTTAAAAACACTGATCACTCAGTAACAACAGATCAGGACAAGGTATAACCTAATGTTTAAAAAGAGCTGAAACAACACAATATAAATGAATTCATATCGAGGAAGAAAAGATGTGTCAACTTACCATCATTATCAGGCATATGATGATAAGGAGTCTTTGGTTCTGTAATCTTTTGCCTTACAGGTTTGTTGGATTCGATTTCAGATAGTTTCTCTTCGTCCCACCTCACAGATCTCCTCCTGCTTAGATTACATTAGCACGTATCTACCCAAGAAACAAATTACAGCGCTAACAGACTCTAACAACTAACACATATGAATACTAGATTAAGAGCAGATGTGATAGAATGTTACCCTATGTCTCCCATTGTAGACATTTTGAAAGCTGAGAATCACCAGCGGCTGAGTTGGAAGTTAGCTGTGACAAAAAAATACAAGCACGTCAAACTTGGTTGTTTGTGTTAATGAAGACTAACAATCACATAATACGGGGATCTGTATAAAAACTTGTAACGAAATACGAAAAGTAAGCATGAAGAATTAACCATACAAACAAAACTATACTTTCTTTCTGAAGTGGTCATACAGAGTATTGCTATAGACAGATTTTGCAAAGACAAGTTCAAGTAGTCGGGCTCTACTGATATTACAAAGTACAAACACAAAACGAAACATGATTTAATGTTGGTCTTCATTAACAGACTTTTCATGAGCAATGTTGTATGTAGCTTCATTCAATGCTATGACGTGTATGCAGAGGCGGAACTCTTTGGGGCAGGGGAGGGTCCCGGCCCCGCCAAAATTTGCGGCACCTAGTGTAAATATTATAGGTTTTAGGGGTAATTTAGTTGAGAATGGTCAAGTTTCGCCACTGCGTGTATGCAAAGCTATGGTTGATGGTTACTAGTACCATTGTCGTCACTCTATTAATATAACTGCAAAGTTCCTACATGATGGCTCTTAGGCTCATTAAGGTATACAGTAATATTCAATTTTATTTTTCAAGCTTAACGTCATCAATCACTGGATTCCTAAAATGCTTACAGGCGCGCAGATATCATAAAAAGTACTAGGAAGTTACTTTATAAGGAGTGTAAAATAGTCATATAACCAACCATAGAAATAAAAACGCTGAAACTCGAAGACTAGAAAAAACAATAAAATGAATGCAAAAGGCACTTAATAATAATAGCATTTAAGAAATTGATAACCATGAAATTGTAACAAGTTGAAAAAAAAACAATAGATCACATATAAGTTGTTAATCTAATAATGTTTTAGCAGGATCTAATTAATATAAAATCAGAATGAATAAAGACTAGCAATAATAATAATAATAATAAATAAATTATATTCCGATGATAAAATAAAATGAGCCGGAATTTGGTTTACCGTTACGGTGACGAAAAGATCTGTTTGTTTTAGAAGCCAGCCGGAAGCAGATATTTTTATTTCTTTGTCTTTTTCTTTTCTTTCCTTTTACGTTATTTGCCTTTTCTTCTTTTCTTTTTACTACTTCGTGCATTTTCAAAGACGACAAATAATATACCATCTTTAGTACAGTAGTATATCCTAGTTTAACAGATGGGATATCGGGTACTTTTGGCAAAAACAGATGTTGCCGATGTTGATGCTGATACTGTTATTTTTGTTAGAAAAAGTTAAAATTGTAGTTTTTTTTTAGTGATATTCGGCAAACTAGTTGTAATTACAGATTAAAAGTGTAAAATGTGAAATATAGGGCATGTTTGGCAGGGGCTTTTTGGAGGAGCTATTAGCTTTTTGTTACAAAATAATCTCCTATAAACTATGTAGCTTCGTTTGGATGCATTACCTACAAGCTTTTATTTCAAACAAATAGCTCCAAAATGAAAAGCTGATTCATGAAGCTTTTTAAATGTCTATGAGCTGTTAAAACTTTAAATTACTAATATACCCTCCAAACATTTATTTACAATTATAGATTTGTCCTTTTATGTCATTTTACATCCTATAATTACATTTAACAGCTAATTTACCAAACACTGTTATTAAAAAAAGATACAGCTTGTAGCTCATGTTAACAGCTTTGCAGCTTACAGTTTACAGCTTACAGCTAGTTTTGCCAAACATACCCATAATCTTTAGAATCTTTTTAGAAGCTGGTTAATGTAACTGATTTTTTGGAAATTTATATCTCGAAAATAATTCACAATTTTTGTCGTCCAAACAAAAATTATTTTTCTAATGTATTATCTTTTTTAGCAAAAGAGTTTTAAGCTCTTAGAATATTTCATGATGTGTCGCGCCAAACATGCCCTAAAATCTTGAGTAACAAAAAGTTTACTAATACCAATCCTAACCGTGACGCGTCAGGTTGTGTGTCACCTTTGCCAAATCAACACTTCTAAAACTGACACGCATTTGCTACTAATGGTGCTTCTCTTTCTTTGTATGTCGTTACACAAATACATCTCACACAACACACACACACACAAATGCCCCCGACTCGTTACTTGCATGTCGCCAAATTGAAGAGGAGTCGTTCGTCACTTAATCAATTGTTGTGCACAAATTATATGACAATTTATAGTCCTATAACTCAGTCCTCTGACTCTACTCCACACCCCTGCGTACTTTGTGCCATAGCTCTTTGCATCAAATACACCAGCTCAAGTTATAGGGGCTTTTTATTTTTTATTTATTTTATTATTATTTTTTTTGCAGTCAATGAGTGTCTCATATCGTAAGTGATAAAATTAGATTGCTTTTTAGTTATGTTTTAGGTTCTCAGTTATAAAAGAAAAATGCTGAGGTGACATTTCCAATGCTCTTAATTGACATGCTCGTGCCATTGAGTGACACAAAAGTGACACAATGGTCGTTGGGAGTGGTCTACCGGTTTAAACTAAATATACTCTATGCTTGATTAACTTTAGTTTGTTAGTAAACTTTTTGAATATAGCATAGTTGTAAAACGGTTGGAAAGTATCATAGCAGATTCGGGTTGAAACTCGTTGAGTGGACATATTGGGATGATTTGGAAGAGTTTGTAAATGGTTTAAGAATTACGGGTTAAATTACGAACATCAAAGTATTTTCTAGAGTAACTAAACATACCAATAGTCCCAAGCATAGTTGTCAGGATCCCGATCCTGATATTAGGATCTTACGATTTTACGATACTGCAAAGCAAAAACGATCCGGATCCTACATAGGATCTTTGCAAGCTTAAGATCTTATAGGATCCCGATCTTGACCATACGATCTTACGATCTAATCCGATCCGATCTTACTTTTCTCGGATTACAAACTAAAAAACTACAAATTTATGGGTTGTTTGTTTGTAGAATTCAAAAAACAACATGTTAATCTTTTTAAACATTTTATAATCATAATTTTAGACAACATTTATATGAAACATTAATAGTATTTTATGGTTATAATGTATTATAATTTGTAAATTTGTATAAAATTACATAAACTATTAAGAAATAACATTAGAGTAGGATCTTAAGATCCCGATCCGATCTTACGATCACGATCTTGCAAAGACGAAAACGATCCTGGGTAGGATCCCGATCTTGACAACCTTGGTCCCAAGAATTGGCAATCCTTACTAGGGGTGTGCAAGAAACCGAAAAACTGAACCTAAACCGAAAAAACCGAAGAACCGAAACCAAAAAAACCGAAACCAATTGAAAAACCGACGGTTCGGTTTTTATATTTTGAAAATACCGAAGTTTTTGGTTCGGTTTGGTTTTAGCTTTAAAAACCGACCAATAGAAACCGAACCGACATTTAAAGTCAAAATAATATATCTTGCCTTGTTGTTCACAAATAATATAAGTACGTTATCTTGATATATTTCTTTTACATTACCGGTGTCAATGATGTATTTCAAATGTGTGATAACTCTGCTAATATTTTATTTCATAATAATATACATAACACAAATGTGCTTTAAGGTAAAAAAAAATGTGTACACAAATGTCACAAGAACACATTAAGTTTGATTATTAATGGTTGTTCGTATTGAAGATGGTGCAATTACATCAAAATATTGAAGAACTTGTTCCAACATCATTCTTTTTTCGTTTACACACCCTTCAATTGTTTAAGTGTACCTTTCAAGCTCTAACAAATCCTTGTAACTTGGAGGCAACTTTGAGAATGTTGGCACTTGATTTATGACGGTTCTTTACCCGTTTTAGTACCGTTGTACCAGTACCGGTTTAAGATATGGTTCTATCTTATGATATATGTCAAATCTACTTTGAAAAAGCAAAGCTTGATAAATCGTATAGAAACCGAAAAAACCGAAAAACCAAACCGAAAAAAAACCGAAAACCGAAAAACCAAACTGACACAAAACCGAAACCGAATGGTTTCTAAAAATCAAAAACCGAAATTTTTCGGTTCGGTTTCGGTTTTATACAAAAACCGAGCCAAACCGAACCATGCTCACCCCTAATCCTTACCCGCATACTCGTATTTGAATCTGTGTGGGCTGCCCAACCACAAAGGGGCCAAACTTTTTAAGAGGCCTCAAGTTCCGAATAAAGCCTAGTATACATATAACTGTTGGACTGTTGGTACATTTTGAGTTGTATAAGGCCCATTACACCTAGCATGATAACCATTTTAGTACTTACTAGCAGGGTACCCGCGCGTTGCAGCGATGAGGTACCATACAATTAAAATATTCAGCGAAATTTTTTTTAGTTATATATTTTACAATACAATAGATATACGGATGACGAAAAATTTAGTTTTGAACAATTTTATGCAATAACAAAATCTTTCATATAAAAACTGTAGATTATCCACGTGATGTTGTGACAATACTGAGTTGGTAGCAGTTATATTGTAAAGGTATGAAGTAAAAGTAGTTGACAATGACCCATAGTCGTAAGTTATCATAAAATAATAACACCATAGCGAATTTTAAAAAACACTTACATTATACTAAGAAAATTTAGTTCTCAAAAACAATGTTTGTTAAATTTGTCCCACATAGATGGATGATACAAGTAAAAGATTACGTATAAAGATAAAGAAAAAATAAATATTCAAGAAATCATGTGAGTTACTTTAAAGAGTATAATTATTATTATACTAATATAACAAAGTTTTTAGTTTTTACGGTAAGTTTTATTAAAAAAATTTTAAAAGGCGTATATGTTGATTCTCGAGGCACTCTTGCGATTTAATAATATTTTTTGAACATTTTAATTTAGTATGCATTTTAAACTCTATTGATTTAATAATATCGTTTTCGGACGACTTTTATGGGCTAGCCAAACCGGTGGTGACTCCGGTTCCCGGTTGAACCCGTTGGTCCAATCCATTTTTTTAAAACATATGTACCATCAACTTGTTTACATATAAATTGTATGAAGATTCGTGTGTTTTATTAGTTTGTACAATATGTACAAGAACAAGTATTTTTCATATTAGGGGTGTTTTAAAAATAACATTTATTAGGTATTTAATGTTATAGACGTTTTTTTTTTCTCATATTAAATTACTTTGTATTTTTTTTTTAAACATGTCTACAAAAAGTGCTTTAAAGTGTTGTAACAAATGTTATTTTAGATGTACTTATTAAAATTTGCCATTATAAGCAAGTGTTGAATCTTAATTTTTAAGCATTCCTTTTTAGGAATGTCCCAAATGCTTTATAATATAGTATAGATAATTACGAAGATTCAGAATATATCATATAATCAAACTATGTGAGATGGGTAGTTTTTTTATTTGCCTTACTTTTTAGTAATTAACTTTAATCCCATAATAACTTAACTAATAATAAAATACAAAACTTGAATTCTAAATGATATATTTTCAAATAAGCATATGCTCACAAGCTGGTTTTTAAATGATCCGAATAAAAAATGTAAATGAAAAAAAAAGTCAAATAACACGTTAAAAATTTCATTTTCAAATACTTCTTTTATCATGGCACAGGGCATGTGTTTCGGGTCTGTTTGGTAAGGGCTTTTTGGAAGAGCTGTTAGCTTTTTGTTAAAAAAATAATCTCTTGTAAAATAAGTAGCTCCGTTTGGATACATTAACTTCAAGCTTTTATTTCAAACAAATAGCTCATAAATAAAAAGCTGATTCATGAAGCTTTTTAAACATCTTGGAGCTGTTAAAACTTTAAATACTGGTATTGTCTACAATTATAGATATGACTTTTTATGTCATTTTACATCTTATAATTACATTTAACAGCTAACTTACTAAACAATTTTATTGAAAAAAAGATGCAGCGTGTAGCTCATTTTAACAGTTTTGCAGTTTACAGCTTACAACATACAGTTTATAGCTAATTTTGTCAAACATACCCTAAGTGTTTGAATTTAAAATTTAAACTCAACTTTTTTCTAAAGAGCAAAACTGAAAATTTATTAGTTGGTTATGTAGTAAGAGCGAAGGGTGTGGGCACGCCGTGAGCCTACATGGCACCTCGCTGTCGGCCGCCACCACACCGCCCCCATTCGTTGTGCCTCGCCGTGGGATGGTTTGCCGTCTGCACGACGAGGTGAAGAAGCGTCTTTTTTTTTTTTTTATTATTATTATTATTATTATTATTATTATTATTATATGAGGAAAAAAGATTGAAAGGTTTTTTTTATAAAGATTGAAGGTGAAGTGTTTTTTTTATAAAGATTGAAAGGTTCGTGGAGGAAAAAAGAATGCAAACATAAACGCATACGGGTGAAAAACACAAATTGAAACTTGAACAATTAACTGAAAACATGAAATACATAATACGCTTAAACATAAAAAACTACAACGCATTCTGATGAAAATAAAACTACTAAAACTTAAAAAACGAATCATCTGAGACCCAACCCTCAGAACTTGAAGGGGAATTAAACTCGCCATTAACGAGCCGAGTCTCCATTATTTCGAAGTAGTTATCTTGAAGATACTGAGCTTCTCTTGCTTCTTGTTCACGCTGAGCAGCTTCCTCGCGTGCCTGCTTTTCCATAATCTCCTTATAGTTTTCTTCGTATTGTTCAAGTTGACGAAAGGAAGCCTCACTTAACCCGAATAGGTTGTTTTCAAGATCCACCTGTGGACTGTTCACAGGTGGAGTTGGAACAATTGAGATGTTTCCAAGATTCACCGGAAAGACATTTTCAGGTGGTGTTGAGTAAACTTCAACTTCTTCTGAAGTTGGAAAGCTAGTTGGAGGAAACTGTGGTGAAGCTGAAAAGCTTGTTTCCGGAAACTTTTGTGGACTTGAGAATTGCTGAGAAAAATTTTTGCGAGACATTTTTGTGTGTGAATTGTGTGTGTAACTTGTGACTGGTAGGGTTGTATATATAGGCACATATAATCCCGCTCAAAACTATACCGTTTGAATTTAAAGTTTGAATTTGAATTTTAAAGAATCCCGCTCCTATTTGAATTTGATTTTGAATTTAAATTTCTATTTTGAATTTAAATTACCCCGCTCAAAAGTATACCGTTTTGAATTTGAATTTGAATTTTAAAGAATCCCGCTCCTATTTGAATTTGACTTTTGAATCTGATTTTTGAATTTGAATTTAAAAACCACCCCTTTAAATAACCAAACTATAACCACTGGTTTTTCACATCTACATCAATTCAAAAAAAAAAAAAAAAAAAAAAAAAAAAACAATGTCTCAAAATCCGAAGTGGAACAAGTCTGAAGAAAAGTTGCTTGCGCAAGTTTGGATAGAAATTTCGCAAGTTCTAGATATGGAAAATAACCGTTTCGAAAATATTTTTTGGAACGACGTTATGGAGATGTTCAATGATCAGACTACAAATGACCATCGTACCAAAAATTCAATCACGGGTAAATGGACGAGGATTAACGTCGATTGCAAAAAATTCAACGCGATTTACAAACATTTGCAGCGTCGAAGTGGTCAAAATGAGCACACTCATCTCGAGAATGCGAAACTAAACTTTCAGCAACAATTTGGTGGAAAGGAGTTCAAGTAGGCTCACGTTTGGGAGATTTTGAAAAATTGCCCGAAGTGGGATGTCGAAGATCCGATCCATTAGTATGTGTTGTATTTTTTTTTACCCGTGTCTTTTTTTTTTCTTCGTATCGTGTTTATTTTATTATTATTGTGTTATGTATTGTATTTTTATTTTGAATGAAATGAATTTAGTTTATTTGGAAAATTGAATAAAAAAAATAAAGTGGTAGTGGTGTGCCCCAAATGAAGAGGTTGATGTTTGTTATGAGGGAAGGGGTTTGTTGTGGTTAGTTGTGGAGAAGTAAGATGCTGATGTGACGCTGATGTGGCAGTGATGAAGAGTTTGAGCTCCATCACACACCTTCCCTTTATGTATACTTTTCCAAAATTATGTATCATGACGAAAAAAGTACAATAGTAGTATTTAGTGACTCGCTTAAGGGTATGTTTGGCGCAATGGGCTGGGGATGGAGCTGGGGCTGGGGCTTGGGCTGGGGCTGGGGCTAGGGCTTTTATTATAAGCTGAAGTTGAAATTTGTATTTTTGCTGACTTGTTTGGCAAATGGGCTGGGGCTGGGGCTTATTATTGCAAAATTACTAAAAATGATATAATTAAATGAGTTTTATGGTATATGTTAGATATTTTGTGGGTAAATATGTAATTTATGGTTCATAAGCCCCGGGCTAAAGTTTTTAGCCCTTTTATGGGGCTAAAGTTTTAAGCCCCTTTTAGGGGCTTATGATTTTATAAGCCCGCATGTTATTTTATAAGCCGACTTATTTTAGAAGCCCAAGCCCCTCATAAGCCCGCTGCCAAGCACAGCCTAAATCTTAAGCAGTTACAAACTTATAATCCATCTGATATTAGGCCTAACAACTCATGTTGATTGTCAGTTGGGCTTCTATGTAGGATAAAGTAAATTTTCCATATAGCGTCCCAGACTTAAATTCAACAATGATGGTAAATTTTCTTAACATATACACAAATACATACATGCATTGGCGGAGACAAAGGGGGGTCCGGAGGGTCATGTGATTCCCGGCGAAAAAAATTGTAGTGTAAATTTTCGAAAATTTTCGGCTATTTTTGTAGTTTGCCCTCTCAACGGACCAATTTTTAGTTTAGTTTCTAAAAATTATCGTATTTTGCCCCCTCGACAATGAAGTTTTGGCTCCGCCCCTGCATACATATATATCTGAAAAAACTGAACACATCGCATTATATAAAAAAATCGGTCTATTGTTGGAGTCTGAAGGATAGCAAACTATCGTTAAGTAAAACGAGAATGTGTGTGGTACTTTTTGTACGTGAATTGTCATTTTAAAAACAAAAAGTTACAAGCAAATATGTTTTGATTTTAAGTGTGAACTCATATCAACAAGTGAATTTCTCAACGTAATAAGTATTTCTTCGCTCAAAAGTTTTTTTTTTTGGTAAAAGGTCAAAGATTCGGTACATATATTACTTCAAAAAACGTTTAAGTACGAAGGACATGGGTGAATCCCATATCTCAGCCCGCTACATAGGCGGAAAAACTTACATAACAAGATACTTACTATTCTCTAAACAAGAAAATAAACCGCTACTCAAAAGATAACCTTAGACTCACCATAAGTGTCATACAAAACATCTAACTTCCCTGAAAGATCGTAGACCTGATCCGCATAGTCATCATAATCATAGTCATTATAATCATCTTCACGATCATGACCACCACCAAATAGGTTCATTGACTCATCAAAAGTGTTCACAACCTCCTCTTCATCACTATCGGAATCAACAATCTCTCCAACCTTAGAGAATGAGTTAACCCTTTTAGTAGTAGAAGAAAACTCTCATCCGCCATGTTATTACATCCGAACCTAAGACTAAACGTAATAAGGTTCTACACAACATGAGAGACGCGTCATCTCTTATTATTTCACCGAACCGATCCGAAGACGCGTGAAACTTCACTTTTGAGCATCATTTCGTCATCTGCAATTCTGCATTACCCAACCAATTTTGTTTTTATTTGTGAGTGTATGCTAATTAAGGGTATTCTAAATGATAACAAATGATATGTTTTGGAAATTCAGTTTTCTCATTAGAAACAACTATTATCTCACAAATCATGCAATAAACATTCATTTTATAAATTGTTTACTCTATATATATGATACATAACTTATAAGTGATAATTCTTGATCGTTCGGTACACAATTTAATACTGCATATCTCCTTACTTTACACTTTTCTTTATTTCAAACTAGAATGCTAAAGCTTATATCAAAAAACAAATAAAAAGTGAGAAAAAGATGTTAAAGCATATAAAAATGGCATAATTTGCGATAGCAAATACAAATTACCCCTTCGTATTTCCTCGGTCAGTTATGTGAAAACCTTGAGGCTTGAGCAGGGACAAACTAAAACTTCCATAAAGCCCCAAAGACTTCAACAATGATTGTTTTTCCATTTATAATTAAGAGTGTTGATATATAGACCTAAAACATAGACCTACTATTAGACCTAATCCATACAATTCATGACAAGTGTTATACACTTATTCTCTCTCATCATTTTTAACCAATTAAGTTTTGAAATTAACCAATCACATCTTCAGGTCTAAATTTAGGTTTTAGTTTTAGGCCTACAATTCATTTTCCTATAATTAAATTCCTTAGCATTTAAACGGTTGGCACAAAAACACTTATTTGTTCTTCATTTCTTTTAGAAAGAACACGCAGAATACACGTTTCTCCTCCTAATTTCTCGTTCTATACGTGTGAACATAATTCCTTATTGAAAGTGCATATCTCCTTATTAAGTTTTTGATATAAAAGGAGTGGTTACGAGGGTGTTTGGATAGCTCATCCAAACTGCATATCTCCTTACTTTACACTTTCTTTCAAACTAAAATGCTAAAGCTTATATTAAAAACCCGATAAAAAGTTGGAGCAAAATATGTGGTATGTAAAAAAGGACGAAAGAAAGCAATTTGTGGCGCACCACAAATTACCCTTTCTTACTTCCCTGCTCATTAACATGAAAACCTTGAGTTATATACCCATTTTCTGTTTCACTTTTGCTTCTATGTGGGATAAGCTAAAACTTCTATAAAGCCCCAAAGACTTAATGATTGTTTTTCTTTTATTTTAAAATTTGTTAACAGATACACAAATACATACAAGTGTATCTAAAAAACAATGAACACATTGTATATAAATTAGTCTATCATTGTAGTATGGAGGAAAGCATGCAAGTTCTTATTCCAGTGAAACGAGGATGTATGTGGTAATTCATTTTGCACGTGAATTTTGTCTACAAGTGAATTATAACGTAATAAATATTTCTTCGTTCTTTAGGGTATGCTTGGTTTGAGGTATTAAGGGGTAAGGAATAGGAAAGACAATCAACAGCATGATCAATCATGGTATTAAAAATCAGAATTGAAGTGCTTAAACTAGCATTGACTTCGTTTTTTCTCTCAAGCCGGCAACAAGCATTGACAAAATCAAGTTAATGTAGAAACACACATGATTAGCGAATGATATATGCCTTGAACGTTTGGTTATAGAAAAAATATAAATAATTTTTCCATAAGATATATATTTTCGCAACCGATGGTAGTTATGAACTAAAACCAAATGGAATATACAATATGCGGGGTTGAATAGGTAAAGTGAATCACAAGTCATTTAATATGTGAACATATGAGATATTTTTCTCTCCACGTTACTCTATTCAGGAAAGACAAGCCTTTAACTCGGAAGTATGTACTCAAGCTAATCGGGATATCCTTGCGATCGTTTCCAACACTTTCTGTGATCACCCAAAAATGTGTACCTAGTATGAGAAGGCCGGCCTGCTTGTGACCTCTTATCAGTACATCAGTACACCAAAGCACATAATCACTAGCTCAACTTGGTGGTTGTTACTAATTGTAAAGAACCACGTACACATAAAAAGTTTTGAATGAGAAGGCCTGCTTGCTCACAACCTCCATGTTTAGGAAAGAATGTGAACAAGGTTGCAGCTTCAAGTTTTTTAATGTACTGATTAAGCTCCATGTGTCGGTGAACGGTTTATGCCAACCACGTATAAAACATTTTCCTGTAAATGTCAACTATGCAAATGTAAGTCGTACACATATTTAATGTCCAAAGTCAGCCTTATAGAATCATTTTAGCATTTTTATTTTCGAGGGTATGATGCTATGAGAATAGACTATTATACTGCTGTTCTAGCAATCTGTTTCGACGTGAATTGAAGATAAGAGACTTTATATAAAATGAAATAAGATGATGTAAACGAGTAACTTTTAAATTGCTTCCATGTGTCATGTTTTTGTTTTATATATTCGCTAAGAAGTTGTACATATTAACCTACTGAAAACTGACAGTTTTACCTTATTTGAGTATGTGTGACGACGAGTTAAGTTCAAACCTCGTGAATTAGTTGACCAAAAGATTAAAAACCGTGGTTACTACAAGAAAAGAAGATGTACATTTTTCTTCTTTAGCGTTGCGGTATTGTCGAGTGAAATAGCTCTAGGCTTGTTTGTATTTGAAGAAAAACGACATGTAAACAAACTGAGAATGAAAAGAAGACATGCTATTTTAATTTTGTCTCGTTTTATCAAACATTTTCGTTTAGATCAGTTGGGAATTTTATGTTTAATCCAAGTTGATTTTATTTTTTGGATTTAATTAGCCGTCTAGTTTGTCATTCTGTTTTATTTCTTTATACTTATCTTCTAATTACTAAATTAGTGTTTTAACGACTATTTCTTATACTCACAGAATCGCGGCGTTGACAAATGTATACTTTGCCTATAAATATACGTACTTCCTCAACTACCATGAAACCACATTCCATTTTCTAAGATCTTTTGATATTATTCTTTATCTTATATTTTCGATCTTTTCGAAAATGAAGATTCAGTTATCTGTCTTGCTCTTGCTTACAATCTTGCTTGTGACTTCAGTGCAAATGTCGAGCTGCAGGAACATCGTTGATAATTCATCTCGTGAGGAAAGAGTACGAGCCAACTTTGTCTCGACATTCAAACGCCATTTTCATGTCAACCCAAAGCTCGTTAATGAAGAAAATCCAATGACTCATGCGGTGTCACGTCGGTTAGTTCCTTGTGGACCGAACCCTCTTCATAACTAACCTTGGTTCGTATAAATTTTGGAAAGCAAAGGATCCATGCATCATGCATTATGACATTAATGCACCAAATACCAATGTACGTTTTCAAAAAGAAAAAGAAATCATATTTTAGGATCCACTTAGCCCATGCCACTACCCTTATTTCACTGTTTCCCACGTACATCCTTCTTCCTCCATGTTTTCCGATCAAACAATCCCACCGGGAAATTCCATTTTTTCACATTAAAGCAATCTCAAAGTGTTGGAAGGCTGAGTTAGACGAGGGCACACAGGTTTTATGAGTGAGGGCACTAGACTTTTTTTCCCATAAATATTACTTTTTTTCCTCTATACCTTGTGTATCCGCAAGAACTCCGTTGGGGGCAGTTCCCCCCACTACTCCTACCGTGGCTCCGCCCCTGCATGCATGAAACTATCTTAAATTTTGTTTACATGTAGTACAGTTGTTGCTTATATATTAAGTTATGTATCATATAAAGAAACGTACAGTTTATAAACTGAATGAATCTATTGCAAGATTTGTGAGATCATCGATCCATAATAGTTGTTTAATTTCTAGAGAAAAAACTGAAAAAAAAAACATATGAAATTGTTATCATTTACAATATTTTTAATTAGCTAACGACCACTATTCAGAGAAAATAATTGAATAATAGCTCTAAATTTCACTTTCTAGGTTGAAAATTATGGGGTTTACTGTTCCATTACCAAGCCAAATGGCAAATGCATACTCTAGCTTTTATATACTTGTTCTTTTTCATTTCGCTAAACTATTAGTATCGATCTAATAATACTACGGATGTACGTAGAGTTTTCTCTTAAACATATGAAATTAAAAATGAAACCTAAAACTTTGATATTCTAGTAGTTAGTTACTGTCTAGTGACAAGGTTGTATGGCCGGATATACCAAGTTGGTTTTTTTTTTTTTTTTTTGTTAAAGGGGAGTAATAATATACCAAGTTGGTTTATTGATACTTGATAAGGGTTTGATGTGGCGCAATTTTTTTTTCTTTGTACGTGGGTGTTAAACTATATGTTTTGCACAAATACTCGATGCGAGTTATTTTCCCTCTGGGTTATAAACACATCATGGTTAAAGCATTAGTGCACACCAAATAGACAAATACTACTAGTTACTTACTACGAAGCATACTTTATGCATAAAAGAATCATATAGATTCTTAAATCTTAAAAAGATAATAACTTGTATAAATTGATGATGATCATTACTTCTCCCGCATTAAACTTTATAAGTTTCCTACGGTACAAAGTAATGATCAACATAAACATGTTATACTCGCATCAACTTAAGATAGCAATTGGCATCATGGCATATTAAGTAACAACGTTTCTTTTCTTTGACCGATGTGGATTCAAGACTTGATTTTCAGAAAATAGAAAAGTCACGAAGCAAAAGTTGTTCTTGAGAGAACACCTTTTGGTTGCAGTAAGTTGTATGATTTATGTCCCCTTTATACATTGTTTTTCTTTTGGAGCGTTGGACGGACCTTAGACAGTTCCAAACTTTTAGTGTCTTACTTATACTTACTTTAAATAAAAGTTTGGCTTTTCCAAACTAAATGATAAACCATTCGGCCCTTCCAATAAGTTTACTCAAGTCTTTTTTTTTTTCTTTTTTTTTTTTTTTTTTTTTTTTTGGAACAGTTAAGAACTGATAATTCTGGCTAAGAACCAGTTAGAACTAGTTAAGAACCGGATATTCTAGCCAAAAACCAGTAAGAACCAGTTAAGAACCAGCTATTCCGGCCAATAACCAGTTAGATCCAAATAGGAACCAGCTATTCCGCTCAAAAACCAGTTAGATCTAGCTAAGAACTGCCTATTCCTACCAAGAACCAATAGGAACCAGTTAAGAACCGGCTATTCTAGTCAAGAACTAGTAGGAACCTGTTAGATCCAGCTAAGAACCAGCTTTTCCGGCCAATAAACAGTAAAAATCAGTTCAGAACCGATTATTTTGGCCAAGAACCAGTTAGATCCAGATAGGAACCAGTTATTCCGGCCTAGAACCAGTTAGATCCAGCTAAGAACTGCCTATTCCGGCCAAGATCCAGTTGGAACCAGTTAGATATAGTTTAAAACTAGTTATTCCGGCCAAGAACCAGTTAGAACCAGTTAAGAACCATCTATTCTGGCCAAGAACCAGTTAGAACAAGTTAAGAACCAGCTATTCCGGTCAATAACTAGTTATATCCAAATAGGAACCAGCTATTCCGGCCAAGAAAAAGTTAGATCCAGGTAAGAGCAGCCTTTTCCGGCCAATAACCAGTAGGAACCAGCTATTCCGGTCAAGAACTAGTTAGATCCATCACTACATAAGTTAAATCCAAAAAAAAAAAAAAAATTGGCTAGAAAATTTGAGAAAAATTTAATTTTTAGGGGAGATTAAACGTTAAATTTTTACGCGAGATTCAAATTTTGGTTTAACTGTGAACCGGCTAAGAACTAGCTATTTCAGCCAAGAACCAGTTAGATCCAGCTAAGAATAGGCTATTTTAGCCAAGAATCAGTTGGAACCAACTATTTCGGCCAATAACTAGTTAGATCCATTAGTACATATGTTAATTCCAAAAAAAAAAGAAAAATAAAAGTATTTCGGCGGGAAAATTTAAGTAAAATTTGTTTCTAGGGAGACAAAACGTTAAATTTTATGCGATATTCAAATTTTGGTTTAAATGTGACCGGTTAAGAACTAGCTATTCTTGCCAAGAACCAGCTAGATCTAGCTAAGAACCGGCTCTTTAGGCCAAGTAGATCCAGCTAAGAAACGTCTATTCCGGCCAAGAAACTGGTAGATCCAGCTAAGAACCGGCTATTCCGGCCAAGAACCAGTTAAGAACCTGCTATTCTGGCCAAGAACAAATTAGATCCAGATAGGAACCAACTATTCCGGTCAAGAAACAGTTAGATCAAATTAAGAAATGCCTATTCCGGCCAGGAACCAGTAGGAACCAGTTAATAAACCGATAATTCTGGCCAAGAACCAGTAGGAACCAGTTAGAACTAGTTAAGAACCGGATATTCTAGCCAAGAACCAGTTAGAACCAGTTAAGAACCAGCTAGAACCAGTTAAGAACCAGCTATTCTGGCAAATAACCAGGTAGATCCAAATAGGAACCAGCTATTTCGGCCAAGAACCAGTTAGATCTAGCTACGAACTGCCTATTCCTACCAAGAACCAGTAGGAACCAATTAAGATTCGGTTATTCTTGTCATGGAATAGTAGGAACCTGTTAGATCCAGATAGGAACCAATTATTCCGGCCTAGAACCAGTTAGATCCAGCTAAGAACTGCCTATTCCGGCCAAGATCCGATTGGAACCAGTTAGATATAGTTTAAAACTAGTTATTCCGGCCAAGAACCAGTAGGAACCAGTTAGAACCAGTTAAGAACCATCTATTCTGGCCAAAAACCAGTTAGAACAAGTTAAGAACCAGCTATTCCGGTCAATAACTAGTTATATCCAAATAGGAACCAGCTATTCCGGCCAAGAAAAAGTTAGATCCAGCTAAGAGCAGCCTATTCCGGCCAATAACCAGTAGGAACCAGCTATTCCGGTCAAGAACTAGTTAGATACATCACTACATAAGTTAAATCCAAAAAAAAAGAAGTATTTTAGCTAGAAAATTTGAGAAAAATTTAATTTTTAGGGGAGATTAAACGTTAAATTTTTACGCGAGATTCAAATTTTGGTTTAACTGTGAACCGGCTAAGAACTAGCTATTTCAGCCAAGAACCAGTTAGATCCAGCTAAGAATAGGCTATTTTGGCCAAGAATCAGTTGGAACCAACTATTTCGGCCAATAACTAGTTAGATCCATTAGGACCTATGTTAATTCCAAAAAAAAAAAAGAAAAATAAAAGTATTTCGACGGGAAAATTTAAGTAAAATTTGTTTCTAGGGGAGACAAAACGTTAAATTTTTATGCGATATTCAAATTTTGGTTTAAATGTGACCGGTTAAGAACTAGCTATTCTTGCCAAGAACCAGCTAGATCTAGCTAAGAACCGGCTCTTTAGGCCAAGTAGATCCAGCTAAGAAACATCTATTCCGGCCAAGAAACTGGTAGATCCAGCTATTCCGGCCAAGAACCAGTTAAGAACCGGCTATTCTGGCCAAGAACAAATTAGATCCAGATAGGAACCAACTATTCCGGTCAAGAACCAGTTAGATCAAATTAAGAAATGCCTATTCCGGCCAAGAACCAGTTAGAACCAGTTAATAAACCGATAATTCTGGCCAAGAACCAGTAGGAACCAGTTAGAACTAGTTAAGAACCGGATATTCTAGCCAAGAACCAGTTAGAACCAGTTAAGAACCAGCTATTCCGGCAAATAACCAGGTAGATCCAAATAGGAACCAGCTATTTCGGCCAAGAACCAGTCAGATCTAGCTACAAACTGCCTGTTCCTACCAAGAACCAGTAGGAACCAGTTAAGATTCGGTTATTCTAGTCAAGGACTAGTAGGAACCTGTTAGATCCAGTTAAGAACCAGCTATTCCGGCCAATAAACAGTAAGAACCAGTTAAGAACCGACTATTTTGGCCAAGAACCAGTTAGATCCAGATAGGAACCAGTTATTCCGGCCTAGAACCAGTTAGATCCAGCTAAGAACTGCCTATTCCGGCCAAGAACCAGTTGGAACCAGTTAGATATAGTTAAAAACTAGTTATTCCGGCCAAGAACCAGTAGAAACCAGTTAGAACCAGTTAAGAACCAGCTATTCTGGCCAAGAACCAGTTAGAATAAGTTAAGAACCAGTTATTCCGGTCAATAACTAGTTATATCCAAATAGGAACCAGCTATTCCGGCAAAGAACTAGTTAGATCCAGCTAAGAGCAGCCTGTTCCGGCCAAGAACCAGTAGGAAACAGCTATTCCGGTCAATAACTAGTTAGATCCATCACTACATAAGTTAAATCCAAAAAAAAAGTATTTTGGCTAGAAAATTGGAGAAAAATTTAATTTTTAGGGGAGATTAAACGTTAAATTTTTACGCGAGATTCAAATTTTGATTTAACTGTGAACTCGGCTAAGAACTAGTTATTTCAGCCAAGAACCAGTTCGATCCAGCTAAGAACAGGCTATTCTGGCCAAGAATCAGTTGGAACCAACTATTTCGGCCAATAACTAGTGATAAGCAAGATCACTCGTATTATTCATTAATAATATTGGAGCTTAAGTTTTGTGTTTAATCTGTGTTTACTTACAATACATCATACAATCTGTCTTTTAAGTATTACTAAGTAAATTCCGCGTGCTTATTAATATTATACAAAATATCATTGACACAAGGTGTGTGTCCAGATCCATCAAGTGGTATCAGAGCGGGTTCTGATATTTTGTTTTAGAAGATCCAAGGAATAAGCTTAACCTACTCACTCAATTCTATGGAGATGGAAAACAACCAGTCCAACTCTTCTACACCAAGGCTACCTAAGCTCAAACTTAATGAGTTTGAGATGTGGAGGATACTGATTGAGCAATACTTTCTCATTCAGGACTATGCTCTATGGGAGATCGTCTTAACTGGTGATTCTTTCAAACCTGTGACAAAGACACAGAAGGTTGGTGACACAGATGTGGTGACAGTTTCTGTGCCTGAATCTAGTACTGAAAAGGCACTGAAGAAGAATGATCTAAAGGCTAGAAGTTTGTTGCTGATGACTCTTCCTAGAGACCAGATCATTGCATTCAGGAAGTTCAAGACAGCCAAAGAACTCTTTGAAGAGATTTGCTCTGTGTTTGGTGGTAATGATGCTACAAAGAAGACACAAAAGACATTGTTGAAGCAAAGTTAAGAAAACTTCTCTGCTTCAAGCAATGACTCACTTGATAGCATCTTCACTAAACTCCAGAAGATTGTTATACAACTAACTGTGTTTGGCATTAAAGTAGAAAAGGAAGACCTCAATTTGAAGTTTCTAAGAAGTGTGCCTTCAGAGTTTCAAACTAATGTTACTGTCTGGTAAAACAAAGCAGATATTGAAACAATGAAGCTCAACGATCTTTACAACAACTTCAAACTTATTGAACAAAGGTTGAAGAAGGCAGGGAAACTTGGTACAAGCTCAAGCAGCTTGGCTTTGATGTCAACATCTGTTGACAGTGATGATTCTGAAGATGACAATGATGATGATATTGCCACTGATGGTTCTACAGTTTCCACTGGTAATGTTAGTGTTACCACTGCAGGTTCAAAGAAGAAGATTGCTAGTATTGGAGATCCTACCTTTTATGCTTTTATATCCACTCAAGTTAATGGCTCTATATTGACTCATGAAGACATAGAGCAAATTGATGAAGATGACTTGGAAGAGATGGACATAAAATTGCAGATAGCTCTTCTTAGCATGAGGGCTAGGAAATTCTACAAGAAGACTGGCAAGCCTATTCACATTAATGGTGGTGAAACTGCAGGCTTTGATAAAAAGAAAGTGGAGTGTTTTAATTGCCACAAGATGGGACACTTTGCTAGAGAATGTAGAAGACCAAAGACCAAGGACAACATGTCTACTTGGTACAAGCAAAAGAAGGAACCAACTGTGGAAGAACCAAAGGCAATGTTGGCTATTGATGGTGTGAGCTATGATTGGAGTTTCATGGCTGATGATCAAGAGGAAGAACCTTCAGATGCTGCTCTAGTTTCTACTGAATTTGCTCTCATGGCTTTCTCTGACTCTGAGGTACAAAACTTTGAAAGTTGTTCTAAAACATGTAGGGCTGCTAGAGAAGTTGAAAGGCTTAATGAATCTTATGAAAGTCAAAGAACAGAGTTGATTGCTGCTAATTATGCTGTGACAAACCTTAGGAGAGGTATAGCTGTATTAGAAAAACAATTAGAGCACTATAGAGATAATGAGTCTAAATATAATGATGATATGATTCTTCTTAGAAGAGAGGTAGAACATACGACAGCTGTGAATGAGGCTTTCCAAAAAGAGCTTGATAAACTTAAGAAGATAAATGAGAATGTCAATTTAACTGTTGACACCTGTTATTATCAGTCTAAGTCAATTGATAAAATTTGGAATGCTCAAATACATAGTAAAGTTAAGTCTGGTATGGGTTATAATATAGTGCCTCCACCACTAAGGGGTGTTCATTCACCTCCAGGTATAGATTTAGCTCATACAGGTCTAGAAGACTTTCAGGATCTTAATCTTGAATATGGTCCTCCCAAAACTGTGAAATGTGAGGAAGAGGTTAAGAATGATAATGATGTTTTTGAGAGTGCTAGTGACTCATCAGTTATTGATGAGAATGCTAAAAAGAATGTAGAGACTTCTATCCCAAAAGTTGTTAATACTGTTACAGAGGAACCTAGGAAACAAGCTAATAAACCTAGATCAACTGTAAGGTATGCTGAGATGTATAGGAACAAGCCTACAGCTCCTAGGGGTAACCATAGGAGTTGGAATCATGTTAAATCTCAACAACTAGATAGTGATTTTGTGATGTACAATAAGGCATGCTATATCTGTGGTAGTTTTGATCATTTACATGCTTATTGTGACTATCATATTGGGAGAAGGGAAGTTCATGGGAATAAAAGGGTGAAGTCTAACAGGTTTCAAAATTATGTACACCCTAATCCACACAGCAAAATGATCCCAAGAGCAGTTCAACTAAGAAGTGGCCTCAAAACTTTTGCCACTGCAAAAACTGTTAACACTGCTCACCCTAAGTCACCTGTTACAAGTGCAAAGTCCAAAAAAACTTTTGAAAAATCTGCACAAACAGGAAAAGGAATGTTTCAAACTAAAAAGGTTCATTATAACCAACAGTGGGTACCTAAAACCAAACCAGGAGTTACCACTGCTCATTCAAAAGTTACCACTGCAAGGGTTGTAAACAAGAAAAGGGGGGACATGGGCAATGTTGTGAAGGCCTCAGCACGTTGGGAATGGAAACCTAAAGGAACTACCTTTACAACCAATCCCAATGGTGTATCAATGACCATTGACAGATTTAACTATATTGATACACGAGGCAGATCCAAGTCAATCATGGCTTGGGTCCCTAAAAGAATCTAACTCTTTACTTTAATGTGCAGGAACATCCAAGGTCAAAAAGATCAGATCAAGGATATACAAATAGTGGGTGTTCAAGGCACATGACTGGCAACAAGTCCTATCTTTCAGATTTTGAACATTATGATGGACAGTATGTCAGTTTTGGAAATGGAGTTAATGAAACAAGAAGAATGATGCAAGAACTCTAAAGTTAAAGAAAAACATGGATCATTATTATTATTTCACAAAACTACACATTGAGTGCAGTAGATACATCCATGAATACAGACAACAAGCATCATTACATCAACTGAAAACAACTAACAACAACCTACTCCAAACAAAAGCTTCACAACTTACCACCATATACCACCTATGGTTTCTTTGGAATGGCCCATGTTGGCATCACCTTAGGTGCATTACGCATATCTATCCAGTTATACACCTTAGGGCTTGCTAGTCCCATCACCACTTTTCTAACAGGTGGGGAGGGTGATGAAGGTCCCTCTTGTGTTGGTGCTGTGAACAGTGGTGGAAAAGGAGGCATCTGCAGTTCTCCTGATGGAAGGATTCTTGCAAGAGTAGGCACATCCAAGAACCTTGACATAGTATCATCATTTGTGCTTGTACATGGGGAAATGTAGCTTGCATTGGAGTCTGAGCTATCTTCAATGATGACAGCTTCTTCTGGCATTGGATGAGTTGAAGAAGGACCAACAACAACAGGGTTTGAATAAGCATCTGCATGAGTTCTTTTTCTTGATGAAACTGCTTCAAACACCTCTTTCTTTTTCTTACCTGGATTGTTGAGCACATAATGCCAAGCCTCATCATCCCAAAAGCTGTCTGAAATTGAGCTGTCAGAAGAGACGTTGATTGGGTTTGAATTGCTCATGGTAATTTTTGATAAAGTTGCTTTTGACAGGTTTTAGGAGAGAGAAGTGTTGGTGTGATAGAAGGTTGTGGGTGCTTGGTTCTTAAATACAAGTTTAAGTTGGAATCAGTTAGTTAATGAAGGGAAGGTATAAGTTGTTGAGAAGTAAATGAAGTCTTTGACTTTGGTGGCTGGATTAATAACTTGGAGTGGACTTGTTGACTGTGTGGTCTAACCACTGCATGCAATGGATTGAAGGAGTATTTGTCTAAATCAAGTTGTGGCTATTTAGTGTTTGTATTTATGTTTGACCACTCACTATTATACAAGAAATAAGCCTAACAGTGGGAACTAAAATACAAGCAGTGGAAAAAGTAAAACAAAGAAACTTCATTGCATTCCATCAAAAGTGAAAGCTCATTACATTCTACTGAGAGTACTTGCAGTCATCATCAAAATACAAAGATAGAAACCTAAAACATCATGCTTAAGCTACTCCATTGGCTTTTTGCCCTTGCCCTGATAGTTGTGCTTGGCCTTGTGTGCTCTCTTCCTTTTGTTCTCAAAGGTTGACTGCATTCTTGGACAAGCAAGACCAAGAACTTGTGGAGGAGGCCTTGGTAGTCTTGCAGGTTTCTCTGGTATGGAAATTTTCTTCATGTTGGAGATGGCTGTTCCCAAAGCTTCTGACAAAGCATTTGTCAACTTCTTGGACAAGGCATTGGTATCATCTTGAACATCATCATATTATGAGCTGGAGTAAAACTCAAGAGATGGTGCAGGTTTAGCAGCAGGTACACGCTTGGCAGTCTCTTTAGTGTACCTCTTGGATGAAGTGCTTCCAGCCCATGGTGGAAAGTATCCAGCCCATCCTGATGCCTCTGAGGAAGACTCTGACTCGATCACATACTCTTCTTCTGAATCAGAGGAGATGTTAATGGTGTTGGAAGAATTGCTCATGAATATATTTAGGGTTTTTGTGTGTTTGAATGTGTTTTGGTGAAGATTACCATATGCCAAGCCTCCTTATATAGACAAAGTCGGTTACAAGGGTTCATTAATGAGTATATTTACTTTTTCCTATTTTGGTAGGTTAAAGAGTAAATATAGATATTATCGGGTTGACTTTGGAAGATATTTTTATTTGGATAGTGGCTTGGTTATAAGTAATTTTGGTTAAGAACAAGTTGATTATTCCTATCACATGCAGATACATAATCAAGCATAGATGGGAGTTGATCTTAAAAGGTGTATAACTGAGATACACAACAAATGGTTATTGATTCACCATGTCTAATCCACATAAGAATCAACTAGTCCAGAGCAAACGGCTACTGGTAAAGACTTGACAAATCCGTTCATGGTTGATAGTTTACCAAAAACTATATGGTTATCAACTCACCATATTCTTTATGATTAAGAGTTGGCTAGTCCATAGCAAACGGCTCATGGTAAAGACATATCAAATCCGTTGATAGCTGGTAGTTTGCTAAAAACTATGATAAGAGCAGTCTAGTTTTCATATGTTTTTCTTTACCACTGCTCTTTGAAATTTTTGTGAAAAATTGCCACTGCTAGTTCACAGTTTCCACTGACAGTGTTATTTTACCACTGTTGTTCTAGCCGTTACAACTGTTGTGTCAGTAACAAATTTTTTACTAGCCGTTGTAGAAAAATTGCTTTTCATATATATAGGGTAACTTCTAGAAAATTATCTACTTTCCTATTTGATATTTATCCTCTAAAGATAAATACTTTCCTTAGATAATCTTTCTTGCGCTACAATCTTAAAACTCTACCTCTATATATCTTTTGTCTCAATTGGCTAGTTATTCCTTCAATTATTACTGACATAATATTGTTTTTCATCAAAAGTTTCTATGGCACCATTAAAATTTGCAGATGAGCACAACCAAGTGGCCTACCTACAAAAGTCAAACGAGAAGAGTGGCCCTGTTTTTCATCAGATTGTGGACTTTCTCAATACTACCCATATAAGGTATGCTTTGCTTTTAAAACCCACAATCTATATCTCTCAAATCAAACAGTTTTGGACTTCTGCTCAGTCCATAACACTTGAGAATAGAGATACACATGAAACAGTGAATGCTCTAAGAGCCACTGTGGATGGGATAACTATTGATGTTACTAAGGCATCCTTGAGGAGAGTTCTCCAATTGGATGATCTCAATGGTATCATCACATTACCTATGCCCGGAATTCATGATACTTTATCATCCATGGGGTATGATACCACTGATAAAAAGGCTACTTTCAAAAAGAGTGGTTTTTGTCACCAATGTAGATTTTTGATACATACTCTTTTACATTGTCTCAGTCCAAAGAAAACATCTTATGAGCAATTTAGTTCAACCATGGCTTACCCTTTGGTTTGTCTAGCCACTGATAAGATTTTTAACTGGTCAAAATATATTTTTACAAGTATGACTGGAAATGTAAAGAGTTCAACAAAAATTTTAATGTATCCAAGGTTTGTGCAAGCAGTGCTAAATGAGTTTCAACTGCAAACCCATACAAATGTTTATAAAATCAGTTGCCTCAAGCCTAAAGTTTTTCAAAACATGAACAAAGATGGCAACATGATTTTTACACCTCTCTTTCCTCAAATGCTTGCAAAGATTACAACTGAACAAAACTCACCCATAATCTCTGTTCCAAACATTGATTATACTCCACCTGTTTCTCACACCTTCGAGAGGAGGCGCAAACAACCACCTTCTTTCATGACAACACAACATGTTTCTGAAACTTTTGGTCTAGGAACAAGCAGTGGTGGTTCTAGACTTCAACCTAGTCCAACTAGGGAGGGATCTGAGCCTTTGCCCCATGATTCACCTCTCACAACAGGTCACATAGTTGGAAGTGATGAGGGCAGTGGGCAAAAATTGGAATTGATTGTTTTGTGTACAAAGTTAGCCAAGCAGGTTGAATCTCTACAGAAGGACCTGGCACATGTCAAGAAGCAGCATGCCAAGGATATTCAACACTTAAAAGAGGAGATTCAGACCTTGAAGGAAGAGTTGCAGGGGTTGAAAAAGCAAAGGAAATCTGCAAAGTTGGTGATCTCATCTTCATCCTCACCTAATGATGGTGATTTAGCTGATTTTGATCAAGATTTGGGTAATTCTCCCAAACAGGGGAGGAAAACAGGTGCTGAAACTCAGGGGAGGAAAATTGATTTTGAAGATGAAGGTGTTTCTAGTAAAGGTGCAGAGGAAGCTGATACTCAAGAAGAGCAACTAGAGCAAGATATTTTCTGTAGTGCAACTGATTTTACCACTGATTCAATTTCCACTGCAGAGCCACATATTCCCACTGTTAAACATAATGTTGCCACTGCAAGTGAAGAAATTGATAAACAGAAGAATGATAAAGGTAAAGCAGTTATGGAAAGTGAAGAGCAACCTGGAAGAAAGATTTCAAAGAAAGAACAAGTTCAGATTGCTCATGATAAAGAAGTAGCTAAAAAGATATATGAAGATGAAGTTGCTGAAAAGAAAAAGCTTGAAGAATTGGAAGTTGTAAGCTTTATGGAGGCTAAAAGGCTGGATAGATTGGAAAATCCAATTTCCACTGTTCCACTTACAAGACTTAGAGAAAAGACTCCAGAGTTCAGCTATGTACCTACTGAAGAAGAAATTGATTTCTTGATTCCACATGATATAGTAATCAAGAAAAAGGCAATTGACCTTGTAGCTGATAAATCTTTAACTGAAGAACAAAGAACTGCACAGTTAAACGATTTTATACATATGAAGAATAATCAAGCACTTCAAGAGGCTATTGTTTTAGTCAAGAAAGGTCAAAAGAAACCAAGACAACCAACTAAGGCATAAGTTATTGCATACATGAAGACTTATTGTTGCAATGTTGGTGGTTGGAAGAGACATCAATTCAAAGAAATGTCTGATGATAGAGTTGAAAGTATCTATTACAGAGTTCAAAGATTTGATAAAGATTTTATTCCAATGGACTCTGAAGAAGAAGCAAGAAGGCATCCTGATTTGAAAAGAAAGGCCAAAGATAGTGAATCTCAGACTGGTAAGAAGACCAAGTTTGCTGAAGAACAAGAAGTTCCAACTGAGAAGTTCACTGAAGAACAGATGACTGGAATGATTGTGATAGAAGAAGAAGATTTTTATCCAGAACCACTGCAAGTTAGACATCCTATTATTGATTGGGAAGTTTACACTGCTAGCAATTTTGCTCCAACATGGAAGATCACAAGGCTAGGTGGTGAAACTTCATCATTCATTCAGTTTGAAGATCTCATCAAAGCTTTTGACAGAGATGATCTTGACAAATTATGGAAGTTAGTTCAAGAAAGGTTTGATGCTCAAGATCTCAAAGATATGAAGGAGATGCAGTTATGGGTTAATCTTAGAAGGCTCTATGATCCAGATGTTAATGATGATTTCTGGAAATTCTCATGTTCATGTCCTGGTACTAAATGGTTTTACTATGACTCATGTGAAGTTCATCATGTTTCTACAGCAAATGGAATAAATGCATTCATGCTTACTGAGAAAGAATATCCACTCAGAGCTGGAACTCTCACAATAATATTATGTACAACAATAAGAGTTCATGAAGACAATGAGCAGGTCAGAGCATTGTTACATAGGCTTCAAGATCAATGTTCAAGAGCTATTCAGAAGTTAAGGAAGAAGTAAAGTGTTTGGTTGAATTCCCCAAATCCTTGAAGATGATGCAGATTGAAGAAACTTATTGATTTGCAGAGAAATCATAAGTTTAGGGGAGGATTGTTGGGAATAATCTGTTACCACTGATAGTGGTGGAAGACACTGCTTGGATTACACTAGCAGTGGAAACGTATTACCACTGCTGGTACATTATTACCACTGCTATTAGATAATGGTTAGGAAAACGTGTCTAGATAAGTATAGAAAAGATCTTGTGTATATTCTATATTGTTAGCTTTATACTTATCTTGTAAAGGACTCCTTGTACTATAAAAGCAGGTCCTAGGTCATTGTCTTAGGAACTAACTTAATCATCTACGTACTTACATACATACGTATTATTCACAAAGGCTTCAAGGTGTAACCCAAGTGATAAGCAAGATCACTCGTATTATTCATTAATAATATTGGAGCTTAAGTTTTGTGTTTAATCTGTGTTTACTTACAATACATCATACAATCCGTCTTCTAAGTATTACTAAGTAAATTCCGCGTGCTTATTAATATTATACAAAATATCATTGACACAAGGTGTGTGTCCAGATCCATCAAAATTGACACTTAATATTCAGGACTATTTGATGTTATCAAATATCCCCCCACTTGAACTCTACTTGCCCTCAAGTAGACCTTATTAGAAAAGATTCCTAAAAAGATATCTCCCATAACCTGGAAAATATGAGTTTACAAATCCCTTATGCTAGAATAAAACAAAGCCGAACACCTCACGAAAGGGGAACAAACACTCAAATCTCTCAACTATTCTAAGTGTAAATTTCGGGGTGATCACTCAATCTCACAGTCATAGCATGTATTCTATCATAAGCTTGGTGGTTACACAAATCTCCACCACTAGAGTTAAGGGCTAAACAATTCTCGAAGGCAATATGGGTAGACACGACAAAGGTTAAGGGGTGACTCGTCATTACTAACATGTCACGGCGAAGTGGGCAAAATCAATGATACATGACCAAATCCATGGCCAAGACATCAAAGATTGCTCATTGCATCACCTAGACATGCTTCATGACTAAAGGGTAGGACAAGACATGAGATATATAATTGGTGTAAAATAAAAAAAACAAGCAGGTAGTCTAAATCTATAACCAAGTCATCACCACTTACCGTCCGCCCAAAGTTCAAGCTTTGAAGTCAAGAAACCGGATCGTGAAATGCAAGGTAGATGTGTCATTAGAGGACGTCGTAATGAGCACACTACCTTTTATCCAACTGTTGGCATAACTACTAACTCCAATCTTCAAATGTGACCGAGGTGGCCTCCTCGATACTAAATCAATAAAGCTCATACTACAGTGCTTATAACATCGCACTTTACAATAACATAACAACCATTTTTTTTCAACATAACAATAATATAACATAATATCCCCTCACTTGAGATGAACAATGGGAATTCGGGGGGTCTTCAATGATCTTCAGAAATGTTGTTGATGAAAGCGTGATTTCCGACCTTTTCTACTCGAACCTTGAACTTAGGCAAATGATGACTTCCCAATTACAAATAAAGACTATAGGGTAGGCTAAGTTCAAGGTGAAACCCTTAGACGAGGTGAAACCCTTAGACGAGGTGCCTAAGTTCAAGGTGAAACCCTTAGACGAGGTGAAACCCTTAACCCAAACAGCCTACCATTGTGTGTCTATCGATTAGTCACCTCGACTTCTCGACCCCCATGTGAAACCCTTTTGTTGCACTCGCCTTTAGTGCAAGATACCCCTTGATACACCCATCTTAGCCATTTCTTTCATTTTGTTAACCCGATATATTGTTTCGATACACCTATACACCTTAGCCTACCCTGTAGTCTTTATTTGTGATTGGGAAGTCATCATTTGCCTAAGTTCAAGGTTCGACTGGAAAGGTTCGGAAATCACGCTCTCATCGACAACATTCCTGAAGATCATTGAAGACCCCCCGAATTCCCTTTGTTCATCTCAAGTGGGGGGATATTATGTTTAGTTATTATTGTTATGTAAAAAAAAATAGTTGTTATGTTATTGTAAAGTGCGATGTTATAAGCACTATTTTATGAGCTTTATAGATTTAGTATCGAGGAGGCCACCTCGGTCACATTTGAAGATTGGAGTTGGTAGTTATGCCAACAGTTGGAGAAAAGGTAGTGTGCCCATCACGACGTCCTCTAATGACACATCAACCTTGTATTTCATGATCCGTTTTCTTGACTTCAACGCTTGAATTTTGGGCGGACGGTAAGTGGTGATGACTTGGTTATAGATTTAGACTACCTGCTTGTTTTTTATTTTACACCATTTATATATCACATGTCTTATGCTACCTGTTGATACAAAAGTTGGGCGTTCCTTGTTTGAGCTCCGGTTCTCGTATCAATTGGATATTGCTGCTTGAGACCTGCGCACTAAGTGAACAGAAAACACCGTTAGGCTTATCGTGGGATTGTCTCCCACGATTATCCTACGTCGTGAGAGTAAGTAATCAGTTTTTAGGTTAATAGGAGAGTTAGGGTTTTAGATCGTACCCTTTAATGAGGCTTGGGATTCCCATTATATACACACGAAATCCTTGTTGGTTTCGTGTTCCCCAACCTTCGGCGTATCCCGCCTAAGTCGGTTGATAAAAAATTATCTCCAAAGATAGGAGATACCCGATATCATGTTCCATAAATAACGTTGGGTTTGGGCCTTCGTGAGCCCAAACCCTTATCGGCTTAGCCCAGTTCGTGCTGGGCTCGCTAGTAGCAGTCATTGGTCGGGTTTGTGACCCGAATGTAGACTATACGTCATCATGTCCCCCCTTTAGTCATGAAGCGTGTCTAGGTGATGCAGCGAGCAATCTTTGGTGTCTTGGCCATGGATTTGGTCATGTATCATTGATTTTGTCCACTTCGCCGTGACATGTTAGTAATGACGAGTCACCCCTTAATCTTTGTCGTGTCTACCCATATTGCCTTTGAGAATTGTTTAGCCCTTAACTCTAGTGGTGGAGATTTGTGTAACCACCAAGGTTATGATAGAATACATGCTATGACTGTGCGATTGAGTGATCACCCCGAAATTGACATTAGAATAGTTGAGAGATTTGAGTGTTTTGTTCCCCTTTCGTGAGGTGTTCGGCTTTGTTTTATTCTAGCATAAGGGATTTGTAAACTTATATTTTCCAGGTTATGAGAGATATCTTTTTAGGAATCTTTCTAATAAGGTCTACTTGAGGGCAAGTAGAGTTCAAGTGGGGGGATATTTGATAACATCAAATAGTCCTGATTATTAAGTATCAAAATCCCCCGATAATGCTTGTAATTTATATCATTTATATGGATTTACGCTTGTTTTCCATTGTTTTCCACTTTCAGGTAAATTACGAGCATTGGAGCTAAAGAGACGCGAAACTGGAGAAATATCTAAAGATTTATCGCACTATGCTACTTTGAAGAAGTTACGGCGTAACTCGTCTCTCACATTACGCCATAACTATTGCGTGACTCAGAAAACCATCTTATCAGAAGGTTACTACGTAACTCTTCCCAAAGGCTACGACGTAACCATATTAGGTCAAATGAGGTTCCACGCCGCTGATACTTACGCCGTAACTACTACATCAACTATGGCGTAACCAAGTTTATTGAAGACTACGGCGTAACCACTTATTAGGTTACGCCGTAACCAGCAGATCTAGTGCAAAATTTGATGAAATAGAAGGTTACGGCGTAACTTTTATATTAGTTACGCTGTAACCCAGATCTGGCCTATAAATACCCCATGAATTCCAGTATTTCTAATCATCCCATTCCACACACAACACTCAGAGAACGTGGGAAAAAGCTCAAGGCGGGTCTAGAGGAGCATACGGAGCTGTCTCCAAGGGAGAAATCACTCCCCTACGATAAGCATTAGCGTTTTATATTTCTTTTACTTTCAATTCATGTATTTCGTACCTTTGAATATTGAATTGGTTTGTATGATTAATATGAGCGGATAAGCACCTCTTTGTGCTGGCCTAGTTATGATTTCTTAATTGTTTTGTTTGCGTTTACTTTACTTCCGTACAATTATTTCTAAGTGTATGTATGCATAGTTTATTGGTAGCCACCCTTGGTTCGGTAGTTTTGAAAGGCGATAGAGGCTAATTGCCTAGGAGATATGACCAACTGACCCTAGGTGAGCGGACTGAGACGGGAAGGGTAAGATATGACCAACTGACGACCCTTTCTACTTGTGCGATTTGACCAACTGATCACCTATCGTTTGGATGAAATTAAGAATTAGGGGGTGAGTGTCTAAGTTCCTAACGGCCGGGCACTCACTATTATAAATCTAGCATGTAGCGGTACTTAATGACTTGGCTTAGGGGACCAGGAACAACATGACTTATGAAGGGACACCTGACTTCTCCTGTGGTGGCATCTTTGCTGATAGGTTAGGGCGAATTGACCAAATGTTGTCCTCTCGACTTTGACCCCACCTGAAGTGATTGGAAGTAAGTAGACGTAGATATAATTAGCTAGGAGGATTAATTAGGTTAGCACCACTCTCCTCTATTGATTTCCCTTTATCGTTTATTTGCTTTTATTTGCTTTATTCTGCTTTAGTAGTTTAATTAATTAAATCCTTATCGAAACCATTATTAATCTGTGACACCTAGACTTAGTAATCATCCAACACACATAGCTCTTGGGACGACCTCGGCTTTACCGATTACTACACTACACACGACCGGGTACACTGCCCGTTAGTGCATTAGGGTAGACCATAGGTATTACGAGACTTTATAAATATTAAAACCTGGTCAGTAAAACCTGCATCAAAGCACTCAGATCATGTGTGACAATAAGGTTGCCATCCAGATCTCAGAAAATCCTGTACAGCATGACAGGACGAAGCATGTAGAAGTCGATCGACATTTCATCAAAGAAAAACTAGAAGCAGGAATTATCGAGCTACCGTTTGTTAAATCCTCATATCAATTGGCTGATATTCTGACGAAGGCAGTAGGAACATATATATTTCACAAATGTCTTGGCAAGTTGAATTTTGGGAATCCCACCATTCAACTTGGGGGAGTGTTGGAAAAGAATATAAAAGAGAGATTTACGGGATCAGTTTGAAATCATTTCCCTTTAGAAGATATCGCACATTATTACCAAATCATTTCCTGTCAACCATTTATTGGGTTTCCATAATTAGATTCTCTTGTATGTGTATAAATCTGGGATGGATCCCATTGCAATGATATATCTTCTTCTCTATTATTCATAATATTTGTTTTCCATTAATCAACACCAAAAATATGTACCTAGTATGAGAAGGCCGGCTTGCTTGTGACCTCTTATCAGTACATCAGTACACCAAAGCACATAATCACTAGCTCAACTTGGTGGTTGTTACTAATTGTAAAGAACCACATATATAAAAGTTTTGAATGAGAAGGCCTGCTTGCTCACAATCTCCATGTTTAGGAAAGAATGTGAACAAGGTTGTAGCTTCAAGTTTTTTAATATACTGATTAAGCTCCATGTGTCGGTGAATGGTTTATGCCAACCACGTATAAGACATTTTCCTGTAAATGTCAACTATGCAAATGTAAGTCGTACACATATTTAATGTCCAAAGTCATGCCTTATAGAATCATTTTAGCATTTTTATTTTCGAGGGTATGATGCTATGAGAATAGACTATTATATTGGTGTTCTAGCAATCAGTTTCGACTTGAATTGAAGATAAGAGACTTTATAAAAAAAATGAAATAAGATGATGTACGTAAACGAGTAACTTAATTTTTAGTTGCTTCGACGTGTCATGTTTTCGTTTCATATTTTTGCTACGATGTACATATTTGACTTGTTTGTTTTTTTTTTTTTTTTTTTTTCCTTCTTTGGCGTTGTGGTATTGTCAGGCACTACTACAAAAAAAGCTAATTAGATCGGTTAAAAAGCCTCTTATAGATCGGTAACCAACCGCTCTATCTAAGGGTGATCTTTATGAGCAGACACATATATAGATCGGTTGAGAACCGATCTAACTAATACAACAAAAAGATCAGTTCATACCTAAGAACCGATCTATTAAGTCAAATTTCAAAATAAAAAAAATAATAATATATGTATATATATATATATATATATATATATATATATATATATATATATATATATATATATATATATATATATATATATATATATATATAGGGGAGAGTTAACGTGAGATCAATCTTAAAGTTGTAAAAATAAGATCAAGTTTAAAAAACCTTTAAAACATTTATAAATAATAATTTTAGCAATAATACACATAAAAATAATATTTTAATACAAATGAACATTTTATCAACTAATAACCAAATGATACATGAGTTTTGATTAGTGATACACCTGATACACATTACACTAATAAATATTCCAAAACCTGATACACATACAAAAACCTGATACACATTACACTTCTAATCAAAGTGTATCACCTAGGTTTCGTAAATTTTAAAAAGAAATCTATCGAAACTTTAACAATTTTAGTTGTAGTTAATAAAAAATTAAATTTTGTTGTAAGGAGAGTGTCGTTTGTCAAATTTTAGTTGGATCTCATTTTAACAACTTTAAGCTTGATCTTATTTGATCTGGATTCTATATATATATATATATATATATATATATATATATATATCTATATATATATATATATATATATATATCTATATATATATATATATATATATATATATATATATATATATAGGGGATGTTTCTTGTGAGAAGTCTAATTTTAGTGAGAACGCGAGAAGAGATCGTAGCCCTCCATCTAATCCCTCTTTTTTTAATCTAATGGCTATGATGAATTTCAATATCATGTATTATCATCCTTTTACTTTCAAATATACTATATAAATAAAAAAAACACACACACTTCACTTTTAAAGTGTAAAACCCCTAAAAACTCTCTCAAATTACACCATCACCAAGAAACCACCACTGTCTTTCACCCGTTCACCGCCACCTACCGCCGTAATCATCACCGATCACCACCACCTACCGCCGTAATCATCACCGATCACCACCATCAACCTCAATCATTGCCAATCATCTCCGTCCATGGCAGTAATCATTACCGATCACCCCAATCATCCATATATGATAATCATCATCATAAATTATCACGATCATCATTATTAGAAAAAATCTCACAGTTAACCATTAAAGAATGACAACTACTATCAAAGAATGTATTATACAAAGGTATTGAGTTAGTCTGAATTTAGCTTTTGATTCCTATATTTTTTTAATTCAATGATTATAGATAAGTTCTTTCTTGTGTTTTATGTTTTTGATTTTAGTTCTTAGTTAAGTTAATAACTAAATGAAGAAAATGAAAGATGAACATGTATTTTGCTAATGGTTTGCCAATGTACATTATGTGTTTGATGAAATGCTAGTTGTTTTCACATATGAATATAAGGTATCAAATACCCTCACATGTGAATATATAAGGTATTGAATATCTTCACATGTGAAGATATAAGGTATCGAATATCTTTACATGTGAAGATAAAAGTATCGAATACACTCACATGTGAAGATATAAGGTATCGAATACCTTCACATGTGAAGATATAAGGTATCGAATACCTTCACATGTGAAGATACAAGGTATTGAATACCTTCACATGTGAAGATATAAAGTATCGAATACACTCACATGTGAAGATATAAAGTATCGAATATCTTCCCTTGTTATGCTTAAATGAATATGTATTATAATTAGAATGACGTACATATTTACTAACTTTTATTGAATTGAAGGCGGAGGGATCAAATGAAGCAACTTCAGTGGACTTGATCAAGTAAGTACATATTGAATTTTGTAAACAATCCTATTGTTCATCCTGAAAGAAATCTTGGACCAAATATTACAATGAAGAGGGGTGATTGGATATGCCCAAAGTAAGTTGTAGTTCTTGTTTTGATTCATTATACACTTGATTTTCAAGTATTAGTCTAGAGGTTGTAGGCAAGTTATGTAATGTGCGCATAATGGTTATGGGACAAAAGGGTTCATCTTTAAGTTCAGGTTTAACAGGGTCATCTTTGATTTCGGCCAAAATGAGTTGGGTATGTACTATGTACTATGTAGCCAACTTTTTTCTCGCATTTTATTAAGATTTATATAGCTTATGTTATAAATATACTTACCAAATCTTAATAATTAAAATTATAATCCGGTACTGTGTTTCCATTTTACCAGTTTGACCAATTATTAATTAGTTACAAACCCTAATCGATCCATTCTTACACAAATGGGCTACAATTGTCACGTCTTAGTTAAATTGTCAGATTGTGAAGTTGCTCTATGTAGTCATACAATAAGGGGGTCAGAGTACTAAGGAAGAAACAAAGATGCAAACTTTATATATATGTATATAAGCGAGAAGATTACCATAAGCATAAACCAATAGAATTTGTATTTGAGCAGATGCAGTTTCATGAACTTTGCAAGGAACGCTAAATGCCTTGAATGTGAAGAGTCGAGACCGCCAAGACAATTGGCTGATAGGGAGTGGGACTGTCCTCGGTAAACATTACTTTGCATTTACTAGCTATGAAGTCCATAAAAAATCTGACGCGCTGTTAATCTCTTTCATCTTCAGGTGTAATTTCTTTAATTACCGAAAGAATTTAGTGTGCTTTAAATGCGCATTTAATCGACCAGATGTAGTATCACCCACGTATTCTCCGAACACGCAGACTCAATATAATGTTAAAGAAGATAAAATAGAAAGATGGATATATATCAATGGATATATTTTTTTTTGTCACGTGTGAGCAAGCTTTAATTCACATAGTACAAGTTCTTTTTTGCATTAAACTTTTGCAGATATTGAGAAATGCGGTGAGTATATCTTCACATCGTACTGATAGTAATCATGAACACGTAACATAATAAGGCTGCTGGGCGAGACTACTAAGACCAGTTCAACATATTATCATCTTATAATGATATTGTGTGTAACTACTGAACATTATTGTTCAATTATAGATTAGTGCTAGCATACTAATTAGCTAGCTGTTTGTCGAAGTGTAGAAGCCGATCCGTGATATGTTTCCATTGGTGCTTAGAGTGCCATTATCATGTATCACATATATTCAGTTCTGTTAGTATAAGCTACATGAAACATTTAGCTAAACTGATTGTAACTTCTTGCAGGAAGGCAGGAACTCATTCAACACGTGGACCAAATGAGCAAGCACTCCTTATGTTGCTGTAGGCACGTCACCTTCTACAGTTAGGTATATTCATTTTTCATTTTTTTGTATTAAATTGCTTTGTATTATCTGAAAGTTGCGCTATTTGACTAAACATTCTCGCGTGTGAAATATTTCTAACTAGTATTTTTTTGTAGCATGCTATATCAGTCTACGTACCCTATATTGGTAAATCCTTTTAGTTCGAACAAACTGACCTTTTTTAGATTTTAACCAATTACATCACATGGGCTACAAGTTGTCAGTGTAACATAAATTGTCACTGCTTGCTACGTATATTGTAGGAATTACAAAGCAATATTTGTTGGTATAGTTCAACATGGGGATGGAGGTCAAGTTACCAAATTTCTTGCACCGGACAAGTGTATCCCGAGACGGAAGTTTTTGCAGGTACAGTTGCACCTCTTTTGTTGTCTTACTGAGATATTTCTTCTTAACATGACATTCTTTTTTGTGGTTTACATAATTGCATATAGATTATTGAAGTTGAACCAGAACCTGGGCCACATGAGATTCAGTATGATGAAGAGTGGCTAGCAGTAACCCGCAGATACAATTCCATTTTTCCTCTTACTGCCAAACGTCCAAATTTTGGGTGTTTACATCCTCTTTTGTTTTTTCATTTATTGTAAATTTATTGTTGGTGACCATCTTGTGGTTTTAGGAGTGTACTGACATTGAAGAATGTGCCAGTGGGTAAGGAGTAAGCTGCAATCTAGAGGGACTGAACCTTTTGAGTTTGTACGAACAGTCACATGCCACAATTCTACTTAGATTGTTGCCAACGGTTCATTTTCCGGTATATTTACTAAAAATCCTCTTAGATATTTGTTGCATTTCTTGAATTAAAATTTTTTCAATAAATTTATGATGTGCATTTGGAAACTCTTTTGTTTGCTTCTTTTTTCCCCTGGACATAATCGTAATCATCAAACATAAGCTTTTGTACAGTTTTTAGTACTTCCCTATGTTCTTGATGAAAGTGAGCCAGCTCAAAGTCCAGCATCATCTACTTCTAGGGGTATGAATTCTTGTTTTCATCTCTCTAAGTGACCAATTTTTTTGGTCTTGTATAACCATATAAATATTGACTTAGTGAAAAGCCTTAATAGCCGATTACGCGGACTCGTAACCCTTGTTTTTACAACACTGGTATCTAATGATTTTGAAATATTTTTATCCCTTTTCGTGCAGGATATATTGAATCATGGATATAAGTAAGTTAAATCGTGACGAACTTACGCTACTAGGAGCGGGTGCTTGCACTATGGCTGGCTACTCTGCACTTTTCATCTCAACTTGCTTCACAACATCTTTATTACTCGAAAACCCCAAAGGAACAAAGAGCCTTTTGATAATCATTCTTATGGCATTTATGCTGTTAACTCTTTTGTGGGTGTGCTGGATATCAAAGGAAGGAAGCCTTTTTTCATGCTATTGAATTTGATTAAGGAACGCTACGAGGTTTTGGTATGGTAATTTTTTGTATTTTATGTTTTCCTTTTTGTCCGTTAAATTATACATAGATACTGAAATATTAATATCGAATTTCTAATTTCAGGTCATAGCTACGTTTATGTCTTTGCTGTATACCTATTTAATATATGTGTGGGCCAAAATATAGTTCCTGATAAGATCAAAGGAAGAGAAATGCACCATTCATTCCCAATGACCCTTTTCCAAGTGAGTTGGCGTTGTCTTTTTTACGGTAGAATCATATGCTTTTGTCATTGTTTCTTGTTGTATTATATTGTTATACCTGTTTTCATTTCTGTTATGTAGCATGAACCTGTTCTTTTGGTAGGCCATATGTATGTTTTATTTTTGGTAAAGATGTCGAAACGGGGGTGTCGAGTGGGGTTGGGTAATGGTTCAAAAAGGGGTTCGGGTCATAATGGGCTACATCTAAGTGATCCCTCGTCATGATAGGTAGGGACCAACACTTTATTGACTATTTACATTTTAAAAAGTGACTGTATTTACATTTTGTTGACCCAAAGGGTGTTTGGATAAGCTGATACTCACAAGTAAGCAGTTGTTAATTTGTTGTTTGCTTGTTAATAAGCAGATAAGCACTTAAATAAACACTCCCAAACAGTTCTAAAACTAGGTGTAAAGTGTGAACATATAGTATGTAGCTAGAGAAATGAGGTATGTTGTTTCTGGCGCTTTAGATCAGTTTCGATAAGTTCTCAAAAAGTGACTGTATTAAACATTTAGAAATTTTTTATTTAATGTACATGGCTAGGCACATTAGCTACTCAGTTTGTGTGACAGTTCCGTGGATTCAAAAGTTAATTTACTATGGTATGTTTGGCTTTTATGACAATATAATGCTCAGTATATGCCTTCGAACAATCTGGGTATCTTTGATACTCTAATTTTTAAAAACTGTGTATTGTCTCTGTGATATTGAGATAAAATAGGTCGTTCAAGGGTAGTATGATATTGTTCTACGATGTAATGGTTTATTAATATTATCGTGGTCTTCTCGTAACAACAGGTTTATTTTTATCTCGAATTATGTCATAAGATCCATTGTATTTTCTTCAAATTGGCGCATAAACTTCGTATACATAGGTTTCTCAAATGTTTTTGTTTTAGGGTTCTTAGGTGCAAAAAGCAGCTCAATAAGGTAGTTTTACAATTGACCGACCATTAATGATTAAATGATGTTTAAGTTATAATCCTTCAAGGATTAAACAACAGGTCTAATAAGTAGATGAATAAGGTAGTTTTTTCTCAAAGGTTCTTGTTTTAGCAATATCCATTGTGTTTTGTTCTTGGTAGTTGCACAATCGTCCAATAAGGAGACCAGTGAAGGCATCAACTTAGTATATAGATAAAGTCTGTTTGTTAACATGTGTATTATTGTGGGATTAAAATCTTTTATTACTTTGGAATTCATGTTTCAAGAAGATTAATACTTTGTATCACTAATGAAATATTCTTATTTTTTAGATACATTCTTATAGCTAGTTGGCTCATGGTTTTGATGGATGTAATTGAAAGCACTTAATTTTCTATTAATGCACTCATTTCTCTTGAATTGTAGTAGCTCACTGTTAAATTAACCTATATCTTCTTTTGTGTAGCGTGTTTTGCATCCTCCGATGGGTCGCATATAAGAAGGAACCAACCTGCCCGCAATGCAAGCATCCGTTTGCGTTCGTCAATATTCATCATTCTCTTGATGGAAGGTACAGAGCTACTGTTTGACAGCCCTTATCTGTTCTCTATGCTAGTGTTAATAGTCATCAAATCTGTGACACCTTAATATGAACCGGGGATGGCTACGCCATCTATTGAAGGCAAAATCTGCTTTTTACTCTTGGGAAAACTTGGTTAATCTTTTCTGATCAAAACATAGGACTATCTTTTGCATCTTAATGTCAATTGCTTCTAAAGAGTAGCTCTTTTGTGAGGATCATGAGCAACTCAGGTTCGAGATTTTGAGGGTTTAATCTGCCTTCTTTTACGTTTTTTTGGGGTGTTTTCTTCTTATTCCAAGCCATTATGTTAAAAGTTAATGCATTTAGTATCTGCAATATCCTTGTTATTTCAGATTCATTTTTTTTAACTCAACTAGGATACTCACAAGAAAAGAGTGTCGTTAGCATGTTTTCCAGTTTCCTTTTATATTGTTTTTGGGTAGTGTTGTTTGACTACAGTCTTAGTTTATAGTACTTGCTTTATTCAGTGGTGAACGACCAATTATGAACGTGAAAAATGGGTACAGATGTACGACAAGAAGGTTTCCTTTTCTTAATACTTCAGATGGGTCTAAAGACTATTTATGCATCATATCTATATACTATAATTCGTATCAGCCTGATTTTTTGCTACTTTAGGTGTAGAATTGTACTACTATTGCTGTTATTGAGGAGAAGCTTGCTGCATATAGAAAGGCTGCAACTGCCCAAGAAGTCAAGGTGCGTCATGGTACATTTCTCTCATATTATGGAACATAACATCATGAGTTCATGACCACTCTATTGACTGTTATAAAAATGTATTTGAGGCGACTGTTTTGACCCATTTACTTATAAAGGGTTTGATTAAGTTATGTTATATCTCTAACTGGTCAAAGTAGTAAAATATAGCTAAAGTCGACACATATCAAATGGATCGAAAGTCGTCAAAATATATTGTTATTGACTAAATATACCAAATATCATGGCTCGGAACCTATAGTGTGGCTTTCAATCATCAGTAATCATATGGCAATTTTTGTGAAAGTTTAAGTATTATGTGCCTCTTCCTAATATATTTGAGTTAGGTTGTGATGGGGATTTTTGTAGTATGCGAATGGTCCCTGAAATTTTTGTAGTATTCAACTGCTATGAAGTTTATATTTTAGGCACTTATTTTGGAGTGAAATAAGAAAATATGAATAGATTGCTAATAGTAAGGTGTGTGGAGTTGCCACAAAGTTGTTGTTTGTGTTCCAGATAGGTAATTGGAACTGCACTACTTTCTTTATTTTTGGTTAATTAGTGATTTTTGAATGTCAAATTATATTATGTCTTGACAGACGGTGATTAAGAGGGCTAACATTTTCAGTTGCTCAACAATCTACAGGACTCGCGCAAATAGTTGGAGGTAGTTTCTTTAACGAGCAGGTAAGTAAGCGATAAGTCGTTAGAAGTCTGACCACTCTGTTTACTTTCGGTCTATTAAAATTGCTGATTAAAGGGCTAACATTTTGGCCTAACTGACTCTGATTTTGACAGATTAGAAGGTTGTTACTGGTGTTTTGAAAGAAATGCAAGAAATGCTTTATTATGCATCAAAGCCCGAATGGATACGATGCTTAAATCCAATGTGAGGTATTGATTTCCCATCAACATTTGCTTAAGTTAAACAGTCTTAATAAGCGATCCCAAATTGGGGGTGAGGGTGTGTGTCGTTTAATGAGGGTGTAGGTGAGGGTTTTGTGGATACAATTTGGGGACGACAACATATTTCACGAAAATTTAAACCTGCTTTTGTCTATGCGGCTTTTGTTTTATATGCGGCTTTTGTCTGTTTTATATGTCGCTTATTAAGACTGCTTAAGTGATGGTTTACTTTGTGGAAAAGCATGTTGGTTGAAGATTATTTTTTTTAAGATTTTGTGTCACGCAACTCTGTAACAACACCATCTGTAGGAGATACTGCTGCATGACGAACAATGAAGCATCACAGATAGCACTACAGTCGTCTGTTGCTTATGCACATGGTCACATAACCATCTTGGAAAGAGCAGCTGCTCCATTTTCATGGTCAAGCTCATGGTCACACCCGAAGAATTTATGTGTTCATGGTCACGTTCTTGAGGTATGCAAATGTTAATTACATACATAAATATTCTCCATTTTCATCACGACCGATGTTCATATATTTTCATAAACTATGAATAGTAGCAGATGAGACATTCATCATCGTTACCAGCTGTAATTCAACATTTTGGTGATTTGGATACACTTAAAATGCATGAGAGTAATTTATTTTAAAACCTATATTGCATACATGACATGTTTCTAATTAGAGCATCATTTATGCGCCTATAATTCTTGATAAGTTCACTTGGTAGGCTTTCTTGCATATGATATAGTTGCTACTTTATGTTATAATAATGCTTTTTAAACCACTACTATTACAGGTACGAACGGAAGGCCGGGTAATGTGTATGTGCCTGTCAACAACAAAGGAAGTGGCCTATGGTTTAACTTCTTTGCATCAATAAAATGTTAGTGGATCATATATCCGGGACTCTGATGAAAAGCTGCACAATTCTTTAAACTGTATTAAGGCAAACATTCCATTAAATAATTTGAATCATAATACTTTGACAACATATCGGAAGAAGTTGTATCAATTAATTCGTCAGTTTGCCTGCGTAGGTATATACAGTTGGGTTACTGATGTCTATTACGTTTTTGGATACCCGAACACCGCACCGAAATGCCTCGGCGCAATGCTCAACGCCGTGAAACAATGTCCCGCCGCAACGCAGCGGCCGTCACCCACCTCGTCATTGAAATAAGACGTGACCAGTATGTTGTACAAACTACGAGACATATTTTCACATATGAACAAGTTTTTCACGCATCTTAAATAGCTACGGGACATAAAGTTTCACATGTGACCAAGTTGTTCACGCATCACTAAAATATACAAGACATATTTCACATGTGATCAACTTGTTCGTGCATCTTAATAAGCTACGAGACAGACCAACTTGTTCGAGCATCTTAACAAGCTACGAGACATAGACGCATATTTTCACATGTGACCAAGATGTTTACGCATCTTAAAAAGCTACGAGACATATTTTTCACATGTGACCAAGTTATTCACGCATCTTAGTAAGCTATGAGACATATAGTTTTGCATGTGACCAAGTTACGAGACATATATTAAACATCAGTATATCCAATTTTTACGCTTCAAGCGTAAAAAATTACGCTAGTAAGCTCAAAGCTTCAATCCTTGCTCATAATTTTCACATGCGTAGATATTCTTATAAAACTTAAATAATCGTCTATTAAAGATCAATATCTCCAACTTTTGCATTTCTTGTATAAAAAATACGCTAGTAAGATCAAAGCTTCAATCACTGCACACAATTTTCACGCGTGAAGATATTCCTACAAAACTTAAATAATCGTCTATTAAATATCAACATCTCTTATTTTTGCACTTCTAGTATAAAAAATATGCTAGTAAGATCAAAGCTTCAATCATTGCTTATAATTTTCACATGTGAAGATATTCTTACAAACTTAAATAATCGCCTTTTAAACATCAGTATCTCCTATTTTTGCACTTCTAGTATAAAATATTTTTAGTAAGATCAAAGCTTCAATCCTTGCTCATAATTTACACATGTGAAGATATTCTAACAAAACATAAATAATCATCTATTAAACATCAGTATATCCAATCTTTGCACTTCGAGTGTAAAATATATGCTAGTAATATCAAAGCTTCAATCCTTGCTCATAATTTTCATGCACGAAGATATTCTCACAAAACTTAAATAATCATGTATTAGACATCAATATCTCTTATTTTTACACTTCTAGTATAAATAGTACGATAGTAACATCAAAGCTTTAATCCTTACTCATAATATTCGCATGTGTAAATATTCTAAGATAACTTAAATAATCGTCTATTAAACATCAATATCTCTTATTTTTGCACTTCCATTAAAAAAGAATTAGGCTAGTAAGATCAAAGCTTCAATCCTTACTCATAATTTTCATATGTAAAGATATTCTTACAAAACTTAAGTAATCGTCTATGAAACATTAATATCTCTTATTTTTGCACTTCTAGTAAAAAAATATGCCAGTAATGATCAAAGCTTCAATTATTGCTCATAATTTTCACATGTGAATATTCTTACGAAACTTAAAAAATCGTCTATTAAACATCAATATCTCCTATTTTTGCACTTCTAGTATAAAAAATACATCAAATCTTCAATCCTTGTTCATACTTTTCACGCTCGAAGATATTCTTACAAAGCTTAAATAATCGTGTATTAAACATCAATATCTCTTATTTTTAAATTTCTAGTATAAATAGTACGATAGTAACATCAAAGCTTCAATCATTACTCATAATTTTCACATGCGAAAATATATAACATAACTTAAGTAATCGTCTATTAAACATCAATATCTCCCATTTTTGCACTTCCAGTAAAAAAAAATATGCTAGTAAGATAAAAGCTTCAATCCTTGCTCATAATTTTCACATGTGAAGATATTCTTACAAAACTTAAGTAATCATCTATCAAACATTAATATCTCCTATTTTTGCACTTCTAGTATAAAAAATATGCTAGTAAGATCAAAGCTTCAATCATTGCTCATAATTTTCACATGTTAACATATTTTTACAAGACTTAAATAATCGTCTTTTAAACATTAATATCTTCTATTTTTGCACTTTTAGTATAAAAAATATTCTAGTAAGATCAAAGCTTCAATCATTTATCATAATTTTCACATGTGAAGATATTCTAACAAAACATAAATAATTATCTATTAAACATCAATGTATCCAATTTTTGCACTTCAAGTGTAAAAAATATGCTAGTAATATCAAAGCTTCAATCCCTTGCTCATAATTATCACACGCGAAGATATTTATTACAAAACTTAAATAATCATCTATTAAACATCAATATCTCCTATTTTTGCACTTTTAATAAAAAAAAATACATCAAAACTTCAATCATTGCTCATAATTTTCACGCACGAAAATATTCTTAAAAAACTTAAATAATCATGTATTGAACATCAATATCTCTTATTTTTACACTTCTAGTATAACTAGTACGATAGTAATATCAAATCTTCAATCCTTACTCATAATTTTCAAATGTGAAAATATTCTAACATAACTTAAATAATTGTCTATTAAAATCAATATCTCCTATTTTTGCACTTCCAGTAAAAAAAAAATTAGGCTAGTAAGATCAAAGTTTCAATCCTTGCTCATAATTTTCACATGTGAAGATATTCTTACAAAACTTAAGTAATCGTCTATGAAACATTAATATCTCCTATTTTTGCACTTCTAGTATAGAAAATATGCTAGTAAGATTAAAGCTTCGATCATTGCTCATAATTTTCACATGTGAATATTCTTACAAAACTTAAATAATCATCTATTAGACATTAATATCTCCTATTTTTGCACTTTTGATATAAAAAAATACATCAAAACTTCAATCCTTACTCATAATTTTTACGCACAAAGATATTCTTACAAAACTTAAATAATCATATATTAAACATCGATATCTCTTATTTTTACAATTCTAGTATAAATAGTACGATAGTAACATCAAAGTTTCAATCCTTGCTACTAATTTTCACATGTGAAAATATTCTAACATAACTTAAATAATCGTCTATTAAACATCAATATCTCCTATTTTTGCACTTCCAGTAAAAAAAAAATCTAGTAAGATCAAAGCTTCAGTCCTTGCTTATAATTTTCACATGTGAAGATATTCTTACAAAACTTAAGTAATCGTCTATGAAACAAAAACATCTGCTATGTTTGCACTTTAAGTATAAAAAATATTCTAGTAAGATCAAAGTTTCAATCATTGCTCATAATTTTCACATGTGAAGATATTTATACAAAACTTAAATAACTATCTATTAAACATCAATATTTTTTATTTTTACACTTCTAGTATAAAAAGTACGCTAGTAAGATCAAAGCTTAAATCTTTGCTCATAAACTTTACGCGCAAAGATATTTATTACAAAACTTAAATAATCGCATATTAAACATCAATATATCTAATTTTTGCACTTCTAGCATACAAAATACGCTAGTAAGCTAAAACCTTTAATCCTTGCTCATAATTTTTGCGCGCGAAGATATTCTTACAAAACTTAAATAATCGTCTATTATATCAATATCTCCAACTTTTGCATTACTTATATAAAAAATACGCTAGTAAGATCAAAGCTTCCATCCTTTCTCATACTTTTCACGCGTGAAGATATTCTTACAAAACTTAAATAAACATCAACCTCTCATTTTTCGGACTTCTAGTATAAGAAATATGCTAGTAAGATCCAAGCTTCAATCTTTGCTCACAATTTTCACGCGCGAAAATATTCTTGCAAAACTTAAATAATCGTCTATTAAACATCAATATCTTCTATTTTTGCACTTCTAGTTTAAAAGATATGCTAGTAAGATCAAAGATTCAATCTTTGCTCATAATTTTCACACGCGAAGATATTCTAACAAAAGTTTAATAAGTGTCTATTAAGCATCAATATATCCTATTATTGTAATTCTAGTGTAAAAGATATACTAGTAAGATCAAAGCTTCAATCCTTTCTCATAATTTTCACATATGGAGATATTCTCACAAAACTTAAATAATCATATATTAAACATCAATATATTCTCTTTTTACACTTCTAGTATAAAAAAGTACGCTAGTAATATCAAAGCTTCAATCACTACTTATGATTTTCACACGCGAATATGCTTATTACAAAACTTAAATAATCGTCCATTAAACATTAATATCTCTTATTTTTGCACTTTTAGAATTAAAAATATATCAAAGCTTCAATCCTTGCTCATAATTTTCATGCGCGAAGATATTCTTACAAAACTCAAATAATCATGTATTAAACATCAATATCTTTTATTTTTACACTTCTAGAATAAACGAGCATGGTAGCTCGCGCGTCGCTGCGGGGGCGCTCTGTTGATGCTTAGAAGTTTATGATTAAGACATTCTATGAAGCTCTTTGGTACGAAACATATGACTTAGAAAGACATTATCGTGTGACCGTCGTCACATGTTTCTTAAATTCATAGAAACTCCTTTGCAAGCACATACAAATTCTTATAAAATCAATTAGACATATTTTTTGTTTGGTTGATATAAGCATACATTATCAAGTGGAACGTAATGACGTTACCTAGCCAATAGTAACTTAATTATTAATACTACGTATCGTCTTTGTGAGTGCCAATCTACCAAACCTGTATGCGTGATGGCACCAATATCTAGTAGCGCAACTGCTGTTGGCTTAGTTTGCTTGAAATAATACCAAGGAACTTGACATTTTGCATTTTCAAGAGTTGTGCCGCGCGGGCATATGCTTTCCTTCCTTGTCTAAAAAGTATCAAACTATGATTGTCTAATTTAACATTATTCCCTATACAGATTGGCAGACAATAAAAGTATCAAACTATGCGAGACTAATATATATGAAAGAAACATGCGAGACTATAAAAGTATCAAACTATGATTGTTAACTGATGTTGTAAAAACAAAAGTATCGCATTGTGAACATGTTACCATTCCAACACGGTCAGGTAAAACGATGTGAACATGTTACCATTCCAACACGGTCAAGTAAAGCGGCGCCAATTCTCCCAGTTACATAAAATACATTCAAAAGCAAAGTATTAGGTCCAAGGCAGGCCAATTTCCACCAGGAGTGTACAAATTTCTGTTGCAAGAATGTTAGCCTGCATGAATAAAAAGTTCAATAATTCAGGAATTAAATATCGGTGGCATACAATAGCTTGTTGTGGGGATCTGAAATGATACCTAAGTGGCACTACCATCGTCAGTTCCACCGTCGGTGTACTCAGCGTCAAATCCCCTCTTTTTCGATAGCCATTTCGTTCTTGATTTTGCTCATTCCGTTACAATCTCAAACTGTAGAAGACAAAAACGCATAAATCAGGAGAATAACATATAGATGCTATGCAATTAATTTGAGTGTTGGACATAGAAGCTGCTTATGCTTATATGATGGAAGGTGTTTGGGTAAGTGTGTCCTTAGATACTTTGTGTTTTCAAAAATCCTTAATCCAAGGGCTATTGCAGTCTGAGTACCAACCTTCATCCATTCCACGTCACTGAACTCAGGATCTTTTAGATACACCTGGCACACTTTAGAAATAACCTGAAGGACCTGTACAATATTAATGTGTTAAAAAAACATTGAGAATCATTATAAATTTAATTCAAACAGTCTTAATTCTAAATGTAGAATACGTTATTTACAAATAAAATCTTACTTCTTTTTCTGATAAGCATGTTGTATTTCCTTATAGTTAATTTGCAAAATAGTGGCTTAAATAGATTCCATGACAAATTCATTTAATTCATTTTACCGATTAAACAAAGTAATAACTCCGGCAAGATACATGATAAATTGACACACAAAAGTAGGATTGAGCTTAAGTCGAAGGCCGAGACGAGCCCACCAATTCAGAACTGAACCACAATATTTGGAAATACTGTGAACCGAAATGCCTACTTAATTTCGGTCTGTTAGTCGGGCATATTTGGCCTTTGTTAGAGCCGAATTGTGCCAATTGGAAATAAAATTGGCCATTCAACATTTGTACTACTGTAACGTTTATATGTGCTATGAGGTTTTTAAAATGAAGGTCTAACTTTATTTTATACTGACATTTGACTCGTTTCCTTATAAGCTAACCTTTTGTTGTACCTGGTATAGATAGAACATAAACTCTTTGAGACATTAGTGAGTGAAGTATGATTACAAAATACACTGTGGGTGACACTTGACCCTTTCTCTTTCAAGCTATTCCAATTTTTAACCGACCCAACAGAAGTAAATGATATTTTTAATTTTAAAAGAGGCTATAAAAAACTCAGGAGGAACTCATGATGATGACAAACCTGCCGCCAGTCATAGACACAACTTGGGTCTTTGATTTTGATAATAATCCATGATTTCACGAACTTGTTCCATGCATCATAATAAGTCTATATTTTTATTTACTATTTTTAGTTGCAAATGAAAGTTGATGCCATGTTACTGACTTCCCAGAGTTGGTATAAACACATGATAATAGTGACCTAACCTGTGGGTCAACAGCTTTAACTGTTGCAGCAGGAGTAGGCTTGAAACCAAGCATCCATTCCTCAAATAGAACTACCTACATAATGAAGTGTGGGAGGGTGACATTGCAAATTTGTAGTAAAATTTTTCACTTAAATCCTTTTTTACCAAGTTGATCTTTTCTCACTTGTCGCTGAGTGACATTTGGAAACTGGCTACTAAGAAGATTACCTCAAATCAGGATTTTGGAAGATGATGGTTTTCTCTGGCTTAAAAACTTTGGTCGCCTATACTTTTTCTAGCAAAATTGAGTACCACACTACACATTTAGCTCTTTTTTACATGTAAAATAACCCAAAGGATTGACTTTTTGATTGCCTATCCTGAGAGGTCACTGATATACATTTGCAAACAACACCAGTTGTGTGACAATATATATGATGCAGTTATACCAACATAAACCGCAATGACAACTGAGGGTAATAGACATAGCAGTTGAACATTAAAAATAATTTGATATAAACTAATAGATGTTTATGAGTTTCACTTACTGTTAGAGGCCCTTCAACTTCCAGCCATGTCGAAGGATCAGCTCTGTCCCCTCTACCATTGTATGCAGACTGCACCGGAGAAAATCCCAATTCATACTCGGAAATATTGACACAATGTCAATTGGAAGATATGCGTGTATGATATATACTTACTTTATCATATCATGGCTGCTTCATCTTCATAGCTGAACATGTTTCGTGCTCCAAAAATTAGTTTAAATTATTTGATTAATCAAAATATAGGATACAGACGTGGGACAAAAAGAGTGTTAGTTGCACCTTCTTTAGTCAGTTTCTCTAGAGATGTTAGAGTATTTTGATTTAAGTTCTTTTCTTTCTAAGAGGTGGAATAGAATAACCCGGTTGAAGCGTAATGGTCATACGTCTGTAATGCATTACCTGTCATCTAAACAACAGCTTTTAGCTTGCTTCTTGATTGTGGCGATCCCCTTCTTCTGTTCTTGACTCGTACCTGAAGCTAAGCCATTCTAGTTTATAACGACATTGGGATATATTTACGGTCATATTCATGGACAAGTTTCAAAGAAAATCTGTAAGGATTAGAACCGTTTTAATAAGTGAATTACGTGAAACTGCAGAAGTCCCATCACAAGAGGTGTACTGTGTGAGCAGAACCTAAACAAGATCCCCAGATAGAGCAACATATGAAGTGCACTGACAGAGATAATTAACATAATAACCTGCTCTTACAGGGCATTTTTACTCTATATTCATGCAGATATAAAGCATTTACAAAAGTCAGTTATCAACGACAAGATTAATAATCGACTGATTAGTAAAGGTATGGAGAAAATATATCAAACAAGAGTTTGATAAAGATATTAACTATTAATGTAATTCAAAAAGTCTTTTATATGCCAAAATGGTATAAAAAATATTTCATGTGGTAGGTGGAACCGATTTTATAAAACGAGTTACTGAGGTAAACTATGAAAGTCATGTAGCTTCATATATATCTACAAGAGATAGATGTAGTTTTTTACATCAAGTGAAAGAATAGGATGTGGAATGAGTACACTGGCGAAAATAAGATGCAAGTGTTGGTGAGCTGTATAATTTATAAATTATATGCGTCGGATGAATAGATAAAATCAAGGATAAACATGCAAACAAAGTTATACAACTCAAGTACGTAGCATAAGGAAATAACCAGCCTAATATAAATCCGATACCTGAAACTTGTCCTCACTCAACACTTTGGTCACCCTACCACACCAATAACAACCATTGCCATACCAGTCAACCAGATCATCAACCTTCCATGTACGGTCAGTGACAACACATACTTCTGAAGTTACTGTTGGCATTGTACTTTTATGATAGATAGGAGGATAGCAAGGCCATTCAAACATTTTAGCTTAATGCTCTTGTCCAGTTAGAAATTACATTAAAACCCAAATCAAAGTGTTTGTATTTAAACAGTCAAGATAACCGCCTCGGATGAGTCAGTAGACCATCTAAACATGACACTACAGTGCAGGATCAAAAAACCTGTAAGAGGGTCAGCTAAGCAGACAATGATGTTGATTCTGTTTGCAGTGTCTGGACTTTCCTTTCAAGCTCTGCAATGTATCTCATCTTGCTTTCTTGAGTGGCAATTTACTTAAAAAATTTATTTTAAAGGAAAATCGTGTGTCAAATAGTGTACTTTATAAAAAACGTTCCACGAGTAAATACCAGTAAGGAGATTGTAAAAGAGAATACGTACCAAAACGCATTTTCTTCAGGCATCATTAACAGCAACATTGCAGCAAAGAAATTCACTGCCTACAGATAAAGAACTGACATTCGCATGAAGTTGCAGATAACCAAAAATTAACACTTAACAAGGAACTGAATTTGTTATAAATGAGCATAACGAAGTATTATTTGCAAGATAATATAACAAAGCACAAGTTACCTAACAATACCCAACAGAAGGGTTGTGTCGAGCATATGCCAAAAGTAACCGCCTCAAGGAGTTCCTACCCTCCTCATCGAATGCAGGATGACCAGGAAATGTTCGCGGTAAATCCTGCATTAGTAAGAAGATATTAGTTCAGTAAAAAAATATCAATCATGTAAACATAAAATAAAATAAAGGGAAAATGCATATATGACCTTTTAAATTTGTTTTTTTCTGGCACAGTAGCTTTTTCTGCTAGTTCAGTTTCATCGAGTAAATCCTGGTAGTAACTCTCCACCCGACGTGCTTTCACACCAACAAAGGCTTGCCATACCTGAAACAAGGTATTTTCATGCTAAAAGGTAGATGTGGCGAAATACTAACTTAAAATATCAAAATTTTCGATACAAGTAAATTTCTCGCTTGTAATGGAAGTTCAACTTTCAAAAATTTAGAATCGGGTACTTATATTGGTTATTTTGAACTTACTCATACTAGACATTAGCAATTTGTTATATTTAGTACCTTTCTTGACATTTTCGTAAAGATAAATCATGTTATAAATATGATTTGTGAAAAGTTAACTATCACGACGGTTATCTAAATTTTATAAAGCGGTTTAGGGGTTGTATGAACCAATAATTATGCTTTGGGCAACTTTCAATCACTTCAACCCATTTCCATTTAGCTTTAGTTTTTCATTATACCCACTTGACCCATCAGAAATAGAACATAACCCAGATCCACCCGTTAGCAAAAAGTGAAAACTGGTTGAAATTGCCATATTTACTATAAGTACAAATGAACACCTCTCCTCTAAGGTCTCGTGGGACACCCCCACGAACAAGTGACTCCAATTCTATCAAAGGAAATGAATATGGCTCCTCAGTATCTGTTAACTCCTCGTTGGTATCCTCATTAGATGGTTCTTCTTCCTCTTGTATAGAATGCATATGTTTTTGAGGACTGCTGTTTGGATCAGGTCTATTTTTGACACGATGACACATAATATTCTCGATGGTAGTGAGAGATGATCTGACATCTGCCCAATTTCGCACTGCTGGTTTTTTTGGTTTTGGTGTCTTTGGTGTCCTTGGTGTCTTCAGTGTTTTTGGTGAGACAACTTTTTCAAGAACACTCTCTGTCTGATTGTCATTTGTTGGATTGTTGTCACTTATAACATCTGGCTCTCCACCTGATTCCAAGACGGGATCTGTTGTTGGGTTGTTGTCACTTGAAACATGCGCCTCTCCACTTGATTCTAAGACGGGATCTGTTGGATTGTTGTCACTTGAAACATCAGCCTCTCCACTTGACTCCAAGTCGGCATTTGTTGGTGGATTGTTGTCACTGAAAACATTTGCCTCGCCACTTGATTCCAAGATGGGGTCGGTTTTCAGTTCTGTAACTTCAGCATCAGTTTTAGTGACATTCTCCTCGACAACTGAGTTTAGTCTATTAAGTTCCTCATGCTCCTCAAGAAAGCACTCCCATTTTGTTGCCCTTTACTCTTCCTCATTCTGAAATATGAATTTCATGTTGTCATGGTTATATGAATAGATACATATCAAATCGAGCAAAGCAAAACTATACTTATCCATACATATCCCACCCACTACTCATTTGGTTGAATATATATGAGGTACATTGGGACAACAACTAGCAATCATAAAGTACATGTCTTTGGAGTACTAAATTGTTTACGCCTTAAATAAAATATGTGACCCGTAACATCTTCAAGTTTAAACTCAAGGTTTAAGCATAGTGTATTGGTGTTTAACAATATATTGCAGAGCATAGGACACAAGCTAGATTCATGCATATAAATAGCTTTACTGATATAAACATGTATGCATCCATTTTATCAATGTTCAATTCGTGTATTTCGTATCGTATCAGAAGCTAGTTTAGTAATGAGCATTCACATGATTAAGAATTAGCCACTTACCCTATAGATAGCATCAAACTCCTTGAACGCCTCAAGGTATTGAGGTCTGACAGTAAATCCATATGCATCCCTGCCAATTCAATTTACACATTATACCGAATATCGTAGACACGTACTAATCAATATGCTACTCAGTCAATGTTTGTTCCATACGCAATTTATACAAAAAAGACAACCGAGATTAATTATATACCTGAAATCAGCACATAAAGTTCGCTTACTTAGCAATGATAGCAACATACTTCATAAACTTCACCGAGACTACATCCAATAATATTTGTGAATTCTCTTAGCATGACGGCTCCAATAATTCGCCCAAGCGCACTAAAGATGGGTGAGACGAATATGAAGGTAACAGGTGAGTTGACGAGCAATCCAGCATCATGACAAGCTGTACTGCATGATCTAATTTTTTTTTTATTTTTTTAAGTACTTGGGTGTTCATAATGCTATGCTTGATTCTGCTAAAGTTTGAGGTTCTTTTAGTTTCTTTTTTTTTAAGTGAAGGTCAAATGTCCGTGTTTCAGGTAATTTGATGCGTTTTATCCTGGCAGGCAATGTTCTTGGACTCCCAGCCATTTCCGTACCTGTAAGTAATGTTTTACCTACAGAAGAAAAGGAAACCACACTTTGTTTTAGACTTTTAGACATCAGTTAAATGTTCACCTTTTGTTCAGCATGAATGATTATGAACCTATTTTTGCAGGTTGGTTATGACAAACAAGGGCTTCCAATTGGTTTACAGATCATTGGCCGCCCTTGGGGAGAAGCTACAATTCTGCGTTTGGCTGCTGCTTTTGAGGTACATTTACAATACCACAGATACTCAAGCTTGAGGTGCATCTAGTTAACTTGGTATATTATAATTTCAGGGACTACGTACTGAGACTAAGAAACCAAAATCATATTTCGATGTCTTAAAGGGGTACTGAGATACAGCGCTGCTGTCTTAAAGGCGAACTCGTCATTTGAGGCTTACTACACTTTATGTCCCTATGGTTCTGTGATATTCAGGGCTCTCTATATATACTAATCGATCTTTTAGTTTGTATGTAACTACTATCAATTGTTTATCGGTTAACAGCATCTTATCTTTCGGAGTAATCAAAATATATATCGAGCTAATTGCATTTTTAAGGGGAGTATATTATTTGAAAATTGAGAACATCAGCGGAATCAATAAATTTGCTATCTACATCACAACATCATACATAACAACAAAGCATCATCAACTGTAGCATTACCATGTTCACGCATTCATGTTTCAGCTTTCAGGAATCACACAGTAAATGAACCAACCACCATTTAATAGCAGATTGAAAAACTTATCTTCATCACATGGACCCAGAAACAGACTTGTCATTTGCAAGCTTTTCATCAACGGTAGCACTTGGGATATCTGGCCCGGGAGGAATCCTTCCTGGATAATCAGTTGAAGAAGTACCTTTTCCTAACATGCTGGTAGAACGAACACACATTCAATCAAAAAATCTTGAACAAACTTAGTTAATTGCGGAGAAATGAAAAAGGGAATATTTACCTTTTGTCCACAATCACCATGGAGCGAAGCTCACAATTTGCAAAACTGCACATTAGTTGCAAAAAACAAAATTGTCATTTTCATATTGAAAGAATATAATAAAAGAAATAAGAGATATTAAGATAGCAACTAGGTTTTGAATTTAATAAACTGAGTTTTAGCTTAAAATGAACTCATCATGAGAAATTTACTTATATCGTTGAAATCGCTTTTAATTCATTACTACAAACTAAACCACCATTTTAGAATTTGCACACTAAACACTATTTGTTTCATTCCACATATACAAAATATACCTTCAAACCACATATGCTAAACACTAGAGTACACTATTCTAATAATCTATCTTTTACGCAAACTAACTCATTCCTAGATGATTTTCTTCACAAGTGAAGATATTGTTTCTAAACTTAAATAATCGCCTCTAAATCAACACTAGAGTACACTATTCTCATAATCTATCTTTCACGTAAACTAACTCATTCCTAGATGATTTTCTTCACAAGTGAAGATATTGTTTCTAAACTTAAATAATCTCCTCTAAATCAACACTAGAGTACACTATTCTCTAAATAATCTCTTCGAAAGGAAACATATCTAATGGTTGAACTATATAAAATCATAACATAAAAATCTTCACATGTGAAAAGTTACCGTACAAATAAATCAAGGGCGGTACATTAAGTTCAAAACTATTTGGACACTAAATTTCAACTAAAAAAAGGCAAAACATGAACCAAATTTGAGTAAAAAAGGAAGATTTTGTGTAATTAAATGAAATGATACTAGTGGCTCAAAACTTGTTCTACACATATATCCATGAAAATTTTAGCAAAAATTACACATAGCTAAGTAAGGCATTTCGTCGAACAGTCGGTCTACACATATATCCATGAAAATTTCAACCGAAAGTAGCATAACTAAGTAAGGCATTTCGTCGAACACTTGGTCTACACATATATCCATGAAAATTTTAGCCAAAAATACACATAACTAAGTAAGGCATTTCGTCAAACACTTGGTCTACACATGCAATCCACAACATAGTTATGCATTTTGCCAAACACTTAATCTACACATACAATTAATCAATCAATTACATGGAGCATCATATAACATCTTGACATGTGACGCAATAGATAAGAAGTACAAACACATATTTTATAACTACAAACAATAAAATTAGTTGAAAATAATTACCAATATTAGCATTCAAATCCACAAAAAACCGTTTCAAATGATTAACAGAGGAAATCATGTTAAGAAAATTGTTAAAAAGCTGAAATTTATATCTACCAATTAAAAAGTCAACACGACATTCAACACCGGAGATTGTTGACGGAAAAAAGATGACGGAAAAAAGATGACGGGTTAATAACCGGCGAGATGAAGAAGAGGTGGTTGGTGTGTGTGTTTGTGCGTTTATGTGTGTGTTTGGTTTACAGAGAGAAAGACTGATATTTTTTTTTTGTGGGAAGCAAATGATAATGACACACTTAGACCCCTCTAATTTTTGACCGAAAATTACAAAAATGCCATTCCGTCCAAATTGATATTAAGATGAGATTAACATGATCTAACGGTCCAGATCTCTTCTCGCATTCTCACAAAAATAAGTCTTCTCATTTGAACGCTTGTCTATATATATATATATATATATATATATATATATCTATACTATATAAAATGGAAAAATGGTCAAAGTGGAAAAAGTGAAAAATGTTGAAAGTTGAATGTTGAAAACATGGTCAATGGAGAGAGAAATAAATAATATAATTAATACTCTTATTAAAACACCCCATTACTTAAAAGTACAATAATTTATTCACATTGTACACCCAATTGAAAGCACATCTACCAAATTAAAAACAACCAATTGAAACCGATACCGGGTTGACCCGTTGAAACCGATACCAGGTTGAATTGTTGAAACCGATACCGGGTTGACCCGGGACGCTTCAAACCCGGCGGGCTCACCCGGTTTAATTTGACATTTTTTCGACCCAACTTATCGGTTTGACTCGGTTTAAATCGACCTATATTTTTATCGGAACGGTTCAACCAATTGAATCACCCGGGTGAAATCGGGTTTCAAATTTGACAAAATTATATGAGAAATGATGAAGTAGTTGTGGAACCCGTGACAATTTTTTTGAAAGGAGAGACCAAGTAATTGTAGTTTTTGGTTTATTTTGCTTTGACACATGTAATTTGTCATTTGTATAATGTTATTTTAAAAAATGTTGCTCTTGCACCATTTAAGGGACTAGCATATATGAATCGTCGTTTAAAAGTTAATATATATTGTATAGCCCTTTGTCCAGTGTATCAATAATGTTATGTAAGTTTATTAAAATCACAAAAAATAAATAGTATTGTTATCTTTAGCGATAATTATTTGTACCTCAAACAAATAGCTTTGAACAATGCATAAATATCTATACAAATTGATAGTACAAAATAATCTTATATGGTGATATCCAATTTGCAAAGTTACAACTTTAAAAGCCACACACCAAATGATAAACGTTACACATGTAAAAAAATAGTTATCACTGCCTAAATTACTGACAAAACAAGAAAAAACGGTCACACATGTTGGCTATACCTCTAAACTACAATATAATATTGCCAACTACATAATACCGTTGCTTTTTGTAATGCTTGAATCTATTATTACTAAAAATCTTAATAACTTAAAACAATCCTATTAGAAAATATACTCACACACTTAAATCGACTCCACATAATTTTTTAAAAAACTATATATTTATGCTGCTATGCAACCACGCATCAAAATTGTAGTTATTCGAAAACGATTCTCTAATGCTACAAATACAGTTTGTTGAAAGAAACTTATGGGTCGTTGGAACTTTGCAGAAAACTAGACATCGCTGCCGATAGGCGCGGGTACTCGTCTAGTATATATATATATATATAGAATGAGGTTCATGTGAGATAGTTGTTAAAATAGGATAGTGTAGGAAGTCAATAATTATATGACAAGTGGAATTTATGTTTTCAAATTAATGTAATTTTTGGTTAAACTAAAAAGGGTAATATTGGAAATTTAACACCCCCTTTTATCTCTTAACAAACCAAGATATATGCATTCTTTCTTCCAAGAATAAAAAAGCCGTATCTTTCTTTTTCTCTTCAAACCTAACTGCCGCTATGACCATTACCAACCAGAAACTGTGTCGTTCATCACCATCGTTACTCGATTGACAAATCCGTTACCGTAAGCAACAACCAGAATCATCGGATTTATCATAACGGACCACAAACGTCTTTTTTTTTTCCTAATATTCCGGCAAGAATAAAAGCCAAACAAAGAGGTCCTTTTTTCCGGCGACATGGTAATCTAGTTACTGGTAGTGTATCAATAGCATTGTTACGTCATGTGTATCAAGTTTATAACTGTTGTCTAATAGCCGATATAGCCAGAATCTTGCAAAGGAATTTAGGCCGACTCCACTGCTAAAAGTTGTTGTGTATTGGGACTCCACCAGAATCTTGTATGTTTGTGATGGTTTTGGTTTGGGAACCAACGAAGTGTATAAACTTATTAGATGTATTATCAAGATGAGATTAGTTAATTAATTTGATAATACATCGTCGTTGATTTCCATCGTCCTCTCTACAAGCACTGGTGGTTTCAGTCTTCATCTCTACATATGACGAAACCCTAGCCATCCCATCCTACGCCGAAACCCTAGATCGGTTTTTCTGTTAGTTCATGATCGGAACCCAATATTTTCAACATGATTTGCAGATCATTACGGCTTTGGAGATTTGTACATAGGTATTATAAATGTTGTAAAATTTTATACGATTCCAAGATGTACATGTATCATTTTTTAATTCATGTAGCATATAATAAGTTTGTGTGTAACATATTAGTGTTAACTATGATGTTTTATTTGGAATCTTTACGTATCAAAGATTGTTAAAAATTGATTTGATCTGTGAATATGAAAGTTTGTCTAAAATAAATATGGATTACTAAGTATAGAATTGACGTATATGTATCGTGGCTTTTACTTATAGTGTAGCAATCTATATAGTTGGAAATATTTTCAGGTGACGAAGCGATGATTCATCAGATAATGATCAAGTAGCTAGTGAAAAGAGTGCATTAACTTACGATATATTATTGGAAATAAAGTGAAAGAGTGTGTAGTGTAGCAAGTGCGACTAGATATTGTTGCAAATGTATCAATTTGCTTTAACTGATTAAAAAAATATATGACGTATTGATTTAAGCTATGAACTGGTGAAAAATTCTTGTACTAGATCCACATGTACCATAATCTCAAATTATTAACCAAATGGCATCTTTTTAAAGTTGTTATAACAAATAAAAGAATTTATTTTAAAGATTTGACGAAAATGCCCTCTTGGTCTAAAGTAAATACTGAGATACCACTCCACAAATTCAGTCATAAAACTGACACATGTCGCGCTCATAGACCTTCCTACGCTTCCTACTTTAAGTCACTATCCCACGTTAACCCCCCTCTATATATATATATATTATATATATATATATATATATATATATATATATATATATATATATAATATATATATATATATATATATATATATACATATATATATATATATATATATATATATATATATATATATACATATATATATATATATACATATATATATATATATATATATATATATATATATATATATATATATATATATATATATATATATATATATATATATATATATATATATATATATATATATATATACTAGACGAGTACCCGCGCCTAGCGGCAGCGATGTCTAGTTTTCTGCAAAGTTCCGATGACCCATAAGTTTCTTTCAACAAACTGTATTTGTAGCATTAGAGAATCGTTTTCGAATAACTACAATTCTGATGCGTGGTTGCATAGCAGCATAAATATATAGTTTTTTAAAAAATTATGTGGAGTCGATCTAAGTGTGTGAGTATATTTTCTAATAGGATTGTTTTAAGTTATTATGATTTTTAGTAATAATAGATTCAAGCATTACAAAAAGCAACGGTATTATGTAGTTGGCAATATTATATTGTAGTTTAGAGGTATAGCCAACATCTGTGACCGCTTCTTCTTTTTTTGTCAGTAATTTAGGCAATGATAACTATTTTTTTTACATGTGTAACGTTTATCATTTGGTGTGTGGCTTTTAAAATTGTAACTTTGCAAATTGGATATCACCATATAAGATTATTTTGTACTATCAATTTGTATATATATTTATGCATTGTTCAAAGCTATTTGTTTGGGGTACAAATAATTATCGCTAAAGATAACAATACTATTTATTTTTTTGTGATTTTAATAAACTTACATAACATTATTGATACACTGGACAAAGGGCTATACAATATATATTAACTTTTAAACGACGATTCATATATGCTAGTCCCTTAAATGGTGCAAGAGCAACATTTTTTAAAATAACATTATACAAATGACAAATCACGGGTTCCACAACTACTTCATCATTTCTCATATAATTTTGTCAAATTTGAAACCCGATTTCACCCGGGTGGTTCAACTGGTTGAACCGTTCCGATAAAAAAACAGGTCGATTTAAACCGAGTCAAACCGATATGTTGGGTCGAAAAAATGTCAAATTAAACCGAGTCAGCCCGCCGGGTTTGAAGCGTCCCGGGTCAACCCGGTATCGGTTTCAACAGGTCAACCCGGTATCGGTTTCAATTGGTTGTTTTTAATTTGGTAGATGTGCTTTTAATTGGGTGTACAATGTGAATAAATTATTGTACTTTTAAGTAATGAGGTGTTTTAATAAGAGTATTAATTATATTATTTATTTCTCTCTCCATTGACCATGTTTTCAACATTCAACTTTCAACATTTTTCACTTTTTCCACTTTGACCATTTTTCCATTTTATATAGTATAGATATAGATATATATACATACATACATACATACTAGCTAGTACTAAAACTTTTGATCTCATCACAGTTAAATGAAACATACTTAGTTATTAGAATTTAGAACTATCAAAACACTAAGATCAAAATTTAGAGTTATACTCCTGTGTACATAAATCTTGCAAATGAGGTCTTTCATTTCAAATTTATACCCGCTGTCAAATTGTGTACATAATCTGAACTATAATTTATGTTACATACTTACATTTGCTCCCAAATTGCAACTAACTTGGCGAGTGAAGGCAATAGACAGAGTGATGGATAGGATTTTCCATGTGAGGAGAAAGTATCCTACAAGTCTTGTTGGCTCTCTATCTTCAGGCTCATGTAATATGAGCGTGACCAATTAAGCAACACTTGCTATAGATTTCAAGGCTTAGCCAAACTAGGACAAGTCTGGTGAATTTACAGTTACTGTTTGAGTGATGTCAACCTCAAACGGCCAAGCATATCGATCCGGGTTCCCATTCCTTGCCAAACTCCAATCATACAACCTTCTATCTTCGACCGATGACAAGATTGTGTATGAGTCCTGCAATACGATGCAAGAAACATAGGCAAACATTGGAGCGCATACATTCGTACTTGCCACTTATACATTTTAAACTTACTTTTCAGAGATCAAGCTTCTTGGTTAGCTCCTCTTGTTCTAATCCTTGCTTCATTAGCTCTCCAAGCTTTTCTTCATATGCAACTTTAACCTGTAACACAAACCATGCCCAAAACAAGCATCAAACAGATCCTAGAAATAATACAGAGTTGAGATAGTTAATTTCTAAAATAAAAGTTGGACCATTGGCAACTTTGTTCCAACATTTCATAATTACTTATACTGAGCATGCTTTAGGACACCTAAAACCTCAATAAGCTTCAGACTAAGTTATACCAGTTGCTGATCTGCTGTTGGATTCAGTAGCTCAGAAGAGCAAATGGGTACCTTTTTAGCTTATTTTGGATAAGCTAGGGAGAGAATCATTCCATGAGCTTCTGGGATTATTGAATCCACCCACCTAACTTGCTTTTGCCCCCAAATCTGGCCTGACAGAGGCATGTTACAGCTTATAAATAAGCTAAGCAAAACCTGGAGTTGGGGTGAGTACCCTGTAGTCTGCATAAATGCAGTCTCCAAATGATCTGAAGTGGGCCCCTATAGCAGCTTATTTTTAAGCTAAGAAGGAAGCTACAAGTTGCACAAGTGAAGTTAGCATAGGTGACAATTTGAGAAGCTGATTTGAAGGCAGGAAAAGGGCTACAACAGCTTATAAAAAAGCTGTTGACAGCTTAACTTGGGCCAACATGTTGCTGATACAGAACAGAAAAAAAATGCAAAGAACAGATTTTTACGTTAAATTTAACTAAACTAAGGGTACTTTGAATGCTTATAACTGAAACCACAATGAATTGGGCATACAAGGATTTGGTAAAAACAAACTTTGCACTTTTTGAACACCAATTACACTGAGAAAAAGGCACATGAACAGCACCCTCTGCTACTGTCCTGTGCAGTTGAGAAATCAACTAATGCAACCTTTTTTGGCTTATCAAAACCTTTAGAAAGCTTGGTGAAAAGAAACTAACATTCTAAACTAACTAAACTGGTAACAAGAATCTTGACCCAACAAGTCAAACGAGTAAAAGTGTTTTTTTTGGCTCAGATGACCGCCATTTTGCCAACGCCTCACTAGACCATCATTCTAGTACGCTTCTTCAATCGCCATCTCCTTGCAGCGTGTTCAGACATTATATAGCCAAAGAAAGTTGAGTTTTAATTACTCCGTATAATACAAATCACAAAACCAATCAAATTGCTAAATATATTAAAAAAATATATATATATATATATATTTACCTCTTCATAAAAGTCTCTATCAAGTTTATCAGATATCTTAACCGAATTAAAAACCGTCACAGCAAGTAAAGACAAGGGAAAAATGAATGCAAAGAGATAAGTAGAAGCTCTTGGTGCTCCACCATGTGTCACCACCAACGAACCTCTGTTTCTACGGGACATGAAACTGCCACGTGGCAGTGCTGTTGGTTGTTGGAGTGGTGAAAGTGGTGGTTGGAGACGGAGGAGGAAGGATGAGTTAGTGGCGGTTTGGTGACGGATCTGATTCCGGTGGTAACGGATCTGATGACGGCTGGTGGTGCTATAATGGCCAGTTAGGGTTTGGTAGCGGTGATTGAAATTTTTTGGGAAGATGGGTTTTGTGTGAAGATGGGGAAATGGTATATAGGGTTGTGTGTCTAAAATTTGGGGAAGGCAAACGAAAAGTTGTAATTTTGGTGAAGAGGCAAATGATAATTTGTATCCCGCTAAAACTATTGGAGTTAAATAGATCGTTTATTTATTAATACCCGATGTATAAGCTAGTTAGATCGGTCTTGATCTAAATAACTGATCTATTTATTACACTTTCCCCTCTTTCTTATTTGTTAGATCAGTTTTTAAGGAAACCACTCTATTTGAAGTGATCTATTTAAGCTTTTGTGTAGTAGTGAGGTAACATAGCTGTGGTCTTGCTTATATTTGAGGATAAACGACATGATTGTGCTATGTCGAATTTGTTGAGCTTCTCTAACATTTTAGATGTTGGAACTATAATCAAATTGATCAACTCGTACACGAAACAATGTGAATGAAAATTACACATGAAAATCGTGTGAACAGCTTTATTGTTTGTTTGTTTAGATCAGTTGGGATTTTTATGTTTAATCCAGGTTGATTTTATTTTTTGGATTTAGCCTAGAGTCCTATCATAATATTTATTTTTTTGTTTGTTAGCCGTCTAGTTTGTCATTCTGTTTTATTTCTTTATAATTATCTTGTAATTACTAAATTAGTGTTTTAACGACTATTTCTTATACTCACATAATATATCTCGGCGTTGACAAATGTATACTTTGCCTATAAATATACGTACTTCCTCAACTACCTGAAACCACATTCCATTTTCTAAGATCTTTTGATATTATTCTTTATCTTATATTTTCGATCTTTTCGAAAATGAAGATTCAGTTATCTGTCTTGCTCTTGCTTACAATCTTGCTTGTGACTTCAGTGCAAATGTCGAGCTGCAGGAACATCGTTGATAATTCATCTCGTGAGGAAAGAGTACGAGCCAACTTTGTCTCGACATTCAAACGCCATTTTCATGTCAACCCAAAGCTCGTTAATGAAGAAAATCCAATGAATCATGCGGTGTCACGTCGGTTAGTTCCTTGTGGACCGAACCCACTTCATAACTAACCTTGGATCGTAATTTGGAAAGCAAAGGATCCATGCATGAAACTATCTTAAATTTTGTTTTACATGTAGTTCAGTTGTTGCTCATTTATTAAGTTATGTATCATATAGAGAAACGTACAGTTTATAAACTGAATGAATCTATTGCAAGATTTGTGAGATCATCGATCCATAATAGTTGTTTAATTTCTAGAGAGAAAACTGAAAAAAAACATATCAAATTGTTATCATTTACAATATTTTTAATTAGCTAACGATCACTATTCAGAAGAATTAATTGAATAATAGCTCTAAATTTCACTTTCTAGGTTAATTATGGGGTTTACTGTTCTTTTTCATTTCGCTAAACTATTAGTATCGATCTAATAATACTACGGATGTACATAGAGTTTTCTCTTAAACATACGAAATTGAAAATGAAACCTAAAACTTTGCTATTCTAGTAGTTAATTACTGTCTAGTGACAAGGTTGTACGGCCGGATATACCGAGTTGGTTTCTTGATACTTGATAAGGGTTTGGCGTGACGCAATTTTTTATTTTCTTTGTACGTGGGTGTTAAACTATATGTTTTGCACAAATACTCGATACGTATTATAAACACATCATGGTTAAAGCATTAGTGCACACCAAATAGGCAAATACTACTAGTTACTTACTACGAAGCATACTTTATGCATAAAAGAATCATATAGATTCTTAAATCTTAAAAAGATAATAACCTGTATAAATTAATGATGATCAGTACTTTCTCCTGGCATTAAACAGTTTAAGTTTCATGCAGTACAAAGTAATGATCAACATAAACATGTTATTCTAGTAGTTAATTACTGTCTAGTGACAAGGTTGTACGGCCGGATATACCGAGTTGGTTTCTTGATACTTGATAAGGGTTTGGCGTGACGCAATTTTTTATTTTCTTTGTACGTGGGTGTTAAACTATATGTTTTGCACAAATACTCGATACGTATTATAAACACATCATGGTTAAAGCATTAGTGCACACCAAATAGGCAAATACTACTAGTTACTTACTACGAAGCATACTTTATGCATAAAAGAATCATATAGATTCTTAAATCTTAAAAAGATAATAACTTGTATAAATTGATGATGATCATTACTTCTCCCGCATTAAACTTTATAAGTTTCCTACGGTACAAAGTAATGATCAACATAAACATGTTATACTTGTATCAACTTAAGATAGCAATTGGCATCATGGCATATTAAGTAACAACGTTTCTTTTCTTTGACCGATGTGGATTCAAGACTTGATTTTCAGAAAATAGAAAAGTCACGAAGCAAAAGTTGTTCTTGAGAGAACACCTTTTGGTTGCAGTAAGTTGTATGATTTATGTCCCCTTTATACATTGTTTTTCTTTTGGAGCGTTGGACGGACCTTAGACAGTTCCAAACTTTTAGTGTCTTACTTATACGTAGTATTTACTTTAAATACAAGTTTGGCTTTTCCAAACTGAATGATAAACCATTCGGCCCTTCCAATAAGTTTACTCAAGTTTTATCTATATTTAAAGCTAAGACAAAATAACGCCAAACTCGAATACACAAAAGAAGATCAATAGGAAGTATTCAAATTTAAGAAATCTATTATATCAACCATTTTTGTTGACAGGAATTCTTGATATGTACAAAATTATAAAAGGTAAAGAATTTATATGTTTTTATAATTCTTTCGAAGCTATGAGAAAACTGAAACCGAGCTGATCAATAACGGTTTTTAAGTGTACCATATGAGTATTAAATTTGGTCGACCATTGCGGTGGAATCTTATAAGTATACTTTTAGATGATAATACCAATTTTATGTGTAAGTCAGTTTTTTTTCTCGCTAATTTGTTTTGGTGAAGAGGAAAATACGTTGATTTATATCCTTTGCATTAAGTTCTAAACATAAGCTCACAATATAATTCGTATTTGCTAAGCAAAAGTGATCTTTTTTCATGCCATTATAATGTTGCTACATTTAATTCGATACAAAGTATATGAAAGCTTAAATGATATTTGATTCAAGTCTCTAATTTGTTTCGGTGAAGAGGAAAACACCTGATATGGTAACGTTGGTTGAGTTATAGTCCTATTATTAAAGCAAGACAAAGTAAACAATTTACCACACACCATATACTTATTCATTTTTATTGGCTTCACTATGCGTTTTCTATTGGCTCATCAGCAGCTGTTGTAGGCTCAGCGGGTTGGGCTGTAGTGGACTCGACAATGAGCTCAACAAGTTTAGTTGCGTTTGACTCGGCGGGTTGATCAGAAGTTGATGGCCAGCGTGCAATTTCAGGGGCCTTGATGGTTCCAACTTTTGCATATTTGCATATAAACTTGTATCATATCCCTAGTCTCTTAAGGTATCAATTTGAATAAACCAAGACCTGTGATGTCATCAGGCCTTTCTCTTCAAAGGACATTTTGGCAAGAGCTCTACTAGCATCTTGCCCGACAAACATCCTGAAAGATACAACAATCAGTTGATATTTAAACGACCGGCACAAAAACACTTATTTGTTAGTTCTTTATTTCTGTAAGACTCAAGACAAACTAAATACACGTTTCTCCTTCTAATTTCTCGTTTTATACGTGTGAACAAAATTGCTTATTGAAGCTGCATATCTCCTTTACAGTTCCTTTATTTCTTCAAACTTAAATGCTAAATGTTATATTAAAAAAACAAATAAAAAGTTGGAGCAAAAGAAAAGGATAAAGAACGCAAGAGTTGTTTAACAAACAACCCTTCCTTACTTCACCTATTAGTTATATGAAAACTTTGAGGTATATACCCATTTTCAGTTTCACTTGGCTTCTATGTGGGACAAACTAAAACTTTCATAAAACCTTGAGGTATACACAAATACACACAACTGCGTCTCAAAAAAGCCGAACACATGCAAATATGTTTTGATTTTAAGCGTGAGTGTGAACTAATTCTTTTTTGAGGAAAGCAAATCCTCGTCCAGTAAAACGATGATCTATGCGGTAAAATGTAATAATTCTTTTTGCTCGTGAATTGTCTATATATAGTTCAAAAAAATCACATGCAAATATGTTTTGATTTTAAGCGTGAGTGTGAACTCGTATTGAATATGTCTTTGCTCTGAAGTTATTTCATGCTTTAAGAGAAAACTTCCATCGTTCCACATACATCGGTCGTATTATTACATCCATACCTAATAGTTTACGAGAGTATACATTTGCCATTTTGCTTGTTAATAGAACGCGGTAAACCCCATAATTTTCAACCTATAACGTGAAGTTTTGAACTATAATTCAATTAATTTCTTTGAATAGTGATCGTTAGCTAATTAATGTTATTATTAAACATATGCTCTTGTAATTCAGTTTCACGTTAAAACGACTACTATCTCACAACTCTTGCAATAAACATTCATTTTATACACAACTAATTATAAGCGTTTCTAGCTTGATCGTTCAGTACACAATTTTAATTAGTATAAGCTATCCACCATTAGTAAGTAGAAAACAAAATATTAAGCCACATATCAATTGGCATGCAACAATTGTATACTATTCACTTAAAAACAAGTAAAAAAAAGTTATAATAAATCCATTGCTTTTCAAAACTTATAGGAACCAAGGTTAGTTATGAAGTGGGTTCGGTCCACAAGGAACTAACCGACGTGACACCGCATGAGTCATTGTATTTTCTTCGTTAACGAGCTTTGGGTTTACATGAAAATGGTGTTTGAATGTCGAGACAAAGTTGGCTCGTATTCTTTCTTCACGAGCTGAATCGTCAACAGTGTTCCTGCAACTCAACATTTGCACTGATGTCACAAGCAAGATCATAAGCATGAGCAAGAAAGATAATTGAATCTTCATTTTCAAAAAGATCGAAGATGTAATATAAAGTATAGTATCAAAAGATCTCAGAAAATGGAATGTGTGGTTTCATGTTGAAGAAGTACTTATATTTATAGCCAAAATACACATTTGTCAACGAGGTCGTTACAACACTTTTTTAGTAATTAGAAGATAATTATAACGAAATAAAGTAGAATGACAAACTAGACGGCTAACAAACAAATAATAAATATTATGATAGGACTCTAAGGCTAAATCCAAAAAATAAAATCAACTTGGATTAAACATAGAAATCCCAACTGATCTAAACAAACAAACAAATAAAGCTGTTCAATTCACACAATTTTCATGTGTAATTTTCATTCACATTGTTTCGTGTACGAGTTGATCAGTTTGATTATATAGTTCCAACATCTAAAATGCTAGAGAAGCTCAACAAATTCGACATAGCACAATCATGTCGTTTATCCTCAAATACAAGCAAGACCAGAGCTATCTTACTCGACGATACAACAATGTCAAATTAAAGAAGAAACAAACAAGTCAAATGTGTACATCGTAGCGAAAATATAAAACGAAAACATGACACATCCAAGCAATTGAAAAGTTAGTCGTTTACGTCATCTTATTCCATTCTTTATAGAGTCTCTTATCTTCAATTCACGTCGAAACAGATAGTTGGAACACCAGTAGTCTATTCTCATAGCAGCATACGTATGAAACATCGACAATAAAAATGCTAAAAATGATTCTGTAAGGCTGACTTTGGACATTGTATATATGTACGACTTATTTGCATAGTTGACATTTGTTTATAGAACTCGTCAACAATTCGTGTAAGTTTTATACGAAGTTGACTAATGAGTGGATTACGAAATCAATGTTGGCATAAACCATTCATCGACACATGGAGCTTAATCATCTACATTATAAAACTTTAAAGCTATAACCTTGTTCACATTCTTACCAAAACATGGAGGTTGTGAGCAAGCAGGCCTTCTCATTCAATATATAACACCTTGATTTAATTTTTAGCACAATAAAAACTGGTATGGCTCGATTAAGTTGACCTTTAAAACTTTTTTGCAATTAGTAACAACTACCAAGTTGGGCTAGTGATTATGTGTTTTGTTGTACCGATAAGAGGTCATAAGCAGGCCTTCTATATGTTTGGGTGATCACAGAAAGTGTTGGAAACAATCACGAGGATATCCCAGTTAGCCCGAATACATTCGGGTTAAAGGCTTATCTTTCCTCAATAACATGGAGTGAAAAATATGTCATGTGTTTACACTTTTTTTTTTTCTTTTTTTTTTTTTTTTTTTTTTCTTTTTTTTTTTTATAAATTAGTGTTGGCTCATATACTATCGTCGGTTGCGAAAATATCATATGAAAATATGATATATACTTGTCCTAACAATTTGTAAACAGACGTTCAAGGCATTTATTATTCGCTAATTATACGTGTGCAAATAATTGCTTATTGAACCTGCATATCTTCTTACTTTAAACTTTATTTCTTCAAACTAAAATGCAAAATGTTATATTAAAAAAAATAAAAAGTTGGAGCAAAAGAAAAGTTTATAAAAAGGATGAAAGAAAGGTTGGACTGTTTCACAAACAACACTGCCTTATCCCCCTATTAGTTATATACTTATATGAAAACCTTGAGCTATATACCCATTGGTTTCTATTGGGACAAACTTCATAAACCCCTAATGACTTCAACAATGATTGTTTTTCTATTAATTTTGAAGTTTCTTAGCATATACACAAATACATACAACTGTGTCTCAAAAGAGCTGAACACATTGTATATAAATTAGTCTATCATTGGAGTATGGAGGAAAGCAAGTTCTTGTTTCAGTGAAACGAGGATGTATGCGGTAAAATGTACTCATTCTTTTGGCTCGTGAATAGTCTATAGCTCAAAAAGTTCACATGAGAATATGTTTTGATTTTAAGGGCGAGTGTGAACTCGTATTGAATATGTCTTTGTTCTGAAGTTATTTCATGCTTTAAGAGAAAACTTCCACCGTTCACATACATCAGTCGTATTATTACATCCATACCTAACAGTTTACGAGAGTATACATTTGTCATTTGGCTTGGTAATGGAGCAGTAAACTGTAAACCCCATAATTATTTTTATATAGTTCAGAAGTTGATCAGAAGTTGATGGCCAGTGTGCAATTTCAGGGGCCTTGATGGTTCCAACTTTTGCATATTTGCTCATAAACTTGTATCCCTAGTCTCTTAAGGTATCAATTTGAATAAACCAAGACCTGTGATGTCATCAGGCCTTTCTCTTCAAAGGACATTTTGGCAAGAGCTATGTTACTCGACAATACAACAATGTCAAATTAAAGAAGAAAAAAACAAGTCAAATGTGTACATCGTAGCGAAAATATAAAACGAAAACATGACACATCCAAGCAATTAAAAAGTTAGTCGTTTACATCATCTGATATATATGTACGACTTATTTGGATAGTTGACATTTATTTAAAAAAAGTCATCAACAATTCGTGTAAGTCTAGATTCATGGTACAGGAGAATGTGTTTTACGAAGTTGACTTAGCTTGTAGGTAGATTACGAAATCAATGTTGGCATAAACCGACAAATGGAGCTTAATCATCTACATTAAAAAAATAGCTTGAAGCTACAACCTTGTTCTCATTCTTACCTACAAATGGAGGTTGTGAGCAAGCAGGCATTCTCTTTCAATATATAACACCTTGATTTTTAGCACAATCAATGTTGGGGGTTATGAGCCCAGAGCACGGTGAAGATAATCATTAATCTAACTAATTACTAATGAATCGTTATCGGATATCATTTGAAATCGTGTTATCACTTTTCAATGTAAATTATTCGACCCTAATGTCGGGGTATATCACGAATATCTACTTGGGATAAGACTAAATGTATATTATGATTTAGGCATAAATCAATAACCCTTTTGCATCCAAATGTTTATGTTTCCTGTATCTTATTCATGCATATGTGATTTTCTATTTATATGGAAATACTCGTAACTAGTCAAATAGAATTATCAGGATTAATCGGACCATTAATCGCCTCATAATTATCCCTATTATAGCTAATAGTGGTTACACGACCAATTAAATATGGTCATTAAGCAGTTATAACTGCCACTTGAGTAGGTTAAAGCCGTTACAAGTTCATTCCAGCAGCACTAGCAATAGTAACTCTGCCAACAGTAGTAATGTTTGTACTTGCAGTATTAACTCTGCATAACAGTAGTAACATTAGTACCAGTAGTATTAACTTTGACTAACAATAGTAACATTAGTACTAGCAGTATTAACTCTGCCTAACAGTAGTAACATTAATACTAGCAGTATTAACTCTGCCTAACAATAGTAACATTAATACTAACAATATTAACTCTACTTAACATTAGTAACACGCTAAACCTTACCACTATAGAGTCAGGGTGTTCAGGGACCTTTTAGGTGTACACTCCATACCTCCTGACCGATTATCAAGTGTGAACTAATTCCACAAGTGCACTAAATTTTCCAACAATCAAAACTTATATGGTTCGGTTAAGTTGACCTTTAAAACTTTTTTGCAATTAGTAACAACTACCAAGTTGGGCTAGTGATTACGTGTTTTTTTGTACTGATAAGAGGTCATAAGCAGGCTTTCTATATGTTTGGGTGATCACAAAAAGTGTTGGAAACGATCACGAGGATATCCTATTTAGTGTGCGTACATCTGAGTTAAAGGCTTGTCTTTCCTCAGTTATATGGAGTGAAAAATATCTCATATGTTTGCACTTTTCTGTTTTTTTTAATTAGTGTTGGCTCATATACTATCGTTGGTATTTATTTCTTAAAACTGAAATACTAATTATACGCTAATTATACGTGTGCACAAAATTCCTTATCTAGGCTGCATATCTCCTCACTTTACACTTCCTTTATTTCCTCAAACTGAAATGCTAAATGTTATATTAAAAAACAAATAAAAAGTTGGAGCAAAAGAAAAGTTTATAAAGAGGTTGGATTGTTTAGCAAACAACCCTACCTTTATTCACCTATTAGTTATATACCCATTTTCACTTTCACTTGTCTTCTATGTGGGACAACTAACAATGATTGTCTCAAAAAATTTCTTAGCATATGCACAAATATATACAGCTGTGTCTCAAAAAACCTAAACACAATGTACATAAATTAGTTTATAACTGGAGTATGGAGGAAAGCAAATTCTCATTCACAAATAATGATGTACGTACTCATTCTTTTTGCTCGTGAATTGTCATTAGCTCAAAAAGTTCACATTCAAATTAAATTAAATATGTTTTGATTTTAAGGGTGACTGTGAACTCGTATTGAATGTCTTTGTTCTGAAGTTATTTCATGCTTTAAGAGAAAACTTCCACCTTTCCACATACATCAGTCGTATTTACGAGAGTATACATTTGCCATTTGGCTTGCTAATGGAACAATAAACCCCATATTTTCAACCAATTAACTTATCTGAATATATATCGTTCGCTAATTAAAGTTATTATAAATGATAACATATGATATGTTTTTGTAATTCTGTTTTTCTCATTAGAAACTACTCCCTCCGTCCCAAAATTTAAGTCCAATTTGACTTTTTGACTCGAATTTTGATCTTAAATATTTTTGTTTGTATTATATAACACTTGATGAAAATTATACCAAATGAAAATACATTTCAAACACAATCCATTTATATATTTTGCATCAAGTATTATATAATACAAACAAAAATATTTAAGGTCAAAGTTTGAGTCAAAAAGTCAAACTGGACTTATAATTTGGGACGGAGGTAGTACTATTATCTCACAAATCTTGCAAAAAACATTTATATAATAAGCTGTTTTCTCAATATATATGATACACAACTTATAAGTGATTCTTGATCGTTCAGTACACGAATTTATTTATAAGCTATCCACCATTAGTAAGTACAAAATATTAAGCCACATATAAATTGGCATGCAACAACTGTATACATAGCTAGTATATATATACTTAAAAACAAGTAAAAGAAAGTTATAATAAATCCTTTGCTTTCCAAAACTTATAGGAACCAAGGTTAGTTATGAAGTGGGTTCGGTCCACAAGGAACTAACCGACGTGACACCACATGAGTCATTGTATTTTCTTCGTTAACGAGCTTTGGGTTGACATGAAAATGGTGTTTGAATGTCGAGACAAAGTTGGCTCGTATTCTTTCTTCACGAGACGAATTATCAACAATGTTCCTGCAACTCGACATTTGCACTGATGTCACAAGCAAGATCACAAGCACGAGCAAGAAAGATAATTGAATCTTCATTTTCAAAAAGATAGAAGAAAATGGAATGTGGTTTCTGGTAGTTGAAGAATCTAAGTACGTATATTTATAGGCAAAGTACACATTTGTCAACTCCCCGATTCTGTGAGTATAAGAAATAGTCGTTACAATAACTTTTTAGTAATTAGATGATAATTATAAAGAAATAAAATAGAATGATAACAGCTCGAACTAGACGGCTAACAAACAAAAAATAAATATCAACTTGGATTAAACATAAAAAAAGTTGTTCTTACAATTTTCATGCGTTATTTTCATGAAATGCTAGAGAAGCTCAACAAATTCTGCATAGCACAAACCATGTCGTTTACCTTCAAATACAAGCAAGCCTAGAGCTATCACTACAAAATAAATGACATTTGTGACAGATATCTATAAGGACTGATAATGTAATTTTAAGTAAGAGAAATGATACATGGACCTAAACTTAGACCTAAAACCAAATGTCATCATCCTGATGGCTGCAGACATGGACCCACTTATTTTACAACCCATCAGGATGATGCCAAATAATTTTAGGTCTAATTTTAGGCCTAATTTTAAGTCCATGTATCATTTCTCTTTAAGTAATGATATTAAAAGAGTAATTATACGTATGAAACCTCGAAAATAAAAATGCTAAAATGATTCTACAAGGCTGACTTTGGACATTATATATAGAGAAAATTACCAAAAGGGGACTTTTTTCCAAGTGTGGTCCGTTTTTAAGACTTTTTTCTAAGCTCTTTCCCAAAAGAGCCACGCTCAACTGCTCGACCCCATACATATTACGACACGTGGCATGTGGTAGGTGAAGATATTTTTTACCCTTTAACTCAAATGACTAATTTACCCCCAACCACATATATAAAAGACACCACATATTTCATTTTTTCTAATTTTTTTCTCTCTCTCTCTTCAACCTCAATCCTAGATCCGGCCATATCTCCGGCCATGGGAAAAGATCCGGCCATATCTCCACCACCACCGCTCCTCAACTGCTCGACTACCACTGCTTAACTGCTCGACTACCACTGCTCAACTGCTCGACCACCACTGCTCACCACCTTAGCAGTCCATAACCACCACCACCACCGCTGCTCAACTGCTCGACCACCACTGCTCACCACCTTAGCAGTCCATAACCACCACCACCACCACTGCTCAACCACAAAAATTATCTATACTTACAAAATTACTTATTTCATTACTCGATCCACCCATTCAATAAATCCATTTCCAACATAACTTTACTTAATTAACCAAATTTTATTAAAAAAAAAAAAACCAAAAAAAAAAACAAACCACGCCTCACAGATCTGAAATATTGACCAAAAAAATTGAATTGGACCACACATAAATTATTTCAACTGCTAGATGCCCTTGAGACGTTAGTTTAGATGATTAAAAATAAAGACCACACATAAATTAGACCACACATAATAGAGACCAGTGAATTGATGCTAATCCAACTGCTCGAGGTTTGTGAATTGGACCACACATAAATTAGCCAACTATTGTTGACAATCTATGAATATAAAACAATAAAAGAAAAAAATTTATTGATACAAATTTTACAATACATCAACAAATACAAATGCCTTGAAATCATCACAAGAGATAAACAAAAAAAATTAACAATTTCAAGATCTGCAAACCTCGGATCTGTGATTGGTTTTAAGAAGTATAGATCATCTTCATCTTTTTGTACGAGTCTTGTATGAGAAAAGGGTATAGATCATCTTCATCTTCATCTTTTTGTACCATGCATCACAGATCTGGAAAAAAAAATTGACCAAAAAAAATATCACGCATCAAAATTTGTTTCTGAAAAATGGATCTGAAAATAGATGTTATTAACACTTTTACCCTCAAACAAACTTGAAATAAAACCAATGATTTAATCCATGTGGAAATGTCACTCGTGGGTTCAAGAGTAACATGGGTTGCGTGTTTCGTACAAGTACTCTCAATGCTCGTCTGGTGTTTGTGGATTAGCAGAAATACACAAAAAAATTATATGGTGTTTGTGGATGGTCCCAGATCTGGGGTAGTGAAAGAGATGGAAAGAGAAAAGGCTATTTATATATGGGGTAAATTAGTCATTTGAGTTAAAGGGTAAAAAATATCTCCACCTACCACATGCCACGTGTCGTAATATGTATGGGGTCAAGCAGTTGAGCAGTTGAGCGTGACTCTTTTGGGAAAGAGCTTAGAAAAAAGTCTTAAAAACGGACCACACTTGGAAAAAAGCCCTCTTTTGGTAATTTTCTCTTATATATATGTATGACTTATTTGCATAGTTGACATTTGTTTATAAAACTCATCAAACAATTCGTGTAAGTCTTGATTCGTGGTACAGCCGTACAGGAGAATGTTTTATATGAAGTTGACTTATGAGTGGATTACGAAATCAATGCTGGCATAAGCCATTCATCGACGCATGGAGCTTAATCATTTACATTAAAAAACTTTAAAGCTACAACCTTGTTCACATTCTTACCTACAAATGGAGGTTGTGAGCAAGCCGGCATTCTCTTTCAATATATAACACCTTGATTTTTAGCACAATCAATGTTGGGGGTTATGAGCCCAGAGCAGAATGAAAATAATCAATAACCTAACTAATTACTAATTAATGGTTATCGGATATCACTTAGAATCGTGTTATCATTTTTTAATGTAAATTATTCGACCAAAATGCTTAGATATCACGAATATCTACTTGGGATAAGACCAAATGTATGTTAATGATTTAGACACAAATCAATATATACCCTTTTGCATCCAAGTGTTTATGTTTTGTGTATCTTATTCATGCATATGTGATTTTCTATTTATATGGAAATACTCATAGCTAGTCAAATGGAATTATCATGATTAATCGGCCCATTAATTGCCTCATAATTATCTCTATTATAGCTAATAGTGGTTACACGACCAATTAAATATGGTCATTAAACAATTATAATTGCCACTTGAGTAGGTTAAAGCCGTTACAAGTTCATTCCAGCAGCACTAGCACTAGTAACTCTGCCAACAGTAGTAATGTTATTACTAGCAGTATTAACTCTGCATAACAGTAGTAACATTAGTACTAGCAGTATTAATTTTGACTAACAGTAGTAACATTAGTACTAGCAGTATTAACTCTGCCTAACAGTAGTAGCATTAGTACTAGCAGTATTACTCTACCTAACAATAGTAACATTAATATTAGCAATATTAACTCTGCCTAACAGTAGTTACACGCTGAACCTTACCACTATAGAGTCAGGGTGCTCAGTGACCTTATGGGTGTACACTTCATACCTCCTGACCGATTATCAGGTGTGAACTAATCCCACAAGTACACTAAATTTTCCAACAATCAAAACTTGTGTGGTTCGGTTAAGTTGACCTTTAAAACTTTTTTGCAATTAGTAACAACTACCAAGCTGGGCTAGTGTTTACGTGTTTTTTTTGTACTGATAAGAGGCATAAGCAGGTCTTCTATATGTTTTGCTGATCACAGAAAGTGTTGGAAACGATCACAATGATATCCTAATCAGCCTGCGTACAATTGAGTTAAAGGCTTATCTTTCCTGAGTAACATGGAGTGAAAAATATCTCATATGTTTACACCCTAGCTTTACTGTTGTTTTTTAATTAGTGTTGGCTCATATACTATCGTTGGTATTTATTTCTTCAAACTGAAATGCTAATTATACGCTAATTATACGTGTGCACAAAATTCCTTATCGAAGCTACATATCTCCTCACTTTACACATCCTTTATTTCTTCAAACTGAAATGCTAAATGTTATATTAAAAAACAAATAAAAAGTTGTAGCAAAAGAAAAGTTTATAAAAAAAGATGGAATAGAGGTTGGATTGTTTCGCAAACAACCCTACCTTAATTCACCTATTAGTTATATGAAAACCTTGAGCTATATGCCCATTTTTAGTTTCACTTGTCTTCTATGTGGGACAACTAACAATGATTGTCTCAAAAAATTTCTTAGCATATGCCCAAATATATATAGTTGTGTCTCAAAAAACCTGAACACAATGTACATAAATTAGTTTATAACTGGAGTATAGAGGAAAGCAAATTCTAATTCACAAATAATGATGTACTCATTCTTTTTGCTCGTGAATTGTCATTAGCTCAAAAAGTTTACATTCAAATATGTTTTGATTTTAAGGGTGAGTGTGAACTTGTATTGAATATGTCCTTGTTCGGAAGTTATTTCATGCTTTAAGAGAAAACATCCACCGTTCCACATACATCAGTTGTATTTACGAGAGTATACATTTGCCATTTGGCTTGCTAATGGAACAATGTTGGAAATATAGTGTCAATATCTTTTGTCAAACTTATGAAGCTCTAAGGGTTATTTTGTAAATATGTTTAGTTATATTTCATAACCATTTAAGTTTGGTCTATCTTTGGTTAGTGTCTGTTTGTGCAGGGACCAAAAGTGAAATGTTGAGGCTATATATTCTCAAGTTCAAATCTAGGGTTATTCATTCAGTTTCATCTCAAAAAGTCTCTCACCTACAAAGTTGTTAATACGTTTCTGGGTTTTCTGGGTAGTTTGGTTTAGATCATCTTGATCTTTGTAGTAGTTTGGTTTAATGGTTTAGTGAGTGAGTTAATGTATTGCTGTTACACCTTTGTAGAGGGATAACAGATTTGTGATTGTATTGTTCTTGGTAGAACTTGTTTAGGGACTTATCTTCAGTGTATATTGTTATAATAAAAGTATCACCAAGGGGTGGTTGGTTGGGTGATTAGTACTTGGGTGTTTTGGTACCATTGTAACATGGTATCAGAGCCTTAGGTTCTGATCAGTTGTTCGCCGATTGATTTTCTTGAGGTTCTTGTTTTGATCTTGGTTCTGATTGTATTGGTTCAATCAATTGAAGGTTGAATCGTGGTTCTTGATGGTTTAATTGAAGTTTCCTGGATTGATTGAGTTTTTAGGGTTTTTTCTTGAAACCCTAGAATTTGGGGGTTTTTTATTCTGGTTTGTTTCTGAGCAATTAAAGTTGTTTGGTTGGTTGATCTGGTGCTATTAAGTGATTATTGGTTGGTTTTCTTGAAACCCTAAATTTCTGATTTGGGGGTTCTTGGAAACCTTGTGCTCAGGGTATTTCTAGGCCTGGTTCTTGGTTTTTTCCGCTGCGTATTCTTGATAAGCACTGTAAGTTGTATTTCTTCTTTTAAGATTAACTGGTTTAGAGTTTAGAGGGTGCAAACAGGTTGGTTAACATCTTTATCTGCCACCTTGAGTGGTACGAATACCTGCTCTGGCCAACCTCAGTCCTCTGGGCTTTATCCAAGTTAATCTTGGGTGTGAGTTTTTAGTTTTAGATTTATTTTGTTTTGTTGTTGAGTCTAAGTCGCTGGAGGATAGGATTTGGGCAGTCTTGGAAGTTGAGATTGATTGGTTTGGTTGCAGTTTGGTTATTTGGTATCTGGTTATTTTGTTTAGTTTATTCTGTTTAGTTTGTTTGGTAGTTTCTTGGTTTATTCTAGTTGTTATTTTGTTTTGCTATTATGCCTATTATGATAAGTAGTTTAGATCAGAGCAATCCTCTGCATCTTCATCCTACTGACTCTAATTGTGCTTCTATTGTGACTCATAAGTTGACTGGGGTTGAAAATTATAGAATATGGGCTAGTGCTAAAAAATTGGCTATTCAAATCAAGAATAAAATGGGTTTTTTGGATGGTACTTGTACCAGGGTTGCTTATGCTGCTAGTCCCTTATTGGAAGCCTAATAGGACAGATGCATTGCTGTTGTGCTAAATTGGTTTTTAACATCTTTATCTCAAGATGTTTATCTTGGTCATGTGTTTTCTGATAATGCATCTGTTGTGTGGAAAGACTTGAAGGACACTTATGATAGAATTGATGGGTCTGTTGTGTTTAACTTGCTTCAAAAGATAAATAGTTTTAAGCAGGGTGGTTTGCATGTGTCTGAGTATTATCATAAACTAAATTCTTTATGGGGAGAATTTGATATTTTGACTAAGTTTCCTGATTGTACATGTGAGGCTAGACAAGAGCTTAGTAATCATAGTAAATTGTTGAAGTTAATGCAGTTTCTTATGGGTCTTGATGACATATACCAGCCCATAGGGAGTAGTCTCTTAACTAGGGAAATTCTTCCTGAAGTCAAGGATGCTTTTGTTATTATCTCTAGGGAGGAATCTCATAGAGGGATTACTACCACTACTGTGAAATCTGAGAAGGCTCAGGTTTCTGCTTTTGTTTCTAGAACTATTGATAATAAGAATGCTAACTGGAAAAGAAACAATAGTAATAACAATAGTGGTAATAATAACAGAGGGAATTATGATAATTTGGTGTGTACTCATTGTGGTTTAAAAGGGCATACTGTTGAGAGGTGTTTTGAGATCATTGAATATCCACCTGGTTTTAAAAAGAATCTTAATTTAAAACCTGCAAATAGTTTTAACAAAACCAATGATCTTAAAGGCACTTCTAATATGAATAATATGGCTAAGTCTGCTGTTGGCAACTTGTCTTTTAGTAATGAACAGGTTTTGATGCTTATGAGTCTTATTAATGAGAAACCTGGAATTTCTGCTCAGTCTAACATGACAGGTAGTGCCTCATGTTCTTTCTTTAATGGAAATGTGTTTTTTAATGACCATTTTTATCAGTTTTTCTGTGCCAACTTAAGGCTTAATGGAGTCAGTTATCATTTGGGTTGGATAATTGATTCAGGGGCAAATCAACATTTAACTAATTCTGCACTAAATATGTTTAATGTGATTGATATTTCTGATTTGAACTTACTGTTGGCCACCCTAATGGGACTTTGGCCAAGGTTACTCATGTTGGAAATCTGAGATTGAATAGTAATGTTGTTTTGTTTGATGTTCTGGTTGTGCCTGAGTATTGTGTTAGCTTATGTAACACCCCCAAATTTAGTTTAGCGGAAGCATACGTGTTATTCGGGAGCGTCATGGGATTGGTGAATCGTAACACAAGTAATAAAGAACGGAATACATACTCCGTTTAACTTAATAAAATATTTTAAAACATTATCTTACAACACCGTTTAGATAAATGGGCACATCCCATAATTTTTTTAGTGGTCCCAAAGTAAAAACATCATTTTCGTGTAAAAACACTTCTTTAGAAATTACTACGACCATTTCTCCGCCTCTTGCCTTGCATCCATGATCACAACTAAACACCTGAGAAAATATGCTAAAAAGGTCAGCTAAAAGCTGGTGAGTTCATAGGTTTAAGTTAAAATAGTAAGTTTGGACCATAAGCAAAGTCATATAATCATTACAACGAATATAATGATATATGGATGGAAGTCTATTACGTTAGCTCTAAGTTCATGCAACCGATACTACAACAGTTTCTGTATTCTAAAAGATGTCATACAATATAGGGGCCCATAGCGAGTGTTTTGTCCCTCAACACTCGGTTCCGACATGGTATATGTTTCGCCTTGGCCTAAGCATGGCCAACCGAACGGAGGAGTCACCCTCAATAGATCTATTTATAACATTCGCGTTTCCCAATGGGGAATTGACGGTTCATGAAAAAGGGCATTCTCTAGGGACATAAGGGCTTAGGCTAAACCACGTAATAGTAATCATGTAATAGTTTTGGTCCATAAAAGGTTTTGCATATTTCTCACCCCAAAACGTATAAAACGGTTTATCAAGTAAAAGAGGGGCTATGAAAACTCACCTTAGCAATTGTGAAATCCAAATGTGGGATCTAGTGAATGTTGTGATGCGGCACCGACACGCGACCTAGATAAGGAGGGCAATGTTTTAGTTCATTGTTTTAAGTATCACTTACTTAAAGTGGTTCAATATAATTGTATTAATACTAAACGTAAGTTTGTAAAAATTGTTAATATAGTTTTACTAGTAAGTATACAAAGTGTATATACTTTTTATATTGACATTAATAGGGTTTTAAAATCTAAAGTTTGATATGAATAATAATTACAACATTCCACTAGCAAATATATAAATGTGTATATACTTATTTAAGTTGACACAAAATGGTATTGTCAAAATTTATAACTAATTGATTTATTTTCTAATTACTTTTAGAAAATGTTTAAGTTAAGTTTGAAGACTTTCAATTTAATATATGATAAAATGGCATTGTGGTCTTTAGTTATTTATCAAAACTTGTTCTTAATATATATAGTTCTAAACGGAAAGTTTACTTGACGTACACTTGTTTACACATTGATGCTAAGTTTTGACGTAAGCATTATTAAATGAATCATGTTTTTACACATTGATTGTTCATGCCAAACTTTGGTATATTGTTCGTTAAGTTACACTAGTGTACATGATTGACGTTAGGACGATACATAACGAAGTGAAAAGAAAGAATTGACGGAGACGGGTTTCGGTGTTTGTTTTCCGATAAGTTTCTCGGGTATCACCTCATTTGACCCTCCTAACAGTTGCTATATAAAAGATCATGGGTTGCGGCCCATTTTAATTGCAATATGGTAACAAGTGTTGGGCCTGGCCCGATGTGGTTGTTGTAACGAGAAAGAAAGGAAAAAGGGCATAGGCCCAAAGTTTATTGCTACTACTTGAACTTGATAACAGAAGTTTTAGAACAAATATTTTCTTCCAGGTTCTTATTTCAAAAGTTCACAATTTGTCTTTCAAGTTTAACGTGAGTACTATAGCTCGAGTCGTTTGTTTCGAACAAGATTGGCTAATATCAAAAACTAGGAAGATGTGAGCAAATGAGTGATGAGGCCATGTATTAGTTGAGTACTACTTCAACTTGTCTCATTCTCGTCAACTATTATGGACTTCGACACAACATAGGCTACTCGAAAATATTTTAGTAACCGAGCACATTTGACTTGAGTTCTCCCTAGGCGTACATAGAGGCTTAGACACATGGTTCACCTCTAAGATTTGAGTCACAAGACAATGAGATACTAGCATGTTTCTCATGTTTAAACAAGGTAACAATCAAGGTTCGACACACTCTTAAACGACATAAATGTCGAATGAAAGGTGAGTATCGACATGGGTTACTAGTAGGCTTCGCAAACTTGACTCGTATACCTTATTTTTGTTCCCTAGTCTTGATAGAAAACCAAACGGACTCTAGTGCAAATGACCACATAAGTTCATGTAACCAAGATTGTTTACTAAACACAAGGAGTATAACTTGTAAAAACTCAATCTCTCTAATTCTTGGTTATGCAACTCGACAAGACCCAAGATTAGCATAACAATATCAAAAAGACTCAACTTCTAGTTTTTCTTATTTCATACTCTCGACAAAAAACCCAACACAACACCTAAGTGACATATTATTTTTCGACATGAAACAATTAAAAGAAGCTAAACAATGTAATCTTTATAATAGCATTTTGATACAAGTTACTAACTTAACATCATAACAACAACAAAAAGAACATTACAACAAGGAAGGTTTATAACCTCAACTCGAAGGTGATGCGTGAGGAACGAGAATGGCTTCGTGGTTTCGGACCAAACAATACTTGAATTAGCTCCTACACACTTCCAATTGCAAAACCCCCAAATCAATTTTTGAAAACCCTAACTTTCACAAACCCTAGTTTTTGGTAAAATTTGATGAGAAACTGAGTTTGGGGCTTTTGCAACTCGACTAGAGATATAGAAGTATATTGGGGAGGTGCTTGGCTAACTTTCTTTCCTTATGTCTTGGTTTGAAGCCAAATTCGGTTAGCTTCCAAAAACTAAGAATATCTTGGACTTTTGGCTCAAGCTAGATTTTTGTGAAGATATGATTCCCTTGGATGACTTGGCCTTGATTTTCCTTGGATTCGTACGAGTTGTAGCAAGAGCATCAAGGAGAGATTTGTGAAGCAAAAACTTTCATGGATTTGGTAAGAGAGAAGAGGATATGAGGGATTAAACATGTTGGATTATCCTCTTTGGGAGATTCGACCTACTAGGGAGGTACAAGTCTAGAGGTTGAAGAAGGGATTTGATATCTTTTCTTTTTCCTGGTTCTTGGGTTTGGTTTTTGTCGTGAATGGGAGAGAAAGACAAAGGGATTATATCTCAAATTTTATTTAATGTTTTTCATTTATCCATTGTGTAAGTATATATATGTATTATACTTATTGTATAAATTGTGGAAATGTATGTATATACATTATACTTATGTATAAATTTTATTTGAGTCTTATAAGAGTTATTGTTCAAGTGAAAGTGTGTTAAATATTTTGTGTCCCGCGATATTAAATTGTGACCGAAGTATCATTGTTTGATAACTTTTATAACGTAGTATCTTATGGTTACGCATCGGAGATATTATTATTTTTGTAATATTTTTCATTACGGGACTTTGTCATTTGTTTCATCAAGCCCTTATCATAGTGTCTGTACGCGTGCAGTGTCGGTCGCTGGGGAAAACGAGATAACCTCTCGTCTTACAATTTAAATCATAAGATAAAAAATGAAATATTCATGAAATGATATGAATGCAAGAGTGGTGAAATTATCTATTGTATGCGAGTTATCTACTCAAATGATCAGGCAAAGCTTATGCATGCTTCATGACACATGCTTAGTAATAATAAATTGCTAATTATCAGTTAAATTTTAGTGAAAATTTACCGTGTGTCACATCCTCCCCGTCTTAGAAGGGATAACCGTCCTCGGTTTTCAGTTAGAATTACTTGCTGAAGTAGAGAAAAGATGTGGGTATTTACGTTTGAATTCGTCTTCACGTTCCCACGTGTATTCCGGACCTCTTTGAGAGTTCCAGTGGACTTTGACGATAGGAATGCGGCTTTGCTTAAGCCTTTTGATCTCTCTATCCATAATTTCAATGGGTTCCTCGACAAAATTCAAACTTTCGTCAACTTGGATTTCTTCCAAGGGAATAGAAAGAGTTTCGTCAGAAAGACATTTCTTCAAGTTGCATATGTGAAACACGTTGTGTACAGAGCTGAGTTCTTGTGGTAATTCGAGTCGGTATGCTACCGGTCCGATTCTTGCGAGAATTTTGAAAGGTCCAATGTAACGAGGATTTAACTTTCCACGTTTTCCGAAACGGATTACGCCCTTCCATGGCGCAACTTTGAGCATAACTTTATCTCCCACTTGAAACTCAAGTGGTTTCCTTGTTTTATTTGCATAGCTCTTTTGACGGTCACGAGCTGCTTGCAGTCGGTTTTTGATTTGTACAATCTTCTCGGTAGTTTCTTGAATTAACTACGGACCAGTAAGTTGACTTTCTCCAACTTCGGCCCAACACACAGGTGATCTACACTTCCGACCATAGAGTGCTTCATATGGTGCACCGTTGATACTTGTGTGATAGCTGTTATTGTAAGAAAACTCGGCTAATGGCAAGTGCTTATCCTAACCATTTTTGAAGTCTATCACACATGCTCTTAGCATATCCTCCAGAGTTTGAATTGTTCTTTCGCTTTGTCCATCGGTCTGAGGATGGTAAGCGGTGCTCATGTCGAGGTTAGATCCTAAAGCATCTTGAAGCGATTTCCAGAAATTTGAGGTGAAACGGCTATCTCTGTCTGAAATGATGGAGATTGGTACGCCATGACGTGCGATGATTTCCTTCATGTATAGTTGTGCAAGTTTGTCCATTCCGTCACTTTCTTTCATCGGTAGAAAATGTGCTGACTTGGTGAGACGGTCAACTATTACCCAAATAGTGTCGTAGCCTTTAGAGGTTTTAGGTAGCTTAGTGATGAAGTCCATTGTTATACGTTCCCATTTCCATTCGGGAATTTCGGGTTGTACTAGTAGACCTGAGGGTCTCTGATGTTCAGCTTTAACCTTTGAACAGGTTAAACACCGGCTGACATATGTTGCAATGTCGGCTTTCATGTTTGGCCACCAGTACAATTTCTTCAGATCGAGATACATTTTGTCGGATCCTGGGTGGATGGAGTATTTAGACTTGTGGGATTCATGCATAATAATTTCGCGAATTCCTCCTTAGAGTGGTATCCAACTTCGCTCTTTGAAACACAAAATTCCATCCGACCTTTTTACGAATCCATTTTCGCTTTCTGACATTCCGTAAAGGTTCTCATTCGGACGATTTTCCTCCTTGAGTGCTTCCAATTGAGCCTCAAGAATCTTGGTTGGAAGAGGTGAACTAATTTTCATACCCAAGGATCTGACTCTAAGAGGTTTTGGTCGCTCTTTCCTACTGAGAGCATCAACAACTACATTCGCTTTACCCGGATGGTAACGAATCTCGAAGTCGTAATCACTGAGTAATTCCAACCATCGGCGTTGTCTCATGTTCAGTTCTTTTTTATCCAAAATATGTTGTAGGCTCTTGTGATCGGTGTATACGACACACTTTGTGCCATATAAATAATGTCTCCAAATTCTGAGTGCGAACACAACTGATCCTAACTCCAAATCGTGCGTCGTGTAGTTCTTCTCATGTGTCTTTAGCTGGCGAGAGGTGTATGCTATCACCTTCTCTCTTTGCATTAACACCGCTCCTAGCCCCTTATGTGAAGCGTCGCAATAAACAACAAAGTCTTCACTACCTTCAGGTAAGGCCAGAATAGGTGCACTACACAACTTTTCTTTAAGGAGTTGAAAAGCTTCTTTTTCTTTTTCTCCCCAGTCAAACTTGGTGTTTTTCTGGGTTAGCTTGGTTAAAGATTTGGCAATCTTTGAGAAACCTTCAATGAATCTTCTGTAGTATCCAGCGAGTCCTAAAAATTGGCGTATTTCTGTAGGAGTTGTGGGTGTCGCCCAATCCTTTATTGACTCGATCTTAGTGGGATCTACATGAATACCCTGACTGTCGATTACATGACCTAGGAATTATACAGTCGATATCCAAAACTCACACTTCGAGAACTTTGCATACAGTTCTTCCTTCTTCAACAATTCCAAGATCAATCTAAGATGCTCTTCGTGTTCTTTCACACTCTTGGAATAAATTAGGATATCGTCAATGAATACGATCACAAATTTATCCAAGTAGGTTTTACACACTCGGTTTATGAGGTCCATGAACACAGCTGGTGCGTTGGTTAACCCAAAAGGCATGACTTGGAACTCATAATGTCCGTAACGAGTTCTAAAGGCAGTTTTGGGAATGTCTTCTTCCCGAACTCTTAGTTGATGGTATCCGGACCTTAAGTCGATTTTTGAATAAACACTTGAACCTTGAAGTTGATCGAATAAGTCATCGATCCTCGGTAGTGGGTAACGGTTCTTAATGGTTAGTTTATTCAACTCGCGATAGTCGATGCACATTCTGAAAGTTCCGTCCTTCTTCTTGACGAATAGGACTGGTGCTCCCCATGGTGATGAGCTCGGTCTAATGAACCCTTTTTCCGCAAGTTCCGACAACTGGTTTGATAACTCCTGAAGTTCCGTTGGAGCTAATCGATAAGGTGCTCTTGCCACTGGCGCGGCACCAGGCACTAGATCGATCTGAAATTCAACCTGTCGGGTCGGCGGGAGTCCTGGCAAGTCTTCAGGAAAGACCTCGGGAAATTCTCTCACTATTGGTACGTCTTCCAGACGTTCTTCTTCCTTTTCCTTTTCGTCCTTTCCGGTGACTTGTGCTAGGAAGATGTGACATCCTTCTTCGATACACCTCAACACCTTAGTACGAGAAATGACATGCAGTCTTGAAGCGCTTCTTCTGTCACTCCGGTCCCCTTCTATTGTTAGAACTTCATTTCCATATGATACTTGAACAAGCTTCTCGTCACAAATGATTGCAGCATGATATTTTGCTAACCAATCCATTCCGACGATGACATCGAAACTACCCAATGCTACTGGTATCAAGTCGATATTGAATGGGTGGTTTAACAGATTAAGGGTGCAACCTCTTATGATGGTATCTACCCTTTCTACGTTACCGTTAGCTAGTTCCACATTGTATGCATTTCCTAATGCCATTGGGGCAATATCGAGTAGTGGACTAAATGCATTAGAAACAAAACTCCTATCGGCTCCCGTATCAAACAATATGGATGCATAACGGTTATTTATAAGGAACGTACCCGTCACAACATTCGGGTCTTCCTGAGCTTCCACTTTGGTCACAGCATAGACTCTCCCACAAGCTCCTTCGCCATTTCCCTGATTACTCGGCTGTCCAACATTACCCTGAATCCTGCCATTCCCATGGCTTCCTGGATTTCCTCGCTTTCCTTGGTTCCTGGTCTTTCGGCATTCATTCTTATAATGCCCTTTTTCACCACACCCAAAGCAAGTTATACCAGCTTTTGGGTCCTGAGCTGGGGTTGTTTGAACTATCGCCAATGATTTGGACCTGCAGTTCCTGGTTAAGTGTCCGATTTTCTGACAGTTATGGCACTTGACTGTACACTGTCCCTTGTGATGCAGAGTGCATCGGTTACACAGTGGTGAAGTCCCTGCGTACGGTTTCCTTTCCTCAATCCCAGCTGCATATGCTCTAGCAACATTTTGCCTTTTGTTTTGATTGTTGTTGTTGTTTCCACTGTTGCTGCCACGGTACCCATTGTTGTTGTAACTTCGGGAGTGGTCATCCCATTTCCTCTTATTGTCATCCACTTTATCCATGGAATCCTCAATCACTTGGTCCATGAGTTTGTTGGCTACTTTGATGGTTTCGTGAAGATCAGCAGCCTTAGAAGTGGTGACATTGCCCTTGATAGGTTGGGGCAGTCCTCCGATGTATCTCTCTAACAATCGGGTCTCAGTGGGAACCATTTCAGGACACAACAAGGCTAGTTCTTGAAATCGCTGATTATAAGCTGCCATATTGGTGCCTTGAACTTTGAGGTTCCAAAACTCATGCTCTAGCTTCTTGATCTCATTACGAGGACAGTACTTTCGGAGTACCATCTCCTTGAAGTTCTCCCATGGCATGGCATAGGCAACATCGATACTAGCAGATTTCAGAAAATTGTTCCACCAGGTCAAGGCAGCATCTGTGAAAGTGAATGATGCGTACTTAACCTTAGACTCTTCCTCACAATTGCAAATTCGGAACACAGTCTCGAGCTTTTCGATCCATCTAGTCAGACCGACAGCTCCTTCGGTTCCACTAAAGCCTCCAGTCAAGGTCTTACGAAAGTCCTGGTAAGTACAAGTGCGGATGTGGGTGGGTGGTCTCGAAGTTCCAGCATTAGTAGATGAGTGGTTTACTGCAGCTAAAGCGGCGTTCACTCGATCATTGACTAGTTGGTCTATCATAGCTTGATTCATGGTAGGTTGGATTGGAGTAGCCCTAACAGGAGTAGTGGCTTCAGCAGTATGATCGCGTGTGACTCTGTTTGGAATAGCAGCGTTTGCAGCTTGGTTGCGAATGACTCTCGCTAGAATAGGAGCATTGGAAGCTCCACCAGGGTTAGTACGTTTTGATCTTCGTTTCGGCGGCATTTCTGCAGTAAGAAAGGTGATGCGATATATAACCTTTTAGTCAAGGTAAGTGCCAAGTAATAGTGTGGTTATCGTAGATAGATCATATGAGCAATCTATAAAAGAAAAGACAATTGGATAGGAAAATAAGTTTGACATAGATAGAATTTCGGTTACAAGGTTTCTAAAGTACATGATGAGATACTAGATGGAATACAACGGAAATACAACGGAAATACAACGAAAATACAACGGAAATACAAGATTAATAGCTAACACTAACTGTTATAAATCCAGTTTAGTGTGATACATCACGAAGTCCTATCTAAAGATGTCCACGCTCGGTACGGAGTCGCTCAATGGTGGCAATCAACTCTCGCTGCGTATCCTCCAAACTCGCGATACGTCTCATTTGAGAGGCTAACATGGACTCTAAACCTGTGGTCCTCTGCCACTCCTCTCTGGCAGTATCTCTAGCCATCCACTGGATGCGCTCTAGCTCCTCTAGTCGTCCGTTCATCTGGGCTTGACCTCTGCCCAAGGCTCGTGCTCTGCTGTCCAACTCTCTGACGTCCTCGACCTGAGCCTCAACCCTGAAACCCAGTCGAATCCTCTCGTGTCTCTCGAGCTTCATGCTCTCAAACAACACATCAGTAACTCGGTCTAAACCCTCAACACGCTGCTCGCAAGCTTGCAAGCGTGTTGGATCGACTCTCTCTAGCTGATCAGTATGGACTCCTAGCAGGGTCTCATGAGAGTCCAACTGAATAAACATCCTCTCAGTGAGGGCCAGCTCACCATCTGAAGATCCTGATAGATCTGGTACTGACTGTGCCTCAACCGGTGCAGCTTCCTCAATGGTCTCAAGCTGTCTAGTGGCGCGAGCAAGGCGCTCCATGTCTGCTGCAGATGGTATGAATGAAGGTGATGATGGACTGTAGCTCGGACTCGCGATATGTGGTACAGAACTGATCACACAATCAATATCCCTCCAAGTAACCATACCACTCTCCTCCTGGTTGCGAAGGAAAGCAGCTCGCTGTCCTAACCCAACTGGTGCATCAATGTCCATGTCATCACTCAATCTCTTAGCCATCCTAGAGCTCTGTCCTAACTCATGAATACTCTGGACATTCTCTAGACCTTGTGTACTCATATCTGCTGCTGTGCTAACATATCTGGGAACACTCTCAATCGGCATAGGCTCTGGTAGTTCCTCCTCAGGATCCTCTTCCGGATCTTCTTCCGGATCTTCCTCTGAGTAGGAATCAGTAGATCTCCTGAGTCTCTGGTGGGGTGGTGACTCAGTGGATGATGGTGTCAGTGACTCTGAAGTAGTAGAAGGACCCATGTAAGCAGCGCGGGTCATCTGAGAAGCTAGTGCAGGCACAAATGAATACCGCTCTCGATATCCAGGTACCATCACAATCATGCGGGGTTTTCGCCTGCGCGTCAACAAAGCTGATGGAGTGGTGGTAAGGGTAGGTATAGATGGAGTAGGTGCAATAACTGGCTGAGCTGCTAGTGTGGCCTGAATATATGGATCAGTGGCTAAGTGTGCAAGCTGACGGATGGTAGGTGAGTGAGCTAGTAGGATGTCCTCCTGAACATCGTGAGGGAAGGCTGGTGAAGGCATAGTCTGTGACAAGACGGTGCATATGTGTAAGTATGTGGAAAAATATGTTCATGATGAATATGAAATAGTGCATAAGTAAATAGGAAATAAAACATGTAATCATATTTAAATGAATTCTAAGTAAAATGGCAAGTAAGGCAAGCGGCAATCGACGGTCGTAGTATGATGTTTTTGTGAAAAGTAGTTATAGTTTAGGGTTTATATGTACCTAGTTCTCTATAACTTAGGCTCTGATGCCAATCTGTAACACCCAAAAATTTAGTTTAGCGGAAGCATACGTGTTATTCGGGAGCGTCACGGGATTGGTGAATCGTAACACAAGTAATAAAGAACGGAATACATACTCCGTTTAACTTCATAAAATATTTTAAAACATTATCTTACAACATCGTTTAGATAAATGGGCACATCCCATAATTTTTTTAGTGGCCCCAAATTAAAAACATCATTTTTGTGTAAAAACACTTCTTTAGAAATTACTACGACCATTTCTCCGCCTCTTGCCTTGCATCCATGATCACAACTAAACACCTGAGAAAATATGCTAAAAATGTCAGCTAAAAGCTAGTGAGTTCATAGGTTTAAGTTAAAATAGTAAGTTTGGACCATAAGCAAAGTCATATAATCATTACAACGAATATAATGATATATGGATGAAAGTCTATTACGTTAGCTCTAAGTTCATGCAACCGATACTACGACAGTTTTTGTATGCTAAAAGATGTCATACAATATAGGGGCCCATAGCGAGTGTTTTGTCCCTCAACACTCGGTTCCGACATGGTATACGTTTCGCCTTGGCCTAAGCATGGCCAACCGAACGGAGGAGTCACCCTCAATAGATCTATTTATAACATTCGCGTTTCTCAATGGGAAATTGACGGTTCATGAAAAAGGGCATTCTCTAGGGACATAAGGGCTTAGGCTAAACCACGTAATAGTAATCATGTAATTGTTTTGGTCCATAAAAGGTTTTGCATATTTCTCACCCCAAAACGTATAAAACGGTTTATCAAGTAAAAGAGGGGCTATGAAAACTCACCTTAGCAATTGTGAAATCCAAATGTGGGATCTAGTGAATGTTGTGATGCGGCACCGACACGCGACCTAGATAAGGAGGGCGATGTTTTAGTTTATTGTTTTAAGTATCACTTACTTAAAGTGGTTCAATATAATTGTATTAATACTAAACGTAAGTTTGTAAAAATTGTTAATATAGTTTTACTAGTAAGTATACAAAGTGTATATACTTTTTATATTGACATTAATAGGGTTTTAAAATCTAAAGTTTGATATGAATAATAATTACAACATTCCACTAGCAAGTATATAAATGTGTATATACTTATTTAAGTTGACACAAAATGGTATTGTCAAAATTTATAGCTAATTGATTTATTTTCTAATTACTCTTAGAAAATGTTTAAGTTAAGTTTGAAGACTTTCAGTTTAATATATGATAAAATGGCATTGTGGTCTTTAGTTATTTATCAAAACTTGTTCTTAATATATATAGTTCTAAACGGAAAGTTTACTTGACGTACACTTGTTTACACATTGATGCTAAGTTTTGACGTAAGCATTATTAAATGAATCATGTTTTTACACATTGATTGTTCATGCCAAACTTTGGTATATTGTTCGTTAAGTTACACTAGTGTACATGATTGACGTTAGGACGATACATAACGAAGTGAAAAGAAAGAATTGACGGAGACGGGTTTCGGTGTTTGTTGTCCGATAAGTTTCCCCGGGTATCACCTCATTTGACCCTCCTAACAGTTGCTATATAAAATATCATGGGCTGCGGCCCATTTTAATTGCAATATGGTAACAAGTGTTGGGCCTGGCCCGATGTGGTTGTTGTAACGAGAAAGAAAGGAAAAAGGGCATAGGCCCAAAGTTTATTGCTACTACTTGAACTTGATAACAGAAGTTTTAGAACAAATATTTTCTTCCAGGTTCTTATTTCAAAAGTTCACAAGTTGTCTTTCAAGTTTAACGTGAGTACTATAGCTCGAGTCGTTTGTTTCGAACAAGATTGGCTAATATCAAAAACTAGGAAGATGTGAGCAAATGAGTGATGAGGCCATGTATTAGTTGAGTACTACTTCAACTTGTCTCATTCTCGTCAACTATTATGGACTTCGACACAACATAGGCTACTCGAAAATATTTTAGTAACCGAGCACATTTGACTTGAGTTCTCCCTAGGCGTACATAGAGGCTTAGACACATGGTTCACCTCTAAGATTTGAGTCACAAGACAATGAGATACTAGCATGTTTCTCATGTTTAAACAAGGTAACAATCAAGGTTCGACACACTCTTAAATGACATAAATGTCGACTGAAAGGTGAGTATCGACATGGGTTACTAGTAGGCTTCGCAAACTTGACTCGTATACCTTATTTTTGTTCCCTAGTCTTGATAGAAAACCAAACGGACTCTAGTGCAAATGACCACATAAGTTCATGTAACCAAGATTGTTTACTAAACACAAGGAGTATAACTTGTAAAAACTCAATCTCTCTAATTCTTGGTTATGCAACTCGACAAGACCCAAGATTAGCATAACAATATCAAAAAGACTTAACTTCTAGTTTTTCTTGTTTCATACTCTCGACAAAAAACCCAACACAACACCCAAGTGACATATTATTTTTCGACATGAAACAGTTAAAAGAAGCTAAACACGGTAATCTTTATAATAGCATTTTGATACAAGTTACTAACTTAACATCATAACAACAACAAAAAGAACATTACAACAAGGAAGGTTTATAACCTCAACTCGAAGGTGATGCGTGAGGAACGAGAATGGCTTCGTGGTTTCGGACCAAACAAGACTTGAATTAGCTCCTACACACTTCCAATTGCAAAACCCCCAAATCAATTTTTGAAAACCCTAACTTTCACAAACCCTAGTGTTTGGTAAAATTTGATGAGAAACTGAGTTTGGGGCTTTTGCAACTCGACTAGAGATATAGAAGTATATTGGGGAGGAGCTTGGCTAACTTTCTTTCCTTATGTCTTGGTTTGAAGCCAAATTCGGTTAGCTTCCAAAAACTAAGAATATCTTGGACTTTTGGCTCAAGCTAGATTTGTGTGAAGATATGATTCCCTTGGATGACTTGGCCTTGATTTTCCTTGGATTCGTACGAGTTGTAGCAAGAGCATCAAGGAGAGATTTGTGAAGCAAAAACTTTCATGGATTTGGTAAGAGAGAAGAGGATATGAGGGATTAAACATGTTGGATTATCCTCTTTGGGAGATTCGACCTACTATGGAGGTACAAGTCTAGAGGTTGAAGAAGGGATTTGATATCTTTTCTTTTTCCTGGTTCTTGGGTTTGGTTTTTGTCGTGAATGGGAGAGAAAGACAAAGGGATTATATCTCAAATTTTATTTAATGTTTTTCATTTATCCATTGTGTAAGTATATATATGTATTATACTTATTGTATAAATTGTGGAAATGTATGTATATACATTATACTTATGTATAAATTTTATTTGAGTCTTATAAGAGTTATTGTTCAAGTGAAAGTGTGTTAAATATTTTGTGTCCCGCGATATTAAATTGTGACCGAATTATCATTGTTTGATAACTTTTATAACGTAGTATCTTATGGTTACGCATCGGAGATATAATTATTTTTGTAATATTTTTCATTACGGGAGTTTGTCATTTGTTTCATCAAGCTCTTATCATAGTGTCGGTACGCGTGCAGTGTCGGTCGCTGGGGAAAACGAGATAACCTCTCGTCTTACAATTTAAATCATAAGACAAAAAAATGAAATATTCATGAAATGATATGAATGCAAGAGTGGGGAAATTATCTACTGTATGCGAGTTATCTACTCAAATGATCAGGCAAAGCTTATGCATGCTTCATGACACATGCTTAGTAATAATAAATTACTAATTATCAGTTAAATTTTAGTGAAAATTTACCGTGTGTCACAGCTTAATGTGTGTTAATAAGCTGATTAAAGATAGTAAGTTTAGAGTTGGTTTTGATGAGACTAAGTGTTATATTCAGGATTTGAATCAGCAGAGTGTGCTGGGGACTGGTAGTGAATATGGTGGTTTATATTTGTTTGATAAGTCTGCTGATATGTCTTCACATGTTGTTAAAAGTGAGTTTTTGTCTTGTTTGTGACTAAAGAAATCTGGCACAACAGGTTGGGTCATCCTGCTAACCAAGTTTTGAAATTACTTAAAGGGTCTTTGAAATTATCTAATATTGATCATAATGGTCCTTGTGAGGTTTGCCATAAGGCAAAGCAAACAAGGGATCCTTTTCCTATAAGTGAACATAAATCTATTATTTTTGGGGAACTCATACATTTAGATGTTTGGGGTCCTTACAAGGTGGTTAGTAGGGAAGGGTATAAGTATTTTTTGACTGTTGTGGATGACTTTACTAGATCTGTTTGGGTGTATATGTTAAAAAGGAAAGATGGAGTATTTGACATGTTTGCATCTTTTTATAATATGGTTTTTACACAGTTTGAAAAGAAAATCAAGGTTGTTAGGTCTGATAATGGTACTGAGTTTGTTAATAATAAAATAAAAGAGTTTTTTTTATACTAAAGGTATTATTCATCAAACTAGTTGGGCATATACACCACAACAGAATGGTATTGCTGAAAGGAAACATAGACATCTGCTTAATGTTGCTAGAAGTCTTATGTTTCAGGGGGGAATTCCTCTTGTGTTTTGGTCTGAATGTGTTTTAACTGCTACTTATTTGATTAACAGGTTATCTTCCTCTGTGTTAAATGGGAAATCTCCTTTCTCTCTTGTGTATGGTAGGGAACCTAGTCTGTCTCATCTTAGGAGTTTTGGGTGTTTGTGTTTTGCTGCTATTCTAAAAGAGTCTGATAAGTTTAATGAAAAATCTAAAAAATGTATTCTGATTGGTTATGCTAGTGGTAAAAAAGCTTATAAACTTTTGAGTTTAGAAAATAGAGTTGTTCTTTATACAAGGGATGTAAAGTTTTATGAAACTATTTTTCCATTGAGAATGAGTCAGAGTGTAAGTTCAGAACCTGTTTCTTAGGTTACACACATAAGCTTTTTTGATTGTAATGAGTCTGAGTCAAAAACCAAAACTCCTAGTCCCATTCCCAATGATGCAAACTTTGAAAATGTAAATAGAGAATATGCATCTGTTGGTAGAGAAGGTAGTCCTTCTAAACTTGGTATGGTTGTGAGCAGTGAGCAGGATGAGAGTTCAGAACAGATACAATATCCTGCTAGCTCACAGCAACCAGAGTTGGAAGTGTCTGCAACTCCTTTAGATGAAAACCATGAGTACGAGGGAAACAGTTTCCATAATACAGATAAGTCTAGGACCTAAAATGTTTTTCAAAATCAAACAGATGAAGGAACCACTAGAAGATCTTCCAGGTCTTCTAGATTGCCTGCTAAGTTGAATGATTTTGTTCTTGATAATAAAGTTAGATATGGTATTGGTAAGTATGCCAATCATTGTTTGCTTAGTTATGATAATTGTTGCTTTGTGTCTAATCTGAATAAGACTAGTGAGCCTACTTCTTATTTTGAGGCTTCTAAAGATGTTAATTGGAGATGTGCTATGAATGATGAGATACATGCTTTATATGAAAATGATACTTGGACTGAAGTTGATCTTCCTTATGGAAGAACTCCTATTGGTTTTAAATGGGTTTATAAGATAAAATATAAAGCAAGTGGTGAAATTGATAGATATAAAGCTAGATTAGTGGCTAAAGGCTATACACAAAAAGAGGGTATTGATTATGATGAGACTTTCAGTCCTGTAGTGAAAATGAGCACTGTTAGATGCCTTATTAGTCTTGTTGTTCAGTATGATTGGAAGTTGTTTCAGTTAGATGTTAATAATACTTTTCTTTATGGTGATCTGAGTGAGGATGTTTACATGCTTCCTCCTCCAGGCTATCATAAAGAAGGTAGTACTAAGGTGTGCAAGTTAAAAAAGTCTTTATATGGGTTGAAACAAGCTCCTAGACAGTGGAACCATAAATTGTTAGAAGCTTTGTTTGAAGCTGGTTTTGAACAATCTAAAAATGATCATTCTTTGTTTATAAAAAAGATAGGAGATACAGTGATGTCTCTTCTTGTTTATGTTGATGATATGGTCATTTGTGGCAACAGTGAAATTGAAATTGAAACTTTTAAGAATTTTTTGAACAATAAGTTCAAGATTAAAGATCTTGGTGAATTAAAATATTTCTTGGGTATTGAAGTTTTAAAACCTAAAACTGGTTTATGTTTGAATCAAAGAAAATATTGTTTGGAGTTGTTACATGAGTATGGGTTACTTGCATGTAGGCCAATTATGACACCATTGCCTGAGAATGTTGTTTTGAGTTGTAAAGAATCTGAAAATGATAAATTGTTAAAAAATATAACAAGTTATCAGAAGGTTGTTGGGAAGCTTATATATCTTACCATGACTAGACCTGATATAGCTTATGTTGTTCACTGCTTGAGTCAGTATATGCAAATACCTTTGCAGTCTCATTTTAACATTGGGTTAAGGGTTTTAAGATATCTTAGGCTTGCTCCAGGAAATGGTATAAGTTTTAAGAGAAGTGAGAAGTTCAGTGTAGTGGCATTCTCTGATGCTGATTGGGATAAATGTCCCGTCACCAGAAGGTCTGTCTCTGGATATTGTGTTTTTTGTTAATGGTAATATTGTTTCTTGGAAAAGTAAAAAGCAAAGTACTTTGTCAAGATATTCAGCTGAAGCTGAATACAGATCTATGACATCTGTTACTTGTGAGGTTATGTGGATACTTAAGATCTTAAAAGATCTTGAAGTGATTGAAAATTTGTTATCTGTTATGCTTTGTTGTGATAACAAGGCAGATATGCAAATAGCTACAAATCCTGTTATGCATGAAAAAACTAAGCATTTTGATATTGATGTGCATCTTATTAGAGAAAAGGTTGCATCAGGTTTTGATTGAAACTATAAAGGTTGGTTCAAAAGATCAAACTGCTGATGTGCTAACTAAAGCACTTGGTACTGCACAACATGCAGTTATGGTAAAGAAGCTTGGTATGGAAAATCTTTTTGCTTCATCAGTTTGAGGGGGGATGTTGAAAATATAGTCTCAATATCTTTTGTCAAACTTATGAAGCTCTAAGGGTTATTTTGTAAATATGTTTAGTTATATATACTAACCATTTAAGTTTGGTCTATCTTTGGTTAGTGTCTATTTGTGCAGGGACCAAAAGTGAAATGTTGAGGCTATATATTCTCAAGTTTAGATCTAGGGTTGTTCATTCAGTTTCATCTCAAAAAGTCTCTCACCTACAAAGTTGTTAATACGTTTCTGGGTTTTCTGGGTAGTTTGGTTTAGATCATCTTGATCTTTGTAGTAGTTTGGTTTAATGGTTTAGTGAGTGAGTTAATGTATTGCTGTTACACCTTTGTAGAGGGATAACATATATGTGATTGTATTGTTCTTGGTAAGAACTTGCTTAGGGACTTATCTTCAGTGTATATTGTTATAATAAAAGTATCACCAAAGGGTGGTTGGTTGGGTGATTAGTACTTGTGTGTTTTGGTACCATTGTAACAAACAATAAACCCCATATTTTCAACCAATTAACCTATATGAATATAGATCGTTCGCTAATTAAAGTTAGAGTAAAGTCCTAAAAACATCCATGTGGTTTGCCCCGTGGTGCTGTATACATCCCTAAACTTTTTTTTGGCACAAAATCATCCCTCCGTTAGTAAAGTTGGCACAAATACATCCCTCTGTTAGTAAAATCAGTTAGTGAGGACTAACGGTGCAAATATATCTCCGTTATCTCACATAATTTAACGTAAATCGTCCTTGTGGCAAGGAACAAATTGCAACCAAAGTCCTTAACTGTATTTACAAATTCGTCCCTGTGGTCAACGTGGGTCAACGCCACGTGTCACCACATGAGTGGTGCCACGTGTCATCGGGTCGGGGCGGGTCCGGCAATGGGTCGGGTCGGAAATGGGTCGGGTCGGGTTGCCACGTGGACCAATGAGATGGTGGCACGTGGCATTGGTAAATAATACCACCACTTTGTCTCCCCCTGGATTCGAACCCGGGTTGTTTGATTGAGAAGCAATGCCTTGCCCAACTGGGCCAAACATAGCTTCAAGTATATTTCCCTAAATTTAATACATAACCCTTTCCAAAACTTAAAAGCCCAATTCTTTATTATTAAAAATGTTCAATTTAGTTTTTGGCCTATCAATTTATGAGGTTATATGGACTGTCAAAAAATTAATAAATACGCCGTCGGACTCGTTTTTTCGTGCTCTTTCCAATGGTATGCTCGGGGAATTTTTTTGACTTAGTTTGAACCTCGAAAAATGCGAAAATCATCGTTTTTTCTTTGTTTTCGCATTTTTTGAGGTCCAAACCAAGTCGAAAAAATTCCCCGAGCATACCGTCGGACTCGTTTTTTCGTGCTCTTTCCAATAGTATGTTCGGGGAATTTTTTTGACTTAGTTTGAACCTCGAAAAATGCCGAAAATCATCGTTTTTTCTTTGTTTTCGCATTTTTTGAGGTCCAAACCAAGTCGAAAAAATTCCCCGAGCATACCGTCGGACTCGTTTTTTCGTGCTCTTTCCAATGGTATGCTCGGGGAATTTTTTCAACTTAGTTTGGACCTCGAAAAATGCAAAAACAAAGAAAAAATGATGATTTTCGCATTTTTCGAGGTTCAAACTAAGTCAAAAAAATTCCCCGAGCATACCATTGGAAAGAGCACGAAAAAACGAGTCCGACGGTGTATTTATTAATTTTTTGACAGTCCATATAACCTCATAAATTGATAGGCCAAAAACTAAATTGAACCTTTTAATAATAAAGAATTGGACTTTTAAGTTTTGGAAAGGGTTATGTATTAAATTTAGGGAAATATACTTGAAGCTATGCTTGGCCCAGTTGGGCAAGGCATTGCTTCTCAATCAAACAACCCGGGTTCGAATCCAGGGGGAGACAAAGTGGTGGTGTTATTTACCAATGCCACGTGGCACCATCTCATTGGTTCACGTGGCAACCCGACCCGACCCATTGCCGGACCCACCCCGACCCGATGACACGTGGCACCACTCATGTGGTGACACGTGGCGTTGACCCACGTTGACCACAGGGACGAATTTGTAAATACAGTTAAGGACTTTGGTTGCAATTTGTTCCTTGCCACAAGGACGATTTACGTTAAATTATGTGAGATAACGGAGATATATTTGCACCGTTAGTCCTCACTAACTGATTTTACTAACAGAGGGATGTATTTGTGCCAACTTTACTAACGGAGGGTTGATTTTGTGCCAAAAAAAAGTTTAGGGATGTATACAGCACCACGGGGCAAACCACAGGAATGTTTTTAGGACTTTACTCTTAAAGTTATTATAAATGATAACATATGATATGTTTTTGTAATTCTGTTTTTCTCATTAGAAACTACTATTATCTCACAAATCTTGCAAAAAAATATTTATATAATAAGCTGTTTGCTCTATATATATGATACACAACTTATAAGTGATTCTTGATCGTTCAGTACACGAATTTATTTATAAGCTATCCACCATTAGTAAGTACAAAATATTAAGCCACATATCAACTGGCATGCAACAACTGTATGCTCCGTATATAGCTAGTATACACTTAAAAACAAGTAAACGAATGTTATAATAAATCCTTTGCATGCTTTCCAAAACTTATAGGAACCAAGGTTAGTTATGAAGTGGGTTCGGTCCACAAGGAACTAACCGACGTGACACCACATGAGTCATTGTATTTTCTTCGTTAACGAGCTTTGGGTTGACATGAAAATGGTGTTTGAATGTCGAGACAAAGTTGGCTCGTATTCTTTCTTCACGAGACGAATTATCAACAATGTTCCTGCAACTCGACATTTGCACTGATGTCACAAGCAAGATCATAAGCACGAGCAAGAAAGATAATTGAATCTTCATTTTTTCAAAAAGATAGAAGAAAATGGAATGTGATTTCAGGTAGTTGAAGAAGCTAAGTACGTATATTTATAGGCAAAGTACACATTTGTCAACGTCGTGATTCTGTGAGTATAAGAAATAGTCGTTACAATAACTTTTTAGTAATTAGATGATAATTATAAAGATATAAAATAGAATGATAACAGCTCGAACTAGACGGCTAATAAACAAAAAATAAATATCAACTTGGATTAAACATAAAAATCCAAACGAAAACTATATATGTTACTCGAATATGTACATCGTAGCGAAAATTCTTGATATAACGAGAGAATGAGACAAGCAAGCCTAAAGCTATGTTACTCGAATATGTACATCGTAGCGAAAATATAAAACGAAAACATGACACATCGAAGCAATTAAAAATTAAGTTACTTGTTTACATCATCTTATTTCATTTTTTATAAAGTCTCTTATCTTCAATTCACGTCGAAACAGATAGCTGGAACACCAGCAGTCTATTCTCATAACATCATACGTACGAAACCTCGAAAATAAAAATGCTAAAATGATTCTACAAGGCTGACTTTGGACATTATATATATGTACGACTTATTTGCATAGTTGACATTTGTTTATAAAACTCATCAACAATTCGTGGTACAGGAGAATGTTTTATATGAAGTTGACTTATGAGTTGATTCCGAAATCAATGCTGGCATAAGCCATTCATCGACGCATGGAGCTTAATCATTACATTAAAAAACTTTAAAGCTACATTCTTACTTAAACATGGAGGTTGTCAGCAAGGAGGCCTTCTCATTCAATGTATTATCGTCCAATAACACCTAGATTTTTAGCACAATCAAAACTTGTATAGTTTGATTAAGTTAACCTTCAAAACTTTTTTTTTTTTTTTTTTTTTTTTTTAATATATGGTTAGTATTAGGTACATGTTCAAGGGTAACTAGAGAAAGGGTCAGAAACGATAATGAGGATATTCCCCACATCAAAGTTAAAAACTCGCATTCACCGAGTAACCTGAAAAGAAAATTATCTCATTGACTTGTGACTCGCTTTACCAATTCAACCCCGCATACTGTATATTCCATTCGATTTTAGCTCATACACTATCGTCGGTTGCAAAAATATATCATATGGAAAGTTATATATATTTTTCCTAAATTATCTTTGTAACCAAACGTTCAAGGCATTTATCATTCGCTAATTATACGTGCTTCTACATTAACTTGATGTTGTCAATGCGTGTTGCCGGCTTGAGAGAAAACGAAGCCAATGCTAGTTTAAGCACTTCAATTGTGATTTTTAATAGTATAATGTGGCCAATCTAAAATATAAAAAGTTGTTAAAGTATATGTTTTGGACAAATATAAATACTTGATCCGTATTATTTTCCCTTTTGTTTGCAGTCCAAATTAATGATACATGTTATACTTATATTAACTTATGATAGCAATTGGCATCATGGTATGTTAAGTTACGACGTTTTTTTTTCTTTGACCGATGTGGGGTTCGACTTAATTTTCAGAAAATAGAAAAGTCACATAGCAAAAGTTGTTCTAGAGAGAACATCTTTTGGTTGCACTAAGTCGTATGATTCATGTCCCCTTTAAACAACATTGTTTTTCTTTTGAACAAGTGGACCTTAGACTGTTCCAAACTTTTAGTGTCTTACTTATATTTACTTCAAATACAAGTTTGGCTTTTCCAAACTGAATGATAAACTGTTCGGCCCTTCTAATAAGTTTACTCAAGTTCTGTCTATATTTAAAGCTAAGACAACACTAACGCCAAACTCGAATAAACAAAAGAAGATCGATAGGAAGTATTCAAATTCAAGAAATCAGTTATATCATCCATTTTGTTAGCATGAATTCTTGGTATGTTCAGAATCATAAAAGGTAAAGAATTTATATTTTTTTATTCTTTCGAAGCTATGTGAAAACTGAAACCGAGCTCAATAACGGTTTTTAATTGTACCATATGAGTAATATGTTTGTTCGAGCGTTGCGGTTAAGTAGATTTTTAGATGATAATACGAATTTTATGTGCAAGTCAATTTGTTTTTCGCTAATGTATTTCGGTATACTTTGCATTAAGTTCTAAACATAAGCCCACAATATAATTCGTATTTGCGCAGCAAAAGTGATCTTTTTTCATGCCATTATAATGTTGCTACATTTAAATCGATACAAAGTATACAAAAGCTTAAATGATATTTGATTCAAGTCTCATATATTGGCCATGATTCCTCAATCCTCACAAACACCTGATATGGTATTGTTGGTTGAGTTATAATCCTATTATTGAAGTAAGACAAAGTAAACAATGTACCACACATCAAATACTTATTCATCTTTATTGGCTTCACTAGTAATTGGCGTTTCTTCTTTTGTAATTGTGGCTGCCTTTTCTGATGGCTCATCAGCAGCCACGGCAGGCTCAGCAGGTTGGGCTGAAGTGGACTCAGCAATGGGCTCGGCAGGTTGAGCTGCACTTGACTCGGCGGGTTGATCAGCAGTTGATGACTCGGGTGCAGTTTCCGGGGTTTTGATGGTGCCAACCTTAGCATACTTGCTCATGAACTTGTATTCCCAGTCTCTTAAGGCGTCAAGTTCGAATAAACCAAGACCAGTGATGTCACCCGTCAGGTCTTTCTCTTCAAAGGACATTTTAGCAAGAGCTCTGCTAGCATCTTTCCCGGCAAACAACGCATAAGGACCACCTGGTCCATAAAACATCCTGAAAGAAACAGCGGTTAGTAACTAGTCAAACTATTGGCGCAAAGACTTTTTTGTTCTTCATTTCTATCAGAATCAAGAACAGGCGCAATAAACTCTCTTTTGCTTTTTCTTTCTACATGTGCACATAGTTGCTTATCACAACTGCTTATCTCGGTATTGAGCTTCAAAAATAGAAGTAGTTTTGAGGGTGTTTGGAATTGCTTATCCAAACTGCTTATTTCCAAGTGAGATAATTTGTTTATGAGCTCATAAACAATTTGGATTGTTCGGATAAAAGAACAATAAGTTTGACCCACTAACCGGAATCCAACTAACATCCTAAAAGTGCTTGTACCCAAAAACTCAACATAAACAAAGTATATAACTCAGCTCACAAACTTTAACTTAAACTAAAATGAATTTCAATCATAAATCAAATATAAATAGTTTAACGAATGATATAAAAAAAAGTATACCTGCTTTGTGAGACATCATAAATCTGACCCTTGATAGCCATAAGAAGAGGCTTTTTAGGATCAGTACCATCATACTCTTTGAGCTCATCAGCTGTTACTTCACCTAACTGAACAGGTGGAGGTAAAGGTTCCCTTTCTTCAAAAGAACTAGACCTTGTTTGTTGTTGCATATCAGATGATATGTCACCAAACAAACTTGAGATAACATAGTATATTGTCAGAGCTAAAGCAACTGCTGTTAAGAAAGTTATTGGAGATAATCCTGTGTATGTTGTTATTGTTTCTTCTATGGTTTCTAGTACTTGGATGGCCATGGTTGGTTCTTGGTTAATGATGTTTGTGTGTGTGTGTTTTGGTGTTAATTATATTGACAAAATATTCAATAAGATTCCATGTTCAACATTATTAGCTATGTTTTCCTTCCTTGTTTTGAAAAATGTTGAATTTTTAATAAATGTTTTGATATATAAATTGCCATGTGAGGAATATTCTAGAATTCCTAGGCAACTTTTGTTTACTGAATGTATTCTCCTTGCATCATGAGCAGATAATTAGTATTGGTTTAAATTATATGTAAAGTAGTATGTGATATAATACAAGTTTGTGAATATTTGTCTATGAGTAAAAAAAACTGACTTTCTTCTGAATATATGATATTATGTCAAGTGTGTAAAAGTTATGTTAAAATATACAACCATACACAATCCCGCTTGAGTGAGGTATGATGCAGACGGGCGCAAAAGGGCAGTTTACAGAAATCCTCAGGCATGAGTGTATATTTGTTTGATTCTCATACTTGATAGCTTATGGATATTTAGCAAGTTAACAAAGTTCACCGGTGAAGTGACCGATCGAAGTTTTATTTCCTTTTATTCATGTGGAAGTATCTAAACAGAACAAAATGCACAGCATTTACCAAAATAAAAGCTTGTTTAAAAAAGCAGTGATTATAAGTAACCAAAATATACACTATATTTTTTCCATAAAGACTAAATTATAAAGTCAAATATACAAAATCAAATTAGTATATTGGTCAAAGAGGGATAGCAGTGTTCCAATTTTGACAAAACTCACTAGCACACCCATATCTAACCTAGCAAGTGTCTTAGCATATCGCAAAGTAACCAATTTTACAGTCAGTATGTGGTCACACGCTAACCAATGTAATACCCGATACTCAAGCCTCCTTTGTACTACTTTAACCACCTTATAGGTTTTCACCAAAAAAAAAAGTTTGTATAGCTCAAGTACATGCATGTCACATTTTAGACGCGGGTCTGTCAGCAACACCAGACATTACAATCTACAGTTTCGAAGGAAAAACAAAAAGATGAAGCCAATAATGACCCAAGGTTAACCAGGATATAAAACTAGTTCTTAAATAAAAGAAAATAATATCTTCACAAACTTGTTTTAAAAGCAGGAAATAGTATGCAAGGCAGCAGCAGAACATCTCTTCGGTGTGATGCAACCTAACACATTGATTTATTCTCCTTTATCCTCACACATATATACAAACTAAGAAGAAAAAAAAATCCTTCAATAGTTCATATTCTTGATTTAAAACCTCAAACTGCAAGAGACTTTACCTCGTCTTCCTTCCACAGTCCATCATACTTGTACCACCTCATAAGTCCTTCATCAGCCTTCGATCTCTGACACATGATGCACGAATCATCCAAACATGTATAGAACTCGCGCAGCCTTTTACCCTTCTCCATGATTGTAGAATCAAGCTTCTCGATCACTCTTCTAGAAGCAGGAGGGGGCGGGACCTCTACAATGAAGCAATGAGATATGTTGAGCACCTCAAGGTTCTTTAAGTCATTTAGGATGAGTTGCAGCGCTTCAATGTTAACAATAGAGCAACGGATGCTTAAGACTTTGAGATTAGGAACACAACGTATGAGTGTCTGAACGAATAACATGTCGCATGGGCCCAGGATTTTAAGTTCAGAAAAGTTCTTGCAGTGTTGGGAGATTGCTTCCATGAGGTAAGGTGGATTCGCTATGCTTGGCATTGTGAGGGATTCAAGATCATTCCACAAGCTAATTGCCTTGCATATTCCCGTTCTCTTTATTCGATTCCATGCAGGTAACACCAGGCGTTTCAGCTTTGGGGTCCTGAATTCAATACAAAGAAAATATTAGAGGTGGCAATTTCGACCCGTTTGTTATAATAATGGTTTGATGCACGTTATGTCTAATCTCTAACAGGTCAAACATGTCACTTACAAAAATGGCTTACAAGAAAACGGATCAAAAGTCGCACTATACCCTCCTAAATCATGTTATTAAAAAGAATAGATTTTTGTGATCATATTTGAATATTTGATACACTAATTATACAGAAACAACTGATAATTTAGACAATAGCCCATTTTCTCAAGTACCAACAGTTTCTGTTTTGATTCATTAAAAAAAACCCGCCCGCCCTGCCCATTTTGCCACCTATATCATGTTTATGCATTGCCATACTAAATTCTTTTAACAGACGCAGTACAGTATATATTACTTCTTCTAATCTGCAACAAACTGAATTACGATCGAGATGATACCTTTCAGCTGTGTATGTCAACTGAGCATCACTGACATACATATAGTAATGGAAAAGCAAAGTTGTTATACTTCCACGGCTAAGATTCAGAGAAAGCTTCAAAACTCTTGTGAGATGTATATCAGATCGTCCATCCACATAAACATAAGGCTCTAACGGGATTTTTATGTAGTTGGATTTTAACATTGACAGATCAAGTGTTTTCCACGATAGTGGATCACAAGCAGCATTACGCCATGAGCTACAGGTATGAGCTATACCAGAAGTCAACTCAAAAATGTCAAAACCCCGAAAAATCTTTGCAAGAATGTTGGGATCTAAGTCCTCCCATCTCCTTGAATCACCCTCTTCCATTCTTGAGCTTTCGGGCACATCAACGAACCTACGCCCGCAACTAGTAGTCAATAAAAAGTAGCTTTTAGTTACATAATGTTTAAAACTAAATAAATGACTACTAGACTTCTATGTCGAGTGATATTCCATAGCTCGAGCCAGTAATTAATAAGGTAAAATATTAACTTTTAGGTCACAGCATTTGCCATATCTGAAAATGAAAGGATCACATTGATATCTCAGAACATATTATCAACACCAAGGCAGGCAGATAAATCATCTTTAGTACCGTTAAGGTGAATCGTTTATGAGTCCTATTCTTATAGAATCCATACAAATATCATAAAATTACGCAACATTAAGGCAGGATAGAAATATAAAGAATTTTCCTCATGGGCCTATAATTCCTTCTTATTTCAATCGAAACACGGGTGCTATAGAAGAAATTTCTAAAAGGCTATTACTAAATTTCAAAAAAGTAATACGGAGTAGTATGTAATAACTGTCTTATCGGATTTCAACTGATATTGTTTAAGAAAAAAGTCAAGTTATCCTAACTTTCACCCTCAAAATTCATAACACTTATTCCCAAACAAAAACTACATCACATTTGGGGAAATTGCAGAATTCGATTCGAAAGGCGACACGAAATAGCACAAATTAAGTCTAATTCAACTTTGTGAACCCCAATTTTAGAATCAGCCAACATATCAAGTACTAAAAAATAAAGGGCTTATTGTCTGAAAAATGTATCTTACTTGTCGTTTCTTTTTGAGTTGTACGTACCATCATTAGGATCAGACTATTTAATACAGTAACTTAGGGGCCGTTTAGTTGGAGAGAAATACTCCATTTTTCCAGAAAATTTTTCATATGAAAAGGGAAAAACAGAAAATTCGTTTAGTCGCACTTTTTTCCAATAATTTTCCAAAAATATGAAATTCTCATTTTCCAAGTTTTAATAGAAAAAATGAAAATACCATTACACCCTTCTCACTTTTTTCATTTCCAAAATAATAACACCATTTCCTTTCACCCTACACTTTTTTCATTTCCAAAATATAACTCCAACTAAACGGATTTTCAAATTTCTCAACTCTTCTCTAGAGGAGAAAAATCATTCCCTTCTCCGGGAATTTAGAAACGCAAAAATAAGAAAACCTTTCACCAACTAAACGGCCCCTTACTTTTTGAATTTTCCCAAAAATGCAAAAGTATTAGTTTTGCTATTCAAAAAGGGCTAGCCGCACAGCTTGTTGCCAGTTTGGCGTCCACCTCTTTGTAAATGTCATAAATGCGTGATTCAATTCCCAAAAGTACTTGATTCGATACCAAAAAATACGCCGATCGATACACAAGTTTAAAAAGTTAGTTATCAAATAGTCTGATCCTAACGATGGTATTACACAACTAAAAAAAAGGACAATTAAGATACAACTACTAGTTAATTTGGTTGAAAGTCAACAAGAAAATTATAAAATATTGACAAGATCCAACAAATCAAATTGAAATTAGATTGAAATGAAATAGAAAAACATAGGGTACCTTACCTTACATAGAAAGAAGGAAAGAAGGTGTTTGTGTGTTTGGTGTTCCTCGGATCTTCTTTTTTCTAATAAAAGAAAGTAAACTGGTTTGTGTTGTGTTGAAAATGAAAGACAAGTAGTAACTAGTACTAGGATGGTTTGTCGTGGGCTTCTGTCCACTAACTTTGTACTATGTTCGATTCTTACCAACGTTATCCACCCCTTTCCCTTTCCTTATAAAGTTCTTCTCTAATTAGCCAATTATTTTTTTAAGGCCGAGTGTAATGGTCAACTTTAAAATCATCTTCATTTCAGCAGCACGTCAGATTTTCAGCACACCACTTAATAGCCTAACCACTTAACCAAACAAATAGAAATACCAATATACACAATACCCCACAATATACCCTACACTCACTTACAAACATACATGTTTTCCCTTCTTTTATGTTAGGTGAAAGAGACCACCTAACCAACCTCACTTTCCTCCCTTCGCACGCCAACCAACCCCATCCATCATGGTCTTCGCGTGCTAACCTTGGCCTTCACTTGTGGTGAAGGCCCACCATAACGGCTAGACTAAGAGTACAATTACAAAAACAAAAAAAATAAATAAAAAATTGTGTATCTGTAATGGATGAATGTATAATGGGTTTAGCGTGTGAGTCGTATAAATGGTTAGGTCACCAACTTGACCGAACTAATTTTATTTGTTTTGTGTGTGAGTGTATTGTGCAGTTTGTTTGTATTCAAATAGATATGTTTGTGTGATTGGTTTGGTGATTGATTTTGTTAATAAATGGATGTTGATGTGAAACTGAGGTGACGTTGATGAATATGTCAACACTATACCAAATCAAATAAATAACATTGAAAAATTGAAATCATAAAACTGACATATAATTATTTCAAAAAAGAACTCACACACATTCACAACACCTATGTTGAAACGTTGTTTGGTTGATAACACCGATCAAATATGATGTGAAGTTGTACGTTAATCTGATAACGCCGACTAAAACTAGCCATTAAGTTGAGAGATGATGTCAATTGGTTAATTATAGTAACAAATTATATCAAAGAGTAGGTGGTCATGTAAAGCAACACATAACTATAGTATAACTGCAAATAGAAAAATCTATAAATACAAAGTGTCCTTATGACACGCATAAAAACTACTAGCGATAAAAAAGCTACTACAACAACAATAACAACAAGAACACTTTATTCCGAGGTGTGAAGTGGAGAGAATGGATGTCATAATTGGGTTTTTGATTAAGACGACATTTTTATGCCATTTTTTTCATATTGAAAAAGTATGAAGAACGGGAGGTGTAAAGTTTTTTTTATCATCCTGGCGTCGAGCTATATTTTCCGCAGGACCTCCCCTACAGTATCGTCACCGAAGTAGAGTTTAACCATTAAGTTCGGGATGGATTGGTGTGGTTCCTCTACTCCTAGGACACTAGAATATGGAACCATGAACGGAGAAAGTCATGAGAGAAAATAGTGATTACGAGGCCCCAATTCTTGACTTGGAGGGGGGGAGAGGGGAGGACACCAAAGGAATCTGCCCTTCCATCCCTTGGATAGATAGAGAGGGAGGGCAGAGCTTTTGGTTTTTCATGTTTTCAAAGAGTGTGCATGCCCCCGTCAATTCTTTTGCGTTTCGGACTTGCGACCGTACTCCCCAGAGTGTTTCACGCGTTAGCTGGCCATGATTCGCGTAATTTTGGGTTCAATTAGATGAATCTGTCAAGTCAAGGCCAATGTACGTAGCAACAATGATGGTGCATCGCCTATTCTTGTTCTTGCTCGGGAGCCTAGGACAATAGGTTCAAGAGATGAGAGAATTATAAGAACCCCCTGTTGATGTGACTAAAGGGGGGTTTTGGTCAAACATTCTTTTGTCTCCTCCTTGTTTCCAATACAACATAATTTTTTGTCAAGTTCTGTTCTGTATTTGTGACAGTTTTAACCAGACGACCTATCTAAGATTAGGGGGAGATCCTCAATAGTGATGACCTTTTCACTCTTCCACGGACCGCGGCTGCTGGCACGGAGTTAGCCGGGGCTTCTTCCTCGAGTCTTGTCATGATCCAGTTACTGTACGCGATCGTATACTGAGGTGCTCCCCGCCGGTTGTTGGATGTCCCATGCCACGTTTCGTGAACAACTATGCCCGAGAATTAATGAATTGTGATATTTGACTTATTAAACTTTATATTTTATTTTCCGTATTTGCAGGTTTATAATTTTTTGATATAAATAAAATTATAAAATAAAATAAATAAACAAAATAAAAAAAAAACCGCAAAAAATGGAGATGCCCTGTGTAAAAAAAATGAGGTTTGTATAACCTCCCTAGTCATGCTTTTTAATCCTCTCTTTTTTATTTATATTACCTTGACCAGTTATCCTTGTCCAGTAATAGGACTAATTTTGGGCCCATTAAATAACATAATAGCAAACAGAGATACGGGTCATAAAAGGCCCAACTTATGAACACAGTATCAGCTAGTAAAAGCCCAGTTTTACAAATTACGTGTTTAAAAGTGTCACACATTCCACATTTGGAAAAAACTAGAATTCTGGAAAGATGGTGAACATGGCATCATCCTGTTCTCTTGCAGTTGTGAATACGTATCCACTGTCGAGTTACACGTTTGGAACAAAGGAACCAAAGATGGAAAAAGATACTTCTGTTGCTGCCCGTCTCGCTCGTATGAAACTCAAGTATGTATCATTTCACTTCTTCCTTTTTTATTGATCTTTTTTTTAACGACAATTTTTTCACGCCTTATAGAACCTATCTCACAAACGCTTTTAGTGAGGCTTGAACCCTCAACCTCTAAGTTGGTGGAAAACTCACGTACCACTAGACCAAAGGCGGTTTTTATTTATAGTTTAATTTTATATAAAAATCTTAAACTATGTTTTGTAACATTTAATATTATTGTTGTGCCTTTTCATAATGATACTAGCTCCATCTTTATTGATGAAGTGTTTTATAATCCTATTTTTTTTCTGGTTTATTTTGAAACGTACCAGCTTATATAAACTTATTATTTATAATAGGTTTATATGATAATTATTTTAAAAATAAATAAATAAATAAATAGGTTTATATAAGCTTGGAAGTTTCAAAATACTGTAAGCCTTAAAAAACAGGTTTATGTAGCTTGAAACATAAGCAGAAAACATGAGAGGGTATTTTTCGTGAAACTAGCTGGAAGTTTGAGTTTAGTTTTTCGTAAAGTTGTTTGGCTAATTAGTTGAAGTTGAAACTTGTTATGGTAAATCATCTAAAGTTACATCAGCTAATTCACATATATTTCAACTTCTCAAGCTTTTGCATGTGAATCTATTGGATTTTTAAGAGTATTTAAGTAATTTGACTAACTATAAGCCCTTATAATACCCCATAAGCCTGTTTCAGTTGGTTTGGGCTTATGGATGGTTATAGCTTATAAAAGCTTCCGTAAGCTTGTGTGACAAACGAAGCTTATTTTATAGTATCTCATTGTAATAGATGGACTAATTTTACCCAAACACCACCGTAAAGGTTAATGGGTGGTCATAGGCAGTGCTTGTCTTACGTTATTTGATGGGCTTATTGAAAACTTCATGAGCTAATGTTTTATAGCCTATGAGCTTATTCACTTGAGCTTATATGCTTAGATAAGCTATAAGCACAAGTTGATAAGCTCATAAACCATAAAACTTGAGGTTATGAAGTTTTCATTAATCTCATAAGCCCATCAAATAAGCTCACACAAACATCCCCATCAAAAGTTTACCCAAGCACTCATTGGACTGCTTCTTTTTTTTTTTGGTTTTTATTGCTTAATAGATATAATTTATATTATTGTTTGATTTGTGTTGCAGCTATATGAAGGAAGGGATGAGGACTAGCGTTGAAGGAGTTTTGCTGGTCTTTCTATCTTTTACTCTATTGTATATTATGTCAATGTGTTGTTTATGTTGCTTCATTGTTTCAAGGCATGTATAAATGTTTGATTATGGCTTGAGCCTGTTTGCTAGTGTATGTTTGTTTAATTTGTGTACATTGTTGCCAATTTCTCGTGGCCTGATATGTAAATTGATAACTTGTATGATGATATATGGAATTGGCGATTTTTCATGCCCCTTTTTGTGGTTCTATGTTCCTGTCTTTTTATCATTTTATGTTTGTATCAAGGATGGATCCATACGCGGTGCTTGTGTGTCTTGTTTATGTCGCCTTCTGAAAATGGTTAAATTTAACAGGTTCAGGAGCATAACCATCCTCATATTTTGCTTTTACAAATTGGGAATACTTTCTGCAAACTTCCTGGTGGTCGTTTGAAACCAGGAGAAAACGGTATTATTAATAACTTCTTTGATCTTTTCACTGTTACGGTCCCATGTTTTGCGTACCATATCATGTAGTTATGTTTGTGATTTTGCAGAAGTTGAGGGGTTGAAAAGGAAATTGACTAGCAAACTTGCAGCTAATTCTACTGGACTTCAGCCCGATTGGCAGGTATCTTTATTTTTCAGTCGATATTTTATACTTTTTTGAGTTTGCACATTTCTTGGATTTTCATGGGTCTGTTCCTTGTAAATTATGCAGATAGGAGAGTGTGCGGGTGTATGGTGGAGGCCTAATTTCGAGACGATAATGTACCCATACTGCCCTCCACATATAACCAAACCAAAGGTGAAACGAGTGCTCATTTGTGTAAATGCATCTTTATTATATTGATCTTCTATAGTAACAACCTTTCTCGTCTGGTTGATCATGCAGGAGTGTAAGAAACTTTACGTTGTTCACTTGTCTGAAAGAGAGTACTTTGCTGTGCCAAAAAATTTGAAACTTCTTGCTGTTCCGTTGTTTGAGCTTTATGACAACGTTCAGGTAAGCGGAATTAGATTATATTTCTGTTTTTCTTTTCTTGGGTGGAATTAATCAGAATTGTATATATCGATGCAGAGATATGGACCTGTCATATCCACCATTCCGCAGCAACTGTCTAGATTCCAGTTCAAAATGATTCAGGCATAAACTCTATGGGTCGATATTTGTGGATGATATAGCTAGAAGGATGTTCTTCCGCAGAATTACGATTTTCTGCATTGCTGATGATCAAACTGGTGTCTTTTATTGTTCATTAGCTAGTCTTAGTAGTTTAACCAAGTTAAAGTATGTACTGTGTGTAATAAGCGTTTTACCAGAGGATTGAGCTTTTTAGATGTCATGTGTTCGAGCATCTAACATATTTGTTGGATGTGATAATATTAATACCACATTTGCAGAGAACGTCATTATATTATGATTGAATAACCGCATTTGCAGCTCTTCAAATTTCAATGATCAGTTAATGACCATGTCTGATCAGTTGCTGCAAAATAAACTTGTGTACATAATACAGAAAACGTCATATTCTGCAATTTCACACTAACTCTACTTATCACATCATGTCTTTTGTTATTTATCTCATGAGCCATCACACAAAAAGTCTCGAGCATATAATACTCTAATAACATGTGGGAAAACAAAAGTAAAGGTAGATAGCGACAACTTATTAGCTTGGAACAAAACGTAAGCCTGAGACATGCTGCTTACGTTGCTAGGACCAGAGAGTGAGAACCCGAGATAAACAACTAAGTCACTTGTGTAGGTGTCATTGTAGTTGGTAACACAAGGTATTTGTTAATTAGTTGGTAACACAAGGTATTTGTTAATTAGCTTGTGTAACGTAATATATGTATGTAAAATAAGAACCAGTAAAAAATGCACTTTCTACTCCCTTTTATATATTCATTTCTAAATTTCAACTTGACAGGCTGCACCTGTTTCAGAAGGATGAATATGATGGCTTTGGAATTTAACCACCTTATAATGTCATTAGTTGACTAATAACCTTTTACTTGATCTTAATCATAATTAAGCACATAACAGATCAACACCTAATAAATGCTATAGTTTTTTTTACCCCTTTTTAGTAAACAACTAGCCATGTTTGTGTCATGGTTACCTAATTACGTATACGTCAGCAAGAAAACGAACTTTAGTTGAATAAACAACACTTATACATTAGTATCTTCGAAATTAAATCGAACGTATTATAGGGACAGTAGAAATTCTATGAAAGGAACAGTAAATCGAGTATTTACTTCTTCGTGTACTTAGAAATATTCACACTTGTAATTATCGTATAAAAAATGTGAACAGAGGTTTGCCAACTTCATTATTTAATAAAGACTACATTTTTAAGGAATCTTTCCTTTATTTACACTTATAAAGTCACAAGGATGGTATATCAGATTCACATTTCACAATGAGATTTAATTCATCAGAAAAGCCAAAGCTAAAGCATAAGAGGGGCTTATGGTCACCTGATGAAGATCAAAAGCTCAGAGACTACATCATGAATCATGGTCTTGGCTGCTGGAGTTCGGTCCCCATTCATGCAGGTAAGTTAATATCAGTGCTACACGATCGATATAAACATCCATATATGTCTGTTGGTAATTAATGTGTCCTTGACTTGCAGGCTTGCAGAGGAGTGGGAAGAGTTGCAGGCTAAGATGGATCAATTATCTAAGGCCGGGATTAAAGCGAGATACATTCACCTTTCAGGAGGATGACATCATCCTGACTCTTCATGGCATGCTAGGCAATAAGTATGCAAACATTATACACCACTTATTTATGTTTCCATTTTCACGGTAACAAGTGAATATGCTATTGATTTAGTTACACTCAATTTGCACAGGTGGTCTCAGATATCGCAACATTTTCCTGGAAGGACAGATAACGAGATAAAGAACCACTGGCATTCGTATCTGAAGAAGAAAGTCGACAAACAAACAGATTCAAGTCTCGAATCTTCAGAAGCATATGGGTGTAGAAAGTTGCCCAATATTTTATTTGCTGATTGGCTATCACACGAACGATTTCACAATTTTGGCACTTCCAGCCATTCACTAGTTTCAACGGGTGCATGTCACTACACTTTTGGCTCTCAAACACAAGTTATGAATAAAATACAAGAAGAATCAAGCTATAGTTTTGCTGATTCTGTGGATCATCTGCAATTGAAATACGGGCATCAACATGTAGAAAGTAACTTTTATGATATTATCTCTGATGATTATACATGTCAAGCTTAATAATAACTTGTGATGATTCGTAAATAGATTTAACTAAAATCGCGTGTATTGTGCCGTGATAATAAAAAAGTGCAGTATATATGCTTTGTATTTGTGTTCCATATTTGCTTAAATGGGCTAATAATGTTATATATCAGTGTTGTCTTCGAAAGAATTATATAACCCGCAATTCTGTGCAGTGTATAGGACACTCGTACCTGAGTGGACCTATAGCAAGACATGGCATGAACAACATATTTAAAGATGCAAAAATTCTAGTGGGAAGTCAAAATTGAATATGTTCCTCCTAGCCTCGGTTGAAAGATAAGTACATCAGGCTACGGGTCAAAGTGGGTAGTTTCGCCCATTTAACCCGTTTTCATAATGTGTGTGTTTATAATGAAGAGTAGTGATTGGGAGGCCTAAAAAATATGCCTAAACTCATGCCTAAACCTGCGTGGCATCATCCTGATGGCTGCAGTCAGGGGACCCACTTTTTCACAAATGATCAAGATCATGCCACATATCTTTAGGCATGTTTTTAGACCACATAATTAGGTCTCCAAATCATTTTCCTATAATGAATGGGTAAAAAAAATGACCATGTCTGGATATTAACATGAAAAAGCGCAAATGGGCTTTATCTTACCTCCCTTTTCTAAGTAATAATGCCCAGCCTTACTTAACGGTATATTCAAAGAAAAAAAATCAATAACGAACAAGCAGAATATAGATCAACACCTAAACTCTGTCCTTAGATATTGAGTATTAAGAATGTGCAGAAAACAAATTAAAACAGAAAAAAAAAAAAAAAAAAATGTTGCAATACTGAAATATTATATCATAAAAATGAACCAAAGGTTCTATTGAGAAAACCAATCCAGTTTGATCTTAATCGGGTTGGCCAATGTGTCAAGAAGGCTTCTCGAAGAATTTGATATAGATTCCCAATTTCCATTATGAGGATCTTGCACTTGAATATCTTCCAGTTCATTCGTTTTCTTTTCTATCATCTCCCTCACTGCTAGCTTACTGCACTTTATGTAATGAGGGCGGCAAATCGAGAATAATGCATCAAACAATTGTGCCATCTCCCATTCCCATATGTGTACATTGATATAATTAACTTACAAGCGATACTTCTTCCACGTTCGTAACCGGAAACGAGACCCTTTTTCTGAGATCTTCAACGTCAATGTTCAATCGTTTGGAATCCCAATCTTTGATTTCAATATTAAACTTGCTTGATGAGTTGAGTACTCCCCTCATTTTCAGAAAGAACGAGTTATCCAAGGGTCCAATCAAGTGATAAGTTAGCTTAATTTGCTTGGGAGCAATAGTTGGAAATGAAAGACCATGTATTATTTTACTTCTACCGTTATAGATGAAAGAAAGTAATTTTGGAGCATACACTTGTACATTGACTTGCCTGTTGTATTCCCATAAATGTAGGGTCAACCATTTCAGAGAAACACTTCTGATAACCAAGCTTTCGAGCTCCCAAAACCCAATATCAAGTCTTAAATTCTCGAGCAAAGGAAATTTTGATTCAATTGTTCTGAAAAATTCATTGTCTATCATCATACCGTGTATAGATAATTGTGACACACTTCCTAATGAATCCATATTAAAAGGTATAGGTCCGCCTGGTCCGCTGTAATTAAAAGTGAGAAGCCTTGGTACATTGTTGATCTCCCAAAAACCGTTCTCTTCTTTTGAATATATCATCAATTCGCGAAGATGAGGAAGGTTTTTGACCTTACAATTCTTCAAACCCTGACAATATAAAAGCGTAATCTTTTCAAGCAAGCTACAAAGAGACAATAATTTATCAAGTACCTCATCACTTATAATCACCAAGTCTAAGTGCAGTACACGTAGAGAGACACACTTAATAACATGATTGCTACAAATTCGAAGGGAATAGGACACCCTGGCTGTTAAACTAATTGTATTGAGGTTTTCACTAGAAAATAATTCATTAGGTAATGTAAACGAACTATTCCATTGCAAGGTCGTTAGGAAAAGCTCTTTAAGACAACTTTTGGAAGCTACACGTTGGATCCATGTTTTAGCTAGGCAACCCCAGGATCGGTTCTTAATGTGGCATTGAAGATCTAAACTTTCGATTGGTATGTTTTCTCGGTGATACCTTCGCTGAGTATTGTCAATCAGCTTCTTATATTTTCTTTCTTGTTCCTTTGTTACAAATGTCTTCTCAAGTAGAGGACGGAATCTGAGGGTAGGGGTGGTAGACCAAGCGTGCAACCATGACTTAGACAAGATACACGTAACACGTGTGTGTTGCTTCTTCTACCGGCAACAATGATTGTATACAATGGATCAACTCCTGAGCATCTTCTAATTGTGGTGTGCGGATCCTGCTTGTAGTCCTTTTCTCCATCTCCAAAGCAACTTTGTCAGCCATCGGTTTGTCATTCTTTGACTCTCCAAAACCCTCACTTTTAGTTCCATATGGGTGATAGCCATAATCGGTTAGCATTGATTTACAAAAGATGCATGATAGCCGATGAACAGAAGGAGAACCAAGATTTTATATATGTAACATACATTATTATTAGATAGTTACACACTACAACATTCGTCGCTTTCGCAGGCGACGTTTTAGGTCTTTCGCCGGGGACATGTCCCCTACGAAACCATTTACCGGGGACATGTCCCCGGTGAAAAGACCCCGGCAATACCTTCTCGGGAATCCTTTTCCCGGGGAATGTTTACCACTTTTACCGGGGACACGTGGGTCCCGCAGCCGATTGTGTCCGGTCAAACATGTCCGACGTGGCACGTTTTTTTGCCGGGGACAAGTCCACGGAGAACCTGTTTTGGGACTTCAATTTAAGTCCCTAATTATGTAATTAGTCCACGTTTTCAAGGGGAGATGTCCCCGGAGAAGAGTATAACCACTTATTAGGTAAACTCTTTCGCCGGGGACATGTCACCGGGTAAAGTGGTAAATTAAAAATATCTTTCAAACCTTCACCGGGGACTTGTCCCCGGCAAAACATGTTGACCCACTCTGCAGAATATTGCTGCAAAATGGGTAATTTCCAGATTTTTTTCGGAAATTTTCCGGAAAAAATCTACAACCTGTTATCATAATATGCCAATCCACAACCTGTTTTAATATGCCAATCATAACACAAATACGCTAAACATAATATCATATATACAACATAGTTATCCTTTTCCAAAATTACCAAAACGCTTCCTAAACCGTTAACGCATGATCATCTACAAAACTACCTATCCGCAAATGGTCCAAAAGTATAACAGTATATATCAACAAGATAATTATAATAAATCAATAAATAAATAAACAAACAAATAAACACATTTAACCACTCGATAACAATTTCATTCAAATAATCTGCAGAGTTCTACAAATTACAATTCGAGATTAATCTTCCACTTCATCAACATAAAATTCAACATTATTAGTACTATCATCTTCATCATCTTCATTCTCGTGGCCATCATCATCATCAGATGCTAAATCATGAGGAACGTGATCATCAAAATCAATATCATCTTCGTCTTCCACAATAGTGATAATTGGTGGTGGTGCCTCAACTTCCGCTGGTTGAACATCTATATTTATAATGTTATAATCCAACTGATCCAACTCCGCAGAGAGTGTGATATGTGATGAGTTGTTGTCATGTACAACATCCTGGTTGTCTTCTACCACAATGATATCTGGGTTCCAAATCTTTCGATGATAAGAATCTTGGACGGCCTTCCAATTACCACGTTTACCCGGGAAATCAAGGTAAAAGACTTGTGTTGCTTGCGTTGCAAGAATGAATGGTTCGTTTTGAAACGATACACGATCGGTCATAATTTGCGTAATGTTGTTTCTATAGGTACAGCGTTTTAGGCGATTAGTGTTATTAGTGTCAAACCATTTGACTTTGAACAACACAACATTGAATGAAATATATGAAAACTCGAGAATCTCTTCAAGCTGGCCATAATGCATTCCTCCATCAGGGTTATGAGTTGAAATTCCGCTGTTTTGAGTTGAACGACGTAAATCACGGTCGTGTACAGTAAACTTCACACCGTTGACTACGCAAGAGTTGACTGAGACTGCAGTACATGATGGTCCACAAGCCAAAGCGAATAACTCATCGGTACAAATTAGGTCCTTCTGTACTTTTAATTCACGAATCTATGAAAAAGTTAAGAATAGATAGATATCACTAATAGTCGTTATTTATATAGGGTAATACATAGAATAAGTCTACCTTCATCTCAAACCAGCGAGGAAACCCTTCTTCCAAGTCTCTGCCAGGAAATGCCCTGTAAATGATCATGATATTAGAATAAGTCGTCGAATAACAAATTACGTGAAACAAATTTTGAAATAAAACGCGTACCTCTAGTACGCGTTCATGTACTGGTCGATTTCATGACTGTTGTGTAGTACGTACCATACTACTTGCTTCATTGTGTCTGCTTTAAACCAAACTAATGATTGTTTACCATTCTTTTTGCAGACTGATCGAAACACCTCAAATCGACTAGTTGGCCTTGGACCGTCCTCATTCCGGTCAGGACGATTAAATCTCGTCTCAACACCCCGAAAATAATGCCAACAGAAAGTTAATGCTTCATCAGCAATATAACCCTCCGCTATTGAACCTTCAGGCTTGGCTTTATTTCTGACATAATTTTTGAGCTTTTTCATGTATCTTTCAAATGGATACATCCACCTCATGTAAACAGGACCGCCTTGAATAGCCTCTTCCGGTAGATGAATAACCAAGTGAATCATAATGTCAAAAAAAGTTGGAGGATATATTTGCTCGAAACTGCACAAAATATTGATCAGTTGATCTCTAGCTTTCAACATGTCATTCACCATCAAAGTTCGAGCGCATATTTGTTTGAAGAATAAACAAAGCTCGATTATTGGTGTTGCGGTGGTTTGGTCCTTCAAGTAATTTTGAAGTCCAGCGGGAAGCAACCGTTGCATCATTATGTGACAGTCATGAGCCTTCAATCCTGTTATGTTGCTATCGTTGTCGGTCACTTTATGCTTGAAGTTAGATCCAAACCCATCAGGTAGTTTAACACCTTTGATGAATTAAGAAAAAAAATCAGGATATTAGAATAAGTTGTCGAAATGAATACGCGAATTAATTCGAACAAAGAAATTTTCAAATAAAACGCGTACCTTTAATGAATTGACAAAAAAGTTTTCTTTCTTCGGTTGTGAAAGAGTACGTAGGATGAGGCTTAGAGCACTTCCCGTTTCCTTTGTTGACGAGCCACAAGTCATTACGAATATTCAAATTTTGTAAGTCTTGTCTTGCCTTGTTGGTGTCTTTTGATTTGTCATTAATTAACAAAGTACCCAACACACTCTCGCACACATTTTTTTCGATATGCATGACATCTAAATTGTGTTTTAGTGTAAGAAAAGACCAATACTCTAGCTCGTAGAAAACAGATTTTTTTGTCCAATTCAATTCGCGATCTTGATCACGTTTTTTTTTCGCACCCCCATATCTTGGATGTTTCCCCGGGACACGTTTAGGCAATCTTCTTAGTTGATCCAAGATGTCATCACTGGTAAATTTTCTAGGAGGGTCTGTATTATCTACATCTGTATAGAATGCCCTTCTGTTCTTCCGCCATTTATTGGTCACGCTTAAGAATCTTCTGTGACCAACATAAGCAGTTTTATTTAACACGCGCATAGCTGGAGTGTCTTCATTACATGTCGGACATGCCATGTAACCTTGCCCACTCCACCCAGACAAACTACTTCGAGCGGGAAAGTCATTGATAGTCCATAAAAGCGCTGCTTTCATACAGAATTTGGTGCCTGTAACAGCATCCTTAGTCCTGACTCCATCTTTCCATAAAGTCTTTAGGTCATCAATCAAAGGCCTCAGGTAAATATCAATATCCTTCCCTGGTGATTTGGGGCCCGGAATTAACAATGTCAACATAAGAGAAGTCTCTCTCATACATATCCAGGGAGGCGTATTGTATGTGGTTAATATGACCGGCCACATGCTGTATGACTGACTAAGGTTGCCGTACGGATTGAAACCATTAGCAGCCAACCCTAACCGGACGTTTCTTTTTTCTTTAGCAAATTCCTTCGAATACTTGATGTCAAATTTCTTCCATGCTTCACCATCAACCGGGTGTTGCATCTTACCGTTCTCCATAGACTGCCTAGACGCATGCCAAGTCATATGTTTTGCAGTGTGTTTAGACTTGTACAAACGTCGTAGTCTAGGAATGATAGGAAAGTAACGCAACACCTTGTTAGGAACTTTCTTCCCCAATGTGTTCTTTTCTTTCCATCTACTAGCGCCGCAGATAGGACAAGTCTGCAAATCTTCATTACCCGCCCCCCGATATAAAAAGCAATCATTTACACAAGCATGTATCGATTCATATCCTAACCCGATAGTTTTAAATGTCTTCTTTATTTCATAGTATGACGATGGCATCTTGTATCCTAGAACGGGCGGGAAAACTTCCTTGAATAAAGTTAGGAACTCATTAAATGTGGTGTCACTCACTTTACCTTTAACCTTGATGTGCGTAATCTTTGCCATAAATTCTAATGAAGACATCCACTCACAGGCTGGGTATAGTTTTTCGTTGGCATTGGCAAGTAACTCCTCATACTCATTACGTTGAGGAATTGCATCGTTACTTGTCTCGCCAATATTTCCTTGAGTTTGATCATCTGGTTCGTTATTCGGACCAATATCATGAAGGAACTCAGCCATGTCACTCATCCCAGGGTGTCTTGTGTTGTGTACGGTTGTTCGGCCATCCGGCTCACCATGATTATACCATTTCGTATAACTATGGTCCCAGCCATTTGTGTGTATGTGGTCAAACAAAAATTCGGGCTTTATCCAGTTTACGTTTAAACAAAGAGCACAGGGACATTTTATATTCCCATCAATATTCACCAAGGACTTGCAATGCTTGCAGAAAGCTCTAAGACCAACTAAGAATTCTCTACTCGTACGTGCTAGTGAGACCCAACTTTTATCAATTGGCATAACTGCGTTTTAATGAAGCAACAAATAATTATATAGACTTAAAATGTTCACCTAATCCAACTATGGAAGGCAATCCTAACCCACTCTTTGAATGTTTCGTCTCATATATGAATGCGTATAATTGATTTACTATTTGAGAAAATTTCGGCAGCATTTCCCCTCAACTCCCCAAATATGTGCATTAAAGACATATTCGTAGGAGTCAAGGGGAAACAATGTCGAAATTTTCACAAATAGTAAATCAATTATACGCATTCATATCCTAAATGAGACAAAACATTCAAAAAGCAGCCCCAAACAGGGGACTTTCCGAAATTAATTTCTAATAAATTAATTTCGGACGGGTTTCTATAGGATGATTAACTTCGGACGGGGACTTTCCGAAATTAATCACTAAAGTCCTAAAATCATTTACAACAAAAATTAACAAAGTTAGACAAAAAACATACCGATTCTGGTCTTGGCTCTCTTTTGATGATTAACTTCGGACAGGGATGCTGTTGACGTGTATTAGACAAAAATTATTAATAAACCAAACGCACCATTTTGGCTTATTTTACAAGCTTTTTGGCTTATTTTACAAGCTCTTATGCTTAGTTACAACTAAGAAAAAAAAACAAGTAAAAAAAAACCACAAAACTTACCTGGGGCTGTGGTGGTGGCGGTGGGGCAGTGGAGGTGAAGCAGTAGTGGTGGCGGTGGAGGTGGTGCAGTGGTGGTGTTGGAGGTGGAGGTGGTGCAGTGGTGGTGGCTGTGGTAGAGAAGGATGTGTGTGTTTTTTTTTTTTTTTTTTTTTTTTTTCATGAATGAGACAAGATCTGTTAATAATTGAGGTTAATATTTCTTTTGACTTTTACCGGGGACAGGTCCCCGGTGAATGTTCCGTTTGTCTTCTAGCTAAACTATTACCAGCGACAAGTCCCAGGGGAAAACAATGGCGGGATAAAGCCAAAAGTATGGAGGGAAAATGAAATTTTGTGCCAAAACTTTTACCGGGGACACGTCCCCGGGGATACGATGGCGGGATATGCCAAAAGTGTGGAGGGAAAATAAAAAATGACGCGAAACCTTTTGCAGGGGACATGTCCCCGGGAAAAGATTTAATTATAAAATTAAAATTGTCATTTTAAATAATTAGAACTAATAATAAATTATAAAATTATATAATTAAATTTAACCTAAAAATTATAAAACTAATCTAATGTTAAAAAGCTATGCATAAACATAAACGCATGATGAAACATTAGGGGACCTCATGATCGATATTGTGATTTGGTGGCGTCTATACGTATCATGTATAACGACCGACTATAGGTGTTATGGTATACGTATCATGTTTAACGACCGACTATAGGTGCTATGGTATACGTATCATGTATAACGACCGACTATAGGTGCTATGGTATACGTATCATGTCTAACGACCGACTATAGGTGTTATGGTATACGTATCAAGTCTAACGACCGACTATAGGTGCTATGGTATACGTATCATGTTTAACGACGACTATAGGTGCTACGGTATACGTATCAAGTATAACGACCGACTATAGGTGTTATGGTATACGTATCAAGTCTAACGACCGACTATAGGTGTTATGGTATTTGTATCATGTTTAACGACCGACTATAGGTGCTATGGTATACGTATCATGTATAACGACCGACTATAGGTGCTATGGTATACGTATCATGTCTAACGACCGACTATAGGTGTTATGGTATACGTATCAAGTCTAACGACCGACTATAGGTGCTATGGTATACGTATCATGTTTAACGACGACTATAGGTGCTACGGTATACGTATCATGTATAACGACCGACTATAGGTGTTATGGTATACGTATCAAGTCTAACGACCGACTATAGGTGTTATGGTATTTGTATCATGTTTAACGACCGACTATAGGTGCTACGGTATACGTATCATGTCTAACGACCAACTATAAGTGTTATGGTATACGTATCATGTATAACGACCGACTATAGGTGTTATGGTATACGTATACATTGTCATTTTAACTAATTAGAACTAATAATAAATTATAAAATTATAAAATTAAATTTAACCTAAAAATTATAAAACTAATCTAATGTTAAAAAGCTATGCATAAACATAAACGCATGATGAAACATTAGGGGACCTCATGATCGATATTGTGATTTGGTGGCGTCTATACGTATCATGTATAACGACCGACTATAGGTGTTATGGTATACGTATCATGTCTAACGACCGACTATAGGCTCTACGGTATACGTATCATGTATAACGACCGACTATAGGTGTTATGGTATACATATCATGTTTAACGACCGACTATAGGTGCTATGGTATACGTATCATGTATAACGACCGACTATAGGTGCTATGGTATAGGTATCATGTCTAACGACCGACTATAGGTGTTATGGTATACGTATCAAGTCTAACGACCGACTATAGGTGCTATGGTATACGTATCATGTTTAACGACGACTATAGGTGCTACGGTATACGTATCATGTATAACGACCGACTATAGGTGTTATGGTATACGTATCAAGTCTAACGACCGACTATAGGTGTTATGGTATTTGTATCATGTTTAACGACCGACTATAGGTGCTACGGTATACGTATCATGTCTAACGACCGACTATAGGTGTTATGGTATACTTATCATGTATAACGACCGACTATAGGTGTTATGGTATACGTATCATGTCTAACGACCGACTATAGGTGTTATGGTATACGTATCAAGTCTAACGACCGACTATAGGTGCTATGGTATACGTATCATGTTTAACGACGACTATAGGTGCTACGGTATATGTATCATGTATAACGACCGACTATAGGTGTTATGGTATACGTATCATGTCTAACGACCGACTATAGGTGCTATGGTATACGTATCATGTCTAACGACTGAGTATAGGTGTTATGGTATACGTATCATGTCTAACGACTGACTATAGGTGCTACGGTATACGTATCATGTCTAACGACCGACTATAGGTGCTACGGTATACGTATCATGTTTAACGACCAACTATAGGTGCTATGATATACGTGTCATGTTTAACGACCGACTACAGGTGTTATGGTATACGTATCATGTTTTACGACCCGACTATAGGTGCTACGGTATACGTATCATGTTTAACGATCTTGCTTTGTTCCCTTTTACTAGTATTATTTTGTAACGACAGACGATGGAACTATACATATGCCATTTTAAATAGTTGCAATAAAGGGTAAGCATTTTTTTTTAAATATAACTTTTGTCGGGGACAAGTCCCCGGGGAAAGACTTGGCGGGAATTTTCGCGCGCATAATTAGCATGCTTTTGGACTTTGGTCAAAGTTGGTTAACGTAAAACCTACTTTCTGCGGGGAGTTGTCCCCGGGGAAAGTGTGCGCTGAATTTTGACTATCCGGTCAAACTTTGATTAAAAGCTCACCAACTTTAGCCGGGGACAAGTCCCCGCCGAAAACTACCAGTTGAATTTTCCACAACAGGTCAGCGAATCCATGTGCCACGTCAGAACCAATTTTGTCGTTTAGCGACTTTCTCCGGGGACTTTGTGTCCCCGGGGAAAGCCTCCTTGCCCGTCCATCCGATTGTTGTATTGACATTACATAGATAAAATTACATAAAAAGTACATTACCTTGAATCGAAAGCAGTCTATAATGTCTTCAAAATCTCCCTATAATTCTGAGACGACTGTTTTTGCTTTTGTAAACCTAAGAAATGATGATAGCCGACTTCTCATTATACATTCTCTGATCTCAGTTTTTATTTATCAAAACTTACAATACGGTCACTTCAGTTATATTTTATGTCATTTTTAACACATACTATATTTTTTTACTCTTCATCATCTGCATGTTTAATTACATCAAATAGTTAAACTAGAGCATTGTTACATTAAAGAATAAAACGCTTGTCGTGGTTTCCCCCTTGTAGTTAAACATATTCGATCTCATGCTTTGAAGCTTCTCCATAGAAGAACAAATGCAAGAACGAAGATGATTGTCACGTTCGGTGTCCACTTCACTGCAATAACCTGTGAAATATATAGGCTATAAGCTGTTTTCTTAGACATTTTTTTCTTTTAACATTTTGACATTGATGGCAATAAGTTGTAATCTTTATATCATTTACCTCAAGATTCTTGGATCCCCACACGGGGGAAGTACTTTTATGCGCTTTCATCATCCTTTCCAGCAAGTCTGGTGATTAAAAATAGATCGATACAATAACGAAATAGACAACTTATCCAATTTTCTCAACTGCTAATTGAATTTACCTGCTTTTCTCCTCCTTTCAACAACTATAGACATTTGTTCAATATGAACCTCTAGTTCATCTAGTCTATGGTTATTAAGCTTTGATAAGTTTGCATGACTCCTTGTATCGACAAATTGTCTTCTGATATTGCAAATAATATTATCTGTATAGTTAAACAGATTAGCCGGGAACTTAAGAGGATGAAATCTACGACTTTCAATTCAAACACCACAGTTGTAAGGCTAGTTACCGAATTTTTGAAAGCTGTATGGTTCGGTTATCTGGTCCCCGCCATTCATGCAGGTAAGTTAATATCAGTGCTACATGGTTTTAGCTTAATTTAACTTGTTTGAGCTTATTTTGCTTTGCATCAGATTTAAAAAGGTTGTTGTAGCTTTTAAAACCAATCTGTCAAATCTAAATCAGCTTTTATCTAGCTTATACTAGATTTTAAAAAATCTCTTAATTTAACTTATTTGTAAGTTTGCAAAAAGAAAAAAAAAATAGGAAATATAATAATTTTCAAAAAGGGTGAGGCCAGGGGTCAAACCTAGGACCTCCCCTTTTGCAAGCAAACACAACACCAACACACATAACCATCTGCGACCTAGGGACTTACGTTTCCCTAGAAAGCTTCTATTTCAGCTCCTATTTTACTTATTTCAGCTTATTGAGATAAGCTTTTCACTTGTACTTATTTTTCCCAGAAAGCTTCTTAAAGAGTACATTTTCATATTTTTTGGTATTTTTTCTCAAAAGTTTACTATTTTTAATCATTAGTTTTCTTAATTTTAGTTTTTAATTCATAAAAAATAAAATAAAAGTCAAAAAAATATTCGTTTTTTTTTTTTTTTTTTTTTTTTTTTTTTTTTTTTTTTTTTAATCATTTGGGACGTAGGAAAAATAATTTTGCATTTATAGGGTTAATTTTCCACTATTTCACTTTTAAGGCTCGGGATTAGCCCGGGTTTGCGCGGTTTTAGGTTTTTGTTACGTTTTAGCTTGTAATTGCTTCACATTATTGTTTTAGTTGCTTATTAAGTTTTTTTAGCTTATGTTCATCAATTTTAGTGTAAAAACCCCAATTACAACCTTTTTCACTATTCAAATTCACGAAAACGCGACTCGAATCACGAATTCCATTCAACCTTCGTTGGAAAACGATCCGGGAATACAGTCTTCACTTGTATTTCTTTGAAAAAACATATACTATAAACAACAAATCAGTAAGCATTGCCAAAAGAAGGTGGAAAAGGCCCCATGAAATCGATACCCCATATATCGAAGATTTCACAAACATTTATAGAATTAAGGGGCATTTGATCTCCGTGATGTAAATTACCCCTTTTTCTGACATCGTTCACATGACTTGCAAAAACATATATGAATCCTGAAAAATATTTGGCCAAAATAGTCCACACTCTAATATCTTACGGGCTGTTCTTTTGGACCAAAGTGCCCCCCACATACATGTGAATGACAAAATTCAAGAATAGATTGAATTTCAGTTTCATTTACGCACCTTCGAATAACTTGATCAGAACAATGTTTCCAAAGATACGGGTCATCCCACACATAGTATTTAACATCACTTTTTATTTTGTTTTGTTGAGCTCTAGACAAATTATCAAGTAGAGTTTTTGTAACTAAGTAATTCACAAGATCAGTGAAAAACCAACAACCACAACGTTTCTGATTATTGTCAATAATTGATGAAGGGGAATGTTACATCCACATAAATAATCACACAATGATGTGGCAGGGTCAAATTGGTTTAATCTTAGAGAAAAAAGAGAAAGTGTACAAAAATAAACCAATCAGCCCCTATCGCATCAGTATGTGGGATGTTTATGTGGTTCTAGCAATCCTCATTGATGAATTGTTGTAGAATAAAGACTAAAGCATGTTTTATGTTCTAACTTAATGCAATTTGAAATGTACAATAGTATCTTGTGTGAAAAGGTTAATTTTGGTTTTACAACATACAATTCCGGCTCATTTTAGTCTTCATTGTTATAGAAATTAAAATAATAATAATAATAATATAAATAAAAATTCATACTTATAAACTAATGAATATGTAAAATATTGTTCATACTACACGCATATTTTTAACATGAGTGTTGATTAACACACTCTAACTTTTGATTTGCTCACTTTAATGTACAATCTGCAAAATTAATATGTAAAAAATGTACAATTATTTAAAACATAGTTTGGAATATGCAAATCAAAAAATAAAAATATATAAATCACTCTTTCATCACATATACTTATGTTGGTTTTTTGCAATGATTAGTTGTTAACACGTATCAACGTTTGAGTCTATAATTGGGCCCAAAATAAAATAGATACGGACAGAAGTTTCTTTCAGAGTTCATAATTGGAAGTTATCATTTCAAGTAAGTCAAATATAAGAATGTCAACTTAGTTATCATTGAACGTACAAGAGTTAAAACATTTTTATTTAATTCGATATATAATAAGATCTCAACTGTACTAAGTATTTATTTTCTAAAGTTATTTTAACATATTTGACCATAATGATAAGTTATTTAAACAATTAAACTACTGTGCGATCTAGTTATTTAACTTTATATCTTATTATTAATATTAATGTTAGACCACATGATAGAGAAATGTTATTTCTTTACCAACCCCCGATCTCTGAATACAATGTCCGATTGCTTGTTTAGGTTGTTTTCTGCTCTCTAGTTAATTGCTCGCTAGTACATGCAATTAAATTTAATCGTTAATTAATAAGTATAATTAATGCAACTTGAGTAAACAAACGTCATGTATGTAGATAGAAAATTAGAAATGATAGTTTCTCATGTATGTATACAGGCATCCATAATTGTACGAGTAAACAATGATAATAGTATAACACATACATCATAGCAAAGTTCAAAGCAATGTAAAACGTCTTCCATTGATGTATAGATTTATATTATTGAATCATGTAGGGGTGTTGATCGGTTCGGTTATTGGGTTGTTCGGTTTGTTTGGTTCGATTAATTCGGTTAATTTTTTTAAGGTCAATCCGAAAACCGAACCGAACCAAACAAGAATTCAACCGAACCGAACCAAAGACCGAATTTGAATTCGGTTCGATTCTCAGGTTGACCCGAATAACCCGAATTTCACTATTTATTTTTAAAAAAGTAATAATTACATAGGTGTTTAAAAAGTAATAATAATAATATTTCAAGCATAAAAAGTGTTTTTTTATAGTTAGATAACACTTTAATAGTATTTACATATATAAATATATAAAAAAATATATACATATATATGGGGTGAGATAAATAAAGATCACATAAAAACTAAATATCAAATGAATCAATCTCAACCATTCATTTTTAATCAAATTAATTAAATTCACTTTCATCCTTATATTTAAAAATTAAATATCTCACAAATCGTTAATCGTTAAATAAAACTAATTATACCATTGCGACAAGAATAAAATTATCTTTCTATAAAGATCGAATATTGTATACTTTCGATGAACTTATTTTTTATCATTTTTTGCGGGTTTTGATACATTATAATATAAATAAAAAATTTAAAAATACTATTTTGTGTTAACACAACCCCTAAACCCTAAAAACCCTAACCCTTAAATCCTAAAAAACCCTAAACCTAAAAAACCCTAACCCCTTAACCCTAAAAAACCCTAACCCCTAAACCCTAAAACCATAAACCTCTAAAACCTTAAACCGCTAAAAACCCTAAACCCCTAAAACCCTAACTGCTAAACCAAAAAAACTTAAACCCTATCCGCTAAACCGTAAGAAACCTAAACCCTTTACCTCTAAAAAGCTTAATCAAAAAAGTCAAACCCCTAAACCCTAAACACCTAAACCCTAACCGTAAACCCTAAACCCAACAAAAAATAGAAAAAAAAAATTTGTCGAAAATATATGATGTGGGATATCAAATTGATGGTAATTTTATGCTTGTCGCGATGATATGATTAGTTTCGTCTAATGGTCAATGGTTTGTGAGATATTTAGTTTTTTAAAATGAAAGTAAAAGTTTATTTTATTGTTTTGATAAAAAAATAAGTGGTTAAAAATGGTTTATTTAATCTTTAATTTTTTTTATCTTTATTGAACCAAACTCTATTTTATATATATATATATATATATATATATATATATATATATATATATATATATATATATATATATAGAATCTGGATCGATTGGGAATGTTTTTATTTTGAGAAGATTGAGAAGGTTTTCAAAAATGATAGATTTTTAACTTTGATTCAAGTTTTTCAAACGTAAAACTCTTTTTAATGTTATGTTAATCCAAAATGTGTACAAAAATTGCGAATCAATGTTAAAAACTCTCTCGATTTTGAGATATAAGTAAAAAACTGAATCTTCTGTACAAATTTCAGGAATCATTAGCTTTACTCGATTTTAGCAATGATTTGTGAATCAAACTTGTGATTTATAGATTCGATTCACTATAAAATGATGTTTACTTGTGAATCAATCAAAAAATATGAATCAATTTGCTCAAACGTTGATTTCTCAATCTTCTCAAAATAAAAACCTTCCCAATGGAATCGGAGCCTATATATATATATATATATATATATATATATATATATATATATATATATATATATATATATATATATATATATATATATATATATATATATATATATATATATATATATATATATATATATACTAGACGAGTACCCACGCCTAGCGGCAACGGTTCTGACGACCCATAAGTTTCTTTCAACAAACTGTATTTTTAACGTCAGAGAATCATTTTCGAATAACTATAATTCTGATGCGTGGTCGCATAACAACAGAAATATACAGTTTTCAAGAAATTTATGTGGAGTCGATTTAAGTGTGGGAGTATATTTCTAATAGGATTGTTTTAACTTTTAAGTTATTAAGATTTTAGTAATAATAGATTCAAGCATTACAAAAAGCAACGGTGTTATGTAGTTGACAATATTATATTGTAGTTTAGAGGTATAGCCAACGTGTGTGACCGCCTTTTCTAGTTTTGTCAGTAATTTAGGTAGTGATAACTAATTTTTTACATGTGTAGCGTTTATTATTTGGTGTGTGGCTTTTAAACTTGTAACCTTACAAATTTAATATCACCATACTTAGATTATCTTGTACTATCAATTTGCATAGATATTTAAGCATTGTTCAAAGCTATTTGTTTGGGGTACAAATAATTATCGCTAAATATTAAATACAATTTAATTTTTGTGATTCTAATAAACTTATATAACATTATTGATATACCGGACAAAAGCTATACAATATATATTAACTTTTAAAAGACGATTCATATATGCTATTCCCTTAAGTGGTGCAAGACCAACATTTTTCAAAATAACATTATACAAATGACAACGTACATGTGTCAAAGAAAAATAAACAACAAAAAACTACAATTACTTGGTCTATCATTTTTCCAAATTTGTCACGGGTTCCACAACTACTTCATCACCTCTCATATAATTTTGTCAAATTTGAAACCTGGTTCGACCCGGGGTAGTTCAACCGGTTGAACCGTTCCGGTCAAAAAAACAAGTCGATTTAAACTGAGTCAACCCGACAGGTTGGGTCGAAAACAAGTCAAATTAAATCGGGTCAACCTGTCGGGTTTGAAGCGTCCCGGGTCAACCAGGTTTTCGATGTGTATTAATAGTTTCCTTTTGAAATATATGTCTTCAACATTTCCACTTTTAGTTTCAACTTTTCACTTTGACTTTTTGGTTTTTCCTTGATATAGTATATAGCGGTGTACTCGCGCGTTTTGGCGGCGGGTACCCTGTAACGATTAACCACAGAAATAGATCTCGATAAGACCTGATTCACCAGTTTGTATCGGTTTCAACGGGTCCTCTCTGGTTCGTTTTCAGATGGCATATGTAACATCAACTTGTTACCTTGTATGAAGTTTTGTGTGTTTTATTAATTTGTATAATGTATATAATAACATATACTTTTCATTTTAGAGTGTTTTAAAAATATCATTAATTAGTGTGTTTAATTATTTTATATTTTAGATTATGATGTTGCTTCTTTAAATTGTACGTCATGAAAATTTTATTGTACTTTTTAGTCAGGGGTGTTTAATTGGTTGTTTTTAATTTGGTAGATGTGCTTTTAATTGGTTGTACAATGTGAATAAATTATTATACTTTTAAGTAATGTGGTGTTTTAATAAGACTATTAATTACACTATTCATTTCTCTCTCATTTGACCAATTTCAACAATTCAACTTTTCAACTTTTCACCTTTGACATTTTTTCTATTATATGTAGTATAGATATAAATATATATATATATATATATATAAATAAAAAAAATATATATATATTTATATGAAATCGGTTTTCAATTCAGATTGCCAAACCCATATCCAACCCGAGAACTGAATTAGTAGTTTGGTTCCGTTCGGTTTTAGCAAATTCAGTTTTGTTGTTTTTTATTCGGTTTGGTTTTGGTTTTCGGTTTATTCGGTCATTTCGGTTTTTTCGCTCACCCCTAGAATCATGTTGATAATATGGTCTAACATATTAAATTTATTTTCTTGCATGTTATCATTTGAGTAGTGGTTTATTTTATTGTTTAGAGAATATGAAGTATCTTATTATGTAAGCTTTCCGTCTATGTAACGGGCTGAGATATGGGATTTACCCATATCCTTTGTACTTAAACGTTTTTTGGAGTAATACATTTATCGGGTCTTTGACCTTTTACCAAAAATATATATATATGAGTGGATGGCTATCTAACAATCACATGCAAATCATGCAACACCCATTCATCAACAATATACATGCACATTCACATCTTGATATTATGTCAAGTTCTGTAACTCTCGCCGGATATTACACTAGTGTAATTAATAGTGAAATATTTTTCGAAAGGTAAAATGGTCATAATTTGGTCATAATACTTAAAGGAAGGCAAAAATGTCAAGTTTAATGTCTAAAAGAGCTATTTTTTTAGTTCGCTACGTCGAACTGATATTTGTGACAAGTATAGTGCTTTAATAGGTTATTAGCCCTAATTATTATTAGTAGCTCATGCGCAAGTGAATTAGTGTATCCAAATATACATTCAGTACATGTTGCATATCCTTAAGATTCCTATTTAAATTTTATTAACATCCCGATCAAATCTGTTAAGCTCTACTATAGTGAGAAAATTGCAATCAGGGGCGGCTCAACCTTCACAAAGGCCTAAAACAAAGCTGTTAAACGAAGCCTTTTATCAAAGTTATATGTTATCAAAATGTGAACGATATAAGAAACAATATTCTGAAAAGTTGTTAAAGGTATATGCAATAAAACCCAGGATTCTCTCTCTGGCGATTTTTTAAAACCCTAATATCCCTAAATGTTTTTTTCACCTTACTCGATCAAAAACTTGTGATTTTTGCAATAGATTCGTAAGTTTAATTGATTAACTATCGTGTTATTCATTAATATGATCATATTTGCTGCTTTAACCTCATTGTTTCTTGATCCTAAGTTAATCTTTCTTTTAGGGTTTTCAAAATTGTTTTATTGTACCGAATTTTAGGGTTGTTGATCGCACCTCCATTCTTTTGATAGCAAGTCAGTTTAACATTCCTCTTAAGGCCTTGTTATAATTGATTATTCCTAGTATTGGTGTGAATCATGATGGAAGCAGGTTTATATTCGGGTTGTCTTGATTTAAACCCTAACTGGTCAGTTAGGGTTTTCAGTTTCTTGGTTGTCGTGTGGTGTTTTATATGTGGGTTTGAGAGATGATAAAAAAGGGTTCTCTTAATAACAATAATGCGTCTGGTGTTACTAAGTCTGATGGGAAAGGTAATATTTATATCAATGAACTGGCTGCTTGTATGAATCGCTTGATGGGAGTAGACGAAGGTAATTCTGATATTGGAGCTAATCGTATGAACATGGATGAAGGTACGACTGGACTGAGTTCTAGTCTTGGGGAGTTGAATTCTGACTCAATGATGTACCCTAGTAGTTCTCATGGCTGTGATGTGGTGGATAATGCATGGGCTGTTAAGGATGGTGGTGGTGTAAACCATCCTAAGCAGCTTCAAGGTCAGGTGAATCCGGTTTCACTTGCGTTTAATCATCCACTTGGGGTTATGGATAAACATGATCATGTGTCTAATGATGCGCCTAATGATGTGATTAACCAAGCCTATGGAGTTGACCAAGTTGTGTTGGATGCTTGTAATATTACTTCTTTGGGGATTAACACGAGTCATGAATCTGAATCGATCCCTACTAGTTTTGGTGAGCCTAATGTTGGATCAAAGAATAACCATAATGGTTTCAACATGGTGTTGGGACCTGATGTTGCGCATGCTAATGCACCTGTTGGGACTGCAAAGGATGTGAACGTAGCTTATGGGTTTACAACCGGTTCGTACCCTACTGTTAGCTTTGGTGAGTCGTTTCTACAATCGACAATAAACCCTAGCAGTGGTATTGATCCGGTTGTTTTGGAGGCGTGTAAGACTTTTAAAGAGGCTATGCGCGTTGTTGAAGTAACGAATGTGGCTAATATGTATAATGGTACTAATGTTGCTTCTAATTCGTCTCTCAAATTTCATAATCAGCCCCTTCCAACGGGTGTCCCGAGTGTGAAGCCGGTTTCATATGCGGGTGCTACGTCAATTGATTCTCCGAAGTGCAAGTCTAATTTTCGTAGGTTGGAATGTAGTAACAAGTCTAATGGGTTGAGAATACCTTTATGGTTATTTCTTGGTAAACGTATTGCGTTTCTGGTTGTTGATTATTACGTTTGTAATACGTAGGCCAAGTATGGTATTCAAAAGGTTATGATGAATGCTAAGGGGTTCTTTTTCTTTAAGTTTTCCACTCGTAAAGGTGTTGATGATATTATGAAAACAGACCATGGATGATTAGGAATGTGCCAATTATTCTAAAAACTTGGACGTTGAATACTAATTTGCTTAAAGAGGATTTGAATAACATTCCGGTGTGGGTTAAATTTTATGATGTTCCTCTTGCTATGTTCTTTGATGATGGTCTTAGTCTCCTTCCTACATTGTTTGGTACGCCGAAAATGTTAGATTCTTACACTAGTCAAATGTGCTTGGATTCTTGGTGTCGTAGAAGCTTTGCTAGGTGTTTGATTGAAGTTCAGGCGGATAAGGTTCTTCGAGATAGTCTCACTGTTGAAATACCCTTACTTGATGGATCTGGTTCTACTATTGAAAAGATCCGAGTTGAATACGAATGGAAACCGCCAAGGTGTGATACGTGTAAGATTTTTGGTCATACCCTGGGGGATTGTTCTAAATCTGTCTCACCTCGTACTCAGCCTACACAGAGTGTTAATGATGGTTTTCAAACGGCCAAAAACAAGAATAGGGGTAAGAATGGTGGTCAAAATGTTTCGGGTAAAGGGAGATTTACTAAACCTGTTTTGGGCAAGAATTTCCGTTATCAACCAAAAGCGCTTCCTCTTGAACCCAAGAGGGTCGATGTCACTAAGAAGAAGGCCGCGAATGTGGCTAGTACGAGTGGATCGAAGGTTGTTATATCGAATCCATTTGATGTCCTTAATATGGGCGATACTGATGAATGTGGTGTTTCTACTAAGGAAGTGACTAAAGATGTGGATAATGGTAGTACAAGGGAAGAAAAGAAGAATGAGTCTCCAAAGACTAGTAATACATTGCATGAACCGCTTGTGAGTGATTCATTGGAAGCTAACGAGGTTGGTCCTACTTCTATTGTTGAGAAAATTGGGGAGTTTGAAAAGCTTCTTATTGACGGGAAAGTTACTTTTGTTGATGATGATGGTAATCTTATTAAAAAGGTCGATTATCCAGGTAATAAAAAGGATTTTGCGACTACTTCTTCTACTTAGAGGGTTAACCCATTCTCTAAGGTGAGAGAGATTGTTGATTCCGACAGTGATGAAGAGGAGGTTGTGAACACTTTGATGAGTCAGTGAACCTATTTGGTGGTGGTCATGATCGCGAAGATGATTATGATAACTATGCGGATAATTCTACAATCTTCCAGAGAATTTGGATGCTCTTTAAGACATGTATGGTATCAAAATAATCCAAGGCTTTTGTATGAAGTAATTTTGTTCTCATAGGAGTCTAATGTTTCTTTTTAGTAGTGGTTTATTTTCTTGTTTAGAGAAGGGGCAGTATCTTGTTATGTAAGCCTTTCCGCTTATGTAACGGGCTGAGATATGGGATACACATATATCTTTTGTACTTAAACGTTTTTTTGAGTAATATATTTACCGGGTCTTTGACTTTTTACCTAAAAAGTTATATGTTGAAAAATTGTATATATGAAATTTACTTTTCTTGCTTTTTTTTATGCGAAATCTTCGAGTAATTTTCTAAAAATCAATATGATATAATATTTCATGGGCCTTTCATATACTTGATGTATTCGGCTTAAATTTTCACGACTTGTTTAGCATAAAAAAAAGAAAAGAAAGCAAAAGATGCCCAAAATCTTTGAGATTTGCCTTTGAGCCACCACGGATTAGTGCAACAATAATAACGTGAAGCGAATGTACAGTAATAGAAAAACAAAAAAGTTTACCTGGTTTAATTGATCCATGAGATCAAAATGGTTAACGCACATATTCATGGACATAAATGATCGATCTTTTGTTATTAGGGCTGCACATATAGCTTCTACTTATCCGGTCAAAATCATCCAGCTTCTGATGATATTGCAATTTCAGAATAGGTTTCATAAAATACTATATTGTTAACAGGTCATGCAATAACTAGCTAGCGTCAATTTCTGTTAACGCATTCTTAAATAATAAGAGTAGTTAAATAGAAAACATTTTTGGTTTTAGTAAACTCCCACGCCAAAATGATTGTACATTTTTTTTGTCGCTAAGTCGTTGTCATTAACCCTAATGATACTTCTTTAATTGGCATTACCAAATATAGATAGGTTACGATGTTTCCAAGATTCCTTCTCCATTATTTAACTGAATCTTCATGTGAAAGATACTACCTAATTATCTTTCGTCATTCCTTTGTTTTCTTTGAGTTCTAATTAACAAACTTGTTATAACATATTAAACAATCAACACAGCAGATGTATAAGAACTACATTAACGCATTGATGGTCATCATATCAGTTCATCACATGTAATTTAACTAGAAAAATTGCGTAGGATTATTCCTCCTCAATTGGGCATGATTCTCACACGAAAGCCACACCAATATATATATGCTTATACACACATTTTGCGAGTGTTAAGTTGTATGAAAAGCACCTTCAATCATGTGGTTTTGGTCTAGAGATATGCTTGAAAATCCGAATATCTTTACTTCATTCATTTACATTTCAATTTTTTGTCGATGTTGTCTTATGATAGAGCTAGTAACATAGTTTATGCATTATGCCATGAAAAAGACCTAGGATGAAAATGTTCTATTGTTTGTGGGAACTCAACTAAATTTCAGAGACACCACTTCAGTGAATGCAAGCTCAGATCACCGTTAAACAGTTAATCATAATCAAGTGCAGATCTTTTTCTTCATCAAACTCCTATTTCTAATCTTGCGTAATTAAAAATTTACTGAAGCAAATCTTTTTCTTCCATGCACACTAAACGATTGATACTTTAAATGTCAGAGACACCACTTCAGTGAATGCAAGCTCAGATCACCGTTAAACAGTTAATCATAATCAAATGCAGATCTTTTTCTTCATCAAACTCCTATTGCTAATCTTGCGTAATTAAAAATTTACTGAAGCAGATCTTTTTCTTCCATGCACACTAAACGATTGATACTTTAAATGTCAATCGTTGTTCATTCACCGGAAGTAAGTGTTTTTATACGCTTAATAATCTTCTGTAATCTGCGTTTGTAATCAAATTTGTTAGGATGTTTGTTGATAGAGTATGAAGCACCCTTTGTGCTTGTTTATTATTAATGTTGTACTTGTGCCAACTTCAAACGGCCATAACTTTTGATCCGTAACTCCGTTTTCAGCGAAATACCTGTCAAAACGACCGGAACAGCCTGAATATTGTGAAGTTTCACCACGATGTCGTGAAACGAATTTTTCGAGGCCCAAATCCCCTCCGAAAGTTTTGAGGTTAACCACAAGACCACATGGCATCAATTTGTCATAACATGTCTAAAGATTAGACACATAACCTCTTGATATCATATATATCCTAAATTCCTTCATTCTAAAGTACAAAAAAGAAAGAAAAACTAAGAGAATTCTCTCTTTTCCTTCTCCTTTTTGCCGTACAATATAAACCACCAAAACCGTAAACAATGTCAGCTTGAATGTGTTATGACCACTTTGATTTCAGTGAATATATGTTTTAGGGGAATATGCAGCGGTTCATCAGCGGTTCATTATCCAACATCAGCAAGAGAGACCAATCATACTTGTAATTGGTTCTATATATAATTTAGTCAGATTTAACATTAATAAATAGTACACGTGAAGCTTCATTCCAAATATATTATGTGTGTCGGTTCATTAGTATTCACTTCTTAATTAGTATTCACTCCTCGTGTTAGCTTTACAGAAATGATTTGAACACCCCATCAAATTATTTGCGCATTCAAAAATTTATGTGATGATATTTATACCTTTAATATTTGTATTTTGATTTGAACATTCCACTAAATGATATAGGGGTATAAATGTCATAACATAAACATTTTAAGTGTGCAAATCAAATGATGAAGTGCGTAAATCACTTCCCTTTTGATAAGCATGGTTACTTTGCAGTGGCAGAGCCAGGAAAAGTAATCAAAGGGGCATCACCTTTTTTTTTTTTTTTTTTTTTTTTTTTTTTTTTTTTTTTTTTTTAACACCAACGTGTTAGTAACTACTACTTGTTTAAACAACTACTACTTGTTAAAACAAGTCGGGTCGGATCTTATTAAGTAAGAAAAAGAATGTTATTTTTTCTGACGCAATTAAGACATCGAGACGTATAAAAGGAATTCCAATTGATAATCTTAACTGTTTAATCCTAAAACACTCGCTTATTTCGTATATTGTATCCATATACTATAATTCTATAACATGGTTCAAATTGCACGAAAAGCACTTGCATTTTTTAAGTACTATCAATTGAGCTATGTGATCATTACATCAAAACTCTAAAGCATTAAAAAAACATAAGAAACAAATTACAGTCACATTTACAATCTTTAACCCAAAAAACAGGTCTTCTCCTTCAGGTTTATATTAAAAGTAAAAGCATTCATCTCGTTAATGCCCGTTAATATAATATTTTTGATAAAAAAAAAAACGCAACTTTCAATTGTTAAATGGCCCCCACTATATATAATATTCTATAAAGATACTTTTTGGTACCCACCCACAATCTCACATCTCCGTCTTCCCACTCACCGATAATGAACAAGTCTCGTCTCCCATTTTTTTCGACCAACAAATTGGCGGAAAACGTTTTGCAAAAACACATTTGTTTCTTTTATTGAGGGCACTCGGTTCATTATGTCAAGGGCACTTCACATTTTATCAACAATTTTGATTTTTTTTCCTACACAGTTTATGTGTCCGCAAGAGTTTCATTGAGGGCATCGCCCCTTCATATGGCTCCTCCCCTGTTACCTTGTGAATCATACAGCTATAATTGATGCAAGACGCATAAACGAATTTTGATAAAACCTTAACCCAAAGGTATATTTAGTCCAAGGTACGAGGATGAAACCTCAAAGGAATAAAACTCTAACAAGAGAAAACTCTTAAAACTCACAAATTTATTAGAGAACAAAAGATCGACTACAATAATAGTAGGCCCGGCATATAGATAAGAAAAAAGTTATAATTCTTCCAAAGACTCCTAACTAAACCAGAAATATTAATTCCAAATTTATCCCTGAATAAAAGTCAAGGGACAATAACTGTGACAACTCGCAATTAGGGGGTCTATTTTAGGTAATCGCATTATTTTTTTTGGGTAAAGGGGAGTAATCCTGCACTCTGGTAAACATATTAACCAAAAAAACATTTAAGTACAATGGATATGAGTGAAATCCCATATCTCGGCCCGTTACATAGGCATAAAGCTTACATAACAAGATACTACCTATTTTCTAAACAAGAAAACAAACCACTACTCTAATGATAGCATAGGACATAACGAAAGAAAATTACTTCCTAGGTCCTTGAAGCTTGGTGCCATACATGGCATTAAAGGCATCCAAATTCCCTGGAAGATCAGAAACCTGCTTCGCATAGTCATCGTAGTCATAGTCATCATACTCATCTTCAAACTCTTGGCCACCACCGAATAGATTAGCAGACTCATCAAATGGGTTAGCAACCACCTCATCTTCAGAATCAGACACCACGATATCTCCCACTTTAGAAAAAGGGTTAACTCTCTTAGTAGAAGAGGTGGGCGGAATACAAGAATCACTAGTTATAGGAGACACACCCGACTCCATCTCTTTCAAATCACTCACAAGAGTTTCTTGTGATGCAGTACCTGTCTTAGTAGACTTATCTTCATTAACTTCCATTGTACGACCAGAATCCACATCCTTGTTGGTGTCATTTGAAGGAATACCAAAAGCATCCGTATATTCCATATTAAGAGCATCAAACTGATTAGATGTAGAGATCTTTGTTCCACTCGAACTAGCCACATCAGAAGCATTCTTCTTAGTGACTTCCACTTTCTTAGGTTCAGGAGGAGTCTTTTTGGGTTGATATTGAAACTTCTTACCCACAATAGGTTTAGTAAACCCTCCTTGACCTGGAATAGTAGAACCACCTTGCTTTCCCATCTTCTTATTATTGACCGTCTTGAAACCATCATTAACACGCTTAGTAGGCTGAGCAGGAGGTTCAACAACTTTCGGACATTCAATAAGAGTATGACCAAAAATCTTAATGAGGTGGTTTCCACTCGTATTCAACCCGTGTCTTCTCAATAGTCGAACCCGACCCATCAAGTAACGATATCTCAACAGTAAGGCTGTCCCTAAGCACCTCATCCGACTTCACTTCAATCATGCATCTAGCAAAACTACTACGGCCCCACGAGTCCTTGCACATTTGGCTAGTAAAAGCATCTAACCTTTTGGGCGTGCCTATCAATGTGGCAAAGAGACTAATGCCATCATCAGAAAACATAGCAAGAGGAACATCATGGAATGTAACCCACACCGGGATGTTGGTCAAATCCTCTTTAAGTAAGTTGGTGTTCAATGTCCATGGTTTAAGAATAATAGGTACATTTCTAATCAACCAAGGACCGTTTTCAAGAACATCATCAACACCTTTCTTCGAATTGAACTTAAAGAAGAAGAACCCCTTTGCATTCATCATTACCTTTTGTATACCAAACTTAGCCCACGCATTGCGTACAAAGTAATCAACAATAGGAAAAGCAAGGCGTTGACTAAGGAAATACCCATACAAAGTATTCTCAAACCTAGTGTTCACCTCTTCAACCACTTTCATCGGGACAGAAAGATCCATACCATTAGCTTTCTTACTACACTCCAACCTACGAAAGTTAGATGTATGTTTCTTTGGTTCAGTAGAAGTAACACCAGCATACGATAAAGAAGGTTGTTTCAAAGCACCAACCTTCTCAATACCAACAGCCCCATGTACATTCGTATCAACCGTATCATTAGCATTATTATGGCCATTAACATTAGAAGCCATAGGACCACTCGTATTTTGAGGAGGTTTTGAATAATAACCAATAGCAGTAAGCATCTCCTCTAGCTCCTTCTGTGACTACGGCACCTTAAGATGCTCAATTGGATTAGCCCCAGTAGAAGTAGTAGCATCCACTGTCACGACTGGTTTTAATGGTTGCCCATCGTCACCCACAAGAACAAGTTTTCCCTCAAAGATTTGTTTTTCAATAGCACGAATGTTCAATAAAGTATCATGACCCTCAGGCGTGTCATGACTAGGTGCTTCATGACTGGGGCTTGAACCAAGTGAAACCAGCTCCACTTGTCCATCAGAACGAGAACCAGAAGCAATACCAGTAAACTCATCATTCCTACTATTAGGGTTCATCGTCGATTCCTTATTCACACCAACTTGATCGGCCAAGTTAGCTGGTGCATCAATAGCTTGCGAACCACTAGTTTGATCGGCCAAACTAGTAGAAGACCCCACATCTTTAGTGCCCTTACGAGCACTATTGTTGTTGAAGAAACCTTTTTCCATCCCTCTTTAACCCTTAACCTGTCGAAACAAATCACCCCAACCTAGTAACAATCAACCAGCGAAACTCATGCACAATAGAGAAACAAAGCGACTAAAAACCCTAACTTATGAAAAGTTAGGGTTTAACCATTAACGACTAGAACCTAACCAACACCCATCATGAACACACCACTAAGAAAGAATTCGGATAAGTGAAGCTTTTAACTAAAGGAATATCAAGATGACAACTAAGTGCGATCAATATATAATATATCTAAAGTCGGTTAATGCGATCGAATAAAAAACATGTAGCACAAACTCCAATAAAACCCAATAAGTTCACTCAACAGTAATAATAATCAATGATTGAATAGTGGATTAGATTGGGGAATCGTGAATTGATCGAATGGATGTTTTGTGTTTTTTCTCCTTGTCGCCAGAGACAGGGTTTTTTTAGGGTTTCCTGCTCGTTATTTTGCTACTAGGTAACCGCATTATGTTAAACTAAACCGAGCTTTTGCCTTTATAACTATTTTAATCGACCATGACTTGATTTGATATCGTTTATTGGTTTTTATGATTTATTTTATTATTGTATGAGTTATTGATACGCGTACAACGCGCGTTCGGGGTCAAAGGAAACTTCCTTTTCTTCGAGCAAGTTTTTCAACCACCTAGGCAGTGAACCTAATCGTTGTAGTATAGTATTAGGGTAAGCCTCGGGATTGATATCGTTCTCTAGAAGAATAGGAATGCTAGTGAGAAATTACTACGCTAAGGTTGGGGTTGAGGAAGATTATTTTTTATCTTTTTTATATTTTTTAGGAAATTGAAAGGTGCGAATCTCCGGGTATTGGATTTGGGGGTTTTGGTATTTCTACCGATTACTCTACTATTATCTATTCTAATTAACTAAGCTAAGGGGTAGTCTATGTCTAATTGATGTGTGCTCATATGATGACTAAAGATGTGTTTACCTAGATGCTATTACTCCCTAGTTATCTCCTATTGATGGTTGAATTGTCACGTCCTTATTCTTAACGCGTTGTGTCTTCTAAAGTCATAGGGTATGCTTTCTTCCCTAAATCTTTGAGACTACCTTAAGGTTATTGCCTACAAAATCTCTAGGATTCATAAACTAACTCTAAGGTTATCTTTTGATTTTTAGCCAACAACAACTCTAGGTGATTATAAACTAATGTTCACAAAGACTATTCAAGCATTAAAAACACAACGATGACCTATCGCAATCCTAGGCCAATTACAATTAAGATAAGAGACAACCAATAAATATTCAATACCTAGGTTTCATAGATCTAAGCAAACACACAAGTAAATTAGCCAGACATGGAAAACATGCAAGCATACACACATACATTTGAAGACATAATTGAATCAATGAAGTAAATTACTTACCTTGTTGTAAAATAGGGTATGAGAACCCTAAGATACTGTCAAAGACAGCCAAAAATCGTTATTAGGTTTTACTCCGCAAAACTACCTCTCTAAAAGTCTGAAAATTCAAATTCTATATATAGAGTTACAACTTGCGATGGCGTCACTCTATAAATGTGACGCCGTCGGATCGCCGCCATTAGGGTTTCGTCTTGACCACGTCAACCTTGTGACGGCGTCACCTTGTGACGGCGTCACCTTGTGGTTGTGACGTCGTCGGCTTCATCTTCTGACGCCATCGGGATCTGAATCTAGGCCGTCTGAGTTGTGACGCCCTACTCTTTAAAGCCTGACACCGTCAGGTACAAAATAGCAAATTCGCTACTGAGCCGTCATAATTTTGGAGCATGTTGCGACGGCGTCGCCGTCTGGCTGTGACGCCGTCACCTTCAATTCCAGCAGCTTGAGTGTCTCGATCTTGACTTGGTCATTTTCTTCATATATTCACGCCTTTTCGTCCGAATAAGTGTCATTCCAGCAATTTGCCTTCAAAAGACCTAAAAAGTGAAAAAGAACAAAATTAAGTAGTAACGGATATAAAAGTGGTCGATTAAGGGCTTAAATGACCCCTCAAAAGTGTACCTTTTATATCCTTATCAGTTATCGTGTGAGTTTTAACTCTTTTTTATAGGCACTATTCGATTCGGCACAATAAAAGCCTAAAACAAAAAATAACGTAACTTTTAAACCGTAACTCGAAACTTGACAAAATAAATAGTCAAAACTCGTGGAAAAACATAAATAAACATAATAGAAAGTCGAAGGAACGTTGTGGGACATTCGTAGGACAATATATGAGCTCGGGATTGGGCAAACGAAATAGTTTTACAAAAATCACGACTTTGGCCCCCTAAGAATCCCTTGGCCGGCGCCCGCCTTCCACCCAATCTAATTATTTTTGAGGTCCTTGAGTCCAAGTATAAAAGCCCCATCCCACCTCATAATCCTAGTTTACTTCTCTCTCTATAACACACACATAACACCACTTTTCTATCTAATATTTCTCTCTACAAACCCTAACCCTAAAATATAAACCCTAGCCGCCCCTTATAAAATCCGGCCTCTTTCCGACCATTTTCCGACCACTCTCCGACGAGTGGTATCTCACCTCCACCACCATCTTGTATATTTCTCTTTCCTCTTTCCATCCATATATATATCTCCTATAGAAGCCTTCATTAACACCTCTAAATCTTACAAAAATAATTCGTGATTCTAGGGTTTTCAGGTAATCTTGTAGATCGGGTTTGGAAAAGGTAATAGGAACGTGGGTCAAGCTCGTTTGAGCCTTGAAGAGTCACGTATGAGCTTCTTTAGGCTTGTACATGGATCGAATGTAGTGGGTTTTGGATGAAACTTGGGTTTAAAACTAATTTACAACTAATAAAACATGTAGCTAGTGATTTGGTATTGTGTGTTGTATCATATTGTTGTGTTTTTGAATTTTAGGCATACTTTCATATGATGGGTTTAGATTAGTTGATGGGTTTGATGTTTGGATGTTGATTGAAGGTTGATTGATTGTTTTTGGTTGTAGTAGAAGCCATTTAGGAGTGTTTGGTTGTGTTGTGGCGTACAAGACCCTCATGGACCATGGGTTCGGATCGGGTTGTTGTGGTATCTTGTTGGTGTTTGGATGAGACGCGTGGAGCCAAAAATCTTCTAGAGCTTGTTTGGTTCACGTGGTCATAACCGTGACCGTGTCATGACCATTAGGGTCATAACATTGGTTTCGGGAATATTTGGTAGTTTGATTGGATGGCGAGATTGATTTGGGTTGATTTGAGATTGAGTTGCGCTATTGTGATTAATTACTTGGACTTATAATATAAATTGTCAACTTTGAGCAACGTCGGTGTTACTTTGACTTTTTAGTCATAGTTGACCTCGACAACGCCGTAACATGGACTTTAGTATATTTTTGAACTATAGATTGATTAAAAGCTGAGAAGTCATGACTCGTGCTTATGGACTCGAAACAAATAACGATATGAGACTTATATTGAATTTGACGTAATAAATATATATATAAACGTGAATAATAAATGGTGAAACATAAATAATAAAACACTTTTATACCAAAACTATCTATAACAAGACTTGTCTTGTTATTTACTATTTAAATGGGAATTAACAACTTAAAATGGAAAGGTTTTCTAATAAATAAGTATTTAATGTTTCGAGTGCACGTATATCGAAATATGCCATTTATGAGCATTTAATACTATTTTTGAGTATTTAATTATATTTACGTTATGTGCATGGGTTACGGATGACCTAACATTAATAGCGTCGATCCACGTGAGTAGCGGACTTATTAGGTTGACGAATCTAATAAGAGCCCATTAGGTACATAGGATAACATTATTAATGGGTGAATTATCCTTATGACTCGTTAGGATGCGACCGGTTTATGGGATAATAAGCGACACGAATAAATGATTGAGTTTATCAAGTTGACGAATTCGATAAGGTCTACTATTTATTCCGAAACTTATTGGACTATGGAGCTTATCGCTTAGACGTCTCATTGTGTTGCATTGAGTTACATTCTGGTTATTTAAGTGAATTCATGATATTATATTGAGTCGATACACAAACACGACGATACCAAACGCTAGGACTAAACGGTGAAATAAGATATTTTTGTAGATAAAGAAAAGGAATACATTGGGGTAGATAACGTTGGTTTTGGGAAATATATATTAAAATTGGTTTACATTAATAGGTTGTGCCGAATCGGTAGTTACTGAGCCGTGTTAGCTATTATCGTCTTGCTAATGTTTGTTTGTGCATTGCTTGCTTGAGGTGAGTTTCATAGCCCCACTTTTATCTATGTTTTTAACTAATTTGGGGTGAGAATCATGCTACTCTTTTTGGACCTTTTAAACTATTTTGATTTTCTTATGTGCTTGACTATTTAGATAGATATGTGGTAGCTGTTGCCTTAGTCTAGGGTAGCACTCCTAATTGCTATAGCATTTGCCTAGCTAAGTATAGACTTATACCTCGGCCTAGTCCAGGGTTAGCAAATGGTTCTAGACTTTGCTACGACTGCGCTGACTAGTGTCGCTTAGGGCCCTACCTACCTACTATGACGTCGGATATGATATTGATGGTATTGTTGATTGTGATATTGGTATGTGATTGGTGTGATGATGTGTATCTATCTTAAGTCTCGCATAGCAAATAAACTCCTACAGGTCCACTATTTTAAACTTGAATTTAAACCTATGAACTCACCAGCGTTAGCTGACCTTTTAGCATGTTTTTCTCAGGTATTTAAGTGATGTTTGGTATGCTTGTTCTGTGGAAGCTTGGCAAGGAGGCATGGTTGAAGGATCATATTTAAACTCTTATAATATTATGGGACCTATTTTATAAACGATATTGGGCCTTACATTTAACTCTTTTGGGATGATTGTATTGGGTAAATAAATTTGGGATTGGTTTTTGAGTTATAATATGACTATCTTTTTTGCTATACTTGTATGTTGTACCAATCCAATGTAACACCCCGAAAATTTGATTAAGTCTTCTGCTGTAACGTGATTTAGGGGTGTTACAGATTGGTATCAGAGCCAAGGTTATAGAGAACTAGGTATTTAATAAAACCTAAACTATAACAACTTTTTAGAAAAATTGATCCTCGACCGCATGCCCGCCTGCCAAGCCGAAGCTTCCTTATTTGATTATGGTATGAAATGCAATTTGATTTATGAGATATTATGAATTGTGAATTGTTCATTTGAATTGTTATGCCTTGAGTTATGATTATTGATTTTGGGTAAATGTGATTTGATTGTCGAGATATTATAAACTTGATTGGTTTATTGATATGTTATGATTTTGGGATTTTGAGCGTGATTATATGATTGATTTGATTTTGGGATTTTAAGCTGATTGTATGATTGATTTGATTTTGCGATTTTGAGCATGATTATATGACTGATTTGATTTTGGGATTTTGAGCTTGGTTATATTATTGATTTGATTTGGGATTATATGATGCGTGGATTATGTGATAGAACATAACTTATGTGTTTTATTTTAAAGACATATTTTAAGTAATGCGGTACCTCTATTTTAAAGCTTTTATTATGTGATATATGTTTTGGTTGAGTTGATGCGCTTATTAGAACTAGTTGTTTCCAAACACTTATACCTACCCTATGCCATTGTCACAGACTATTCCTTCACTAGTTTATGATGTGTTTGAGGATGTCCTTGCTGCTGCTAGTTCCCCAACATTGACTCTCATGACTGTTGCGCAGGGTGATCCCTATGTGATTGCCCGTCACTCTAGTTCATTATCATCATCAGATCGCCCTAGCTCATCTTGGCAGCTCACTTTGCATCAGGTCTTAGCACGAGCCTAGACTCCTAGACTTACTCGTAGTACTGCCCGTATGTCTGTGCGACCACCATCATCGCCTATTCACCGAGCAGCCTGTTAATACAAATAAGCTTTAAAAACGTTTATTTATATTTTACGATCTTCTAATGTTTTGTCGATAACAAACATAAAATCATTCTAACGAAACAAATAGAATGCGTAAATAGTTTGAGTCAATAGTTTCCTAACACACTTACGTTTTCACATAAAATACTAAAACAAGTATAAGTGATTTTATGATTTAGATACATATGTACAACAACTAGTGTTTACATATTGGGTTAGCATATACTTAAACTAAGTATACTAAAATGGGTAAAAACAAGTATATAGTAAATGGGTAAAAACTAGCAAATGGTATTGACCCATAACCCATAGTTTTATATATACCACTTAACCAAGTTCATTGTATCCTTGAGATATAATGTATCTAAAAAGAAAACCATGGATCAACCCATAACCCATGACCCATGACCCATGACCCATAACCAAAAATACCCATGGGCAAAGAGGAGCGTTCCACGGATCCCTGGCTTTGTGCTAGCCGGATCCCTTGTGGGAGGGATGCGCGGGATCCGGGGAACAGTAGAGAATTTTCTCTATAAATAGAGAGCCATTTCTTCCTTTCTACTTATCACTATACACACATACTTCACCAAGTATTATAACCCTCTAACCTCAGATCCAAGTGATCTATGTAGTTTATCTTTTGTTTTTGTGTGATTCTCTAGGTTCCTCTTAAAGGCGAGATTACCACTTCTTGAAGATGAGCAAGCTCAAGTCCATGAGTTGCCATGCTTCATCATTATCAAGACAACTAAGGTTCTCTTGTTGATAGTTATTTCTTTCTCCATAGATGTTAGGTTGAAGGCATTAGTGAAGGATGCCTAAAGTGTCAAGATGAAAGCATTAGTGAAAGGTGCTCATCATCTGTGTCAAAGCATTAGTGAAGAATGCTAAAGGTGTCAAGACGAAGGCATTAGTGAAGGGTGCCAAGCGTTGTGTCAAAGGCATTAGTGAAGGATGCCGAATAATCAAATCAAGTAGCATTTGGGAAGAATGCCTAGGTCGTATAATCGATGAGGTGCATCGTTATACATATAAGTATTTGTTTATTTCCAAGGATCGTGATATCCTTGATGGTGTTGTAACAAGGAGTGGATCTCCTTGATATTAGGTGTTGTGTTGTGAAGGGTAGTAGTTACTCTATAGTAATGGAACTAGGTACTTAGCCTAGTACCTAATAAAGGGTAGGCGACGTTGTGATAGGATTATTTCTCCTTGGTGTGAAAGAACTTGGTGGTTAGCCTAGCACCGTATAAAGGGTAGGCGACGTTATGTTAGGTGTGTGTTGGAATCACTCCTAAACCTAATTCAAGTGTTAGTAATTCATATGTAATAGTTAGCTTAATTATGGCCTTTATGTTAGTTATTAGCTTAGGCTTATGTAGAAGGCCCATAAGCCTAGGCCGAAGTCCACTAAGGAAAGGAAGGGACTAGGAGTGTTGCCCTAGCTCCCCGTCCTATAAATACCTTGTAATAACCCTCACTTGAGGGTTGGTTGTTCAATTTATTCACTCTCTCACCTTTACACATAACCGGTCTTAGTTTATACGCGTGTGTGTGTGTAGTTGTTCAACCGATCACTCTTCTCTTCTCTACTCTTTCTATTGATGCTTGTGTTGTAAACTTAGTGACCTAACAGTGGTATCAATCGCCAACTAGTTGGGTGAATCGTTTGTTGTTAAAGTGAGTTTGGTCTTACGCGTAACAACGGTTCGAACTTGGTCACGCTTAAAAATTGATTTTTTACACATTTTAATCCAAGATTCTTGTCCTTTCAATGTTTTTAGGTGTTAAACTATCTGTTTTTGGCAAAAAGTTTCAAACTTTACGCGTGGATCATTGTTTTTAAGCTAGGATTTTTACGAGGTAGTTGTTCTACGCGTAACGTGTCTTTGAGCTTTGGATCATCAAGTTTCACACTTTCGTGTTATTTTGGTGATATTGAAGCTATTTCATCACAAAAATCTAGTTTGGAAACATCATTTGGCAAAAATTCCATTTTGGCTATTTTTTACGCGTAAGTGAAACCCTAATCTTATGCGTAACTGTTCCTTGGTTTGATTTTCAGTTTTCGTGGTTTACTCCGTGTTTTCTTGCTTGGATATGCCTGAAAACACATCGACTTTGGATATCTTTTGCACTGTGATAGTGTAAAAGATCACTTCGGCAAAACCCTAAACTTACGCATAAGCTTAAGCTTACGCGTAGAACCCATTACGCATAAGATTCATCTTACGCCTAAGCTTTGTCTTACGCATAAGGTAATCCTACGCCTAAGTTTTCTATGCCTAACTTACTGTTTACGCATAACTTTAGTGCTTTTCTCCTTACTTATGCATAAGCGAAACCTACGCGTAACTTTTGCTGTTACGCGTAACTTTGGTGTTTTTACGCATAAGTGTTACTTGGCTTTATTGTGATTTCTACGCCTAAGGATACTTCATCAACAAAGGTTCATTCGACTACAAAGATCCATTTTATAACACAAGTTTTCAACATGTCACAACCACCATACTCTAACTAGTTCCCTTATACTTATAATCAACAACAACAACAACAACAACTAAGTCTACAACATCAACAATTTAATCAACAACAAGCAATTTATCAACAACAATTTAATCAACAACATACTCCACAACTTGCAGCAATTCCACAACCTCATATGGTCCAACCACCACCAAGTCTTCAAGTACAACCTTACACAAACTTCTACAATCAACATCCATCTAGGAACACTATGAAGGAACCGTCATGGTTTAGCAAGATATGTGAAGCTTTAAGTAGCTAACAATCAATTCATGAGGCTGACTCACTTGATAGACCTCCAATGCTCACTCTCGGTAATTATGATCAATGGGTGATAAGGTTCTTTAGGTTTTTTGATCTAAAGAAGCCACATGGAAAGTTCTTAAAGAAGGTCATTATGGAAGGTCCGTTTCAAATGCTTACTGTTGTCACACCCACAGATCCAGATGCCAATCCACCAAGAGATGCTGTCACCAACATTGCAACTGTCTCCCAACTCTCTGGAGAGGACTACCTAATCCGATCCTTCGAAGTGTTGATGCTCAAAAGACAGCTAAAGCAATGTGGGAACATATTCATCTTCTAATGGAAGGCACAACACTCAATCAGGAAGATATGGAATCCAAAATTTACATGGCTTATGAACACTTCATGATTGAACCAGGAGAGACATTAGAGTCATATTATCATCGCTTTTCAGACATCATTAATTATTTGGACAAACATAACATCATCATGCCCCGAATTGCTGTCAACACAAAGTTTCTAAGTAGTCTTGGTTCGAAATTGGAGAAGTATGTCATTTTTCTCCTTCAAGCTAAGAATCTTCATCATGCTACATACGGATTATTGTACGATTACTTGAAGCCTCATCAAAAAGAAGTTGATAAGGAAAGGATTATCCGTGGTCAAACCGTTTCACCTTCACTTCCGGATAATCAACAACTTGCTTTGTGGGCTCAAACCAAATATCCTCCTCAACCAGCAACTCAACCAACTGCCACAATCACACCATATGATCCATCACAACAAGAATCTCAACAAAATCAATTGGTTCCATACAACAACAACAATGATCAAGCATTTGTCAGTGAAGCTAATGAGGACTCCAATCTATTCGATGCATTGCAACAAGGATTCAGAATGATCGCTAAAGCATTTGGTGCTATACAAACAAATCCAACAATCGCATTTGTTCCTCATCAAACATAAGGAATCAGGCTGTTGTGAACAATGGACGAGTTGAAGTTCAGAATCGTGGTTATGGTCGTCAGATGGGCGGTGGTCAAGGGTTTAATGCTATGGGAAGGAATAACAACAGAGCTCAAGTGGTTGAACAGGGAAATGCTCAGAATGGGTTGAATGGTCTTCGATGCTACAACTGCAATGAGAAGGGACACCTGGCTAATGCATGCCCAAAGCCGAGGAATAGGGGCAGTGCTTATCACAAGGAGGCTCTACTTTTGGCTCTTAAGGATGAAGCTGGTGGAACTCTCACAGACAAAGAACAGAGCTTTATGGCAGATGCAGACTCAGATGATGATATGGAGGACATGCAGGCCAATGCAGCAGTTATGTTGATGGCTAATATGCATGAGCTACATATGAGTGACACAAGCCCAATGTATGACACTGATGGCTTGTCTCAGGTACCCGAACAAACCATATTCATCTCTGATATAATATCTCCGCCAACATCTGAATCCGAAAAGGCTCAGACTGTTCAAAATGAGTCATCCACATTTCATTTTGACGATTTTCAACTAGACCCCGTAGTTACATTTGATGATCAAGATGACCCTATGGTTTCCTTTGATACTCAAATTGATTCCGTGGTTATACTTGAGGATCTAAATAATGATCATGTTGTGAATCACGTTGAACACGCTAAATCTTTGCCTCATCCAGATCTTGCTCTTTTACTTAAAGACCATCAAACCCGAATGGAAAAATGTCATGCATTAAATCAGGACTTAGAAAGTAAAAATGCACTGTTAACCAAGGATATTGAATGTTTAAAAATGCAACTCAATTTTTTTCAAAACTCAAGAAAACTGTGAAAAAGGTTTTGAAGTCGCTTTTGCTAAATCTCATCAAAACGAACAATCTTTAGAACGACAGATGCGTGATCTAGCCGCTTCGAAGAATGCTTTATTGTCTGACATAGAACAACTGAAACATGAACATAAACAACAAATTAACGCTCTTACTTTGGAAACTCAAAAAGCCAAGGCTGAGTTGTTAACTTGTCAAAAACAGTTCTCTGAGTACAAAAAGCATTCCACGAAACGAATAGATACCTATCTTGAAGAAATTGTCGACTTACAAAACAAAATCAAAGAGTTTCGAAATGTTGTTTACAAACATGGTGAGTCAATCACAACGATTCAAAAGTTTACTTTTAAACCTAATCCAAATGGATATGGTCCGATTCTTCCTGATTACAAACCCAAGTTTTCAAACAGAGCATTCAAACCAAATCCTGAAGTTTACAGTGCAGAATATAGAATTGATGATTCAATTATGACTGTTGTTGAATAAAATCGCATGGAGGAATTAGATGCAGATGATGAGAGTCGGTCAAAAATGGCAAATATAGTTTATAACAAACCATTTAACTATTCACAAGCCGTAACTTTTGTCACATAACAAGATACTTCTAACAAACCTTTGGTTATCTCAGAAGTTTCTGACGTTAGTCCCCAACACAATGGTGCACAAATTAATGGTCCTTTACCTTCACTTAGTGAAGTTAAAACAAAAGCCGAAAGTTGTCGAGTTATAAAATACTTTGACACTTTCCCATCTGACCTCAAAATTTTGGAACGTGAGATTGAATTTCATTCTAAAATAAAAGTTAATCATTTTCAATCGCCTCCAGCGCGAGAACATAGAGATATTATTCAGAAAAGACTTTTACCCCATGTCAAAAATTTGAAAACCTGTGCACAATATTGGGAAAGGGATTTTATAAGGAACTTGGTTTCATGAAAATAGTTTTTGAGAAAACAGAAACATCGATTTCAAATACTAAACGTAAAAAGAAATTATTAAGAAAAGATGTGGATCGACTCTTGGAAGATGTTATCTGTGCTGATATCCATAATGTTGTGTTATTGCATTCTTTGCCGTGTGCATCTGATCATATCTCTGCTGATTCTGTTGATTATGTTAATATTGTTGATAATACTGATAATGTGCATCTGATTGAGTCTTTAAAAGTGGAAAATGAACGATTGTTAAACGAGCTTTCAAATGCAAAACGTCGTCTTCAATGGTGTCAAAAGGATTGTCAAAATCGTGAACTTGCTTTGCAAAACAAAATCAACCAGTTGCAATCCAAAACGTTTAATTCAAAATTTCAGCAACTGGATGATCAAAACGTGTCTTTGAAAGGTCAAATCTCAAAATATGAACAAGAACTTGTAAAAGTTAAATAGGAATATGGTGTCATATTTGATTTACTTAAACAGGCTCGTGATGAAGCATCAAACGAACTTGATCATTTTCTTGCTCACACTAAGGAAGTCATGAATTTTTCGGGAAATCTTCGTTCTGAAAATCAAGAATTAGTGCACATTATCTTTAAGTTAAGAGAAATGTTAGGAAAGTATGAACATCTTCTGCCTACTGTTATTAAGAGAATAGCACCAGTAACACTTAGTAATCGTGACCCGAGAATCCCTACTGCCAAATCACAAGATACTAATGTGCTTCCCTCTACTGCAACAGGAATAACTTCCTCTTTTCCTAATGTCCGCACTTCAAAGCCTAGGAGCAATACAAGAAAGAATAGGAAGTTGCAACCTAAGAAAAGATCAATAAGGAATGCTGAAGTAGACGAACACCCTAGGATTTTGAATAAGACTCCCGTTGCACCTACTTTAGATATTGCGTCTGACAAATGTAATAGAAAAAGTGATGTAACGAATGCTAAAGCTTTAAGTACTTTTGATATTCAGTCTGATGCATCTTGTGTTATTTGTCGTAAAAGTATGAATTCTGATTGTCATGACAAATGTGTTGCTAAAACTATCATCTCTCATTTAAGGAATCCTAAGAATCGGAATACCTCTAGGCCCACTAATCATTTTAAGTCTGTGCTTGGTAGACCGCCCTCTTTAGATTCTAAGAACCGCAATTGATGTCCCTGTAGTTCCAGTATCACCTCCAAAGAAAGTAGTACCACCTAGTGCATTCACTAAGACTAAAGCAAATACTAGTTGGAGATGGCAGAAATGGATATATAACACACTAGGATTTAAATAGATGCCTAAAGTCATTGATGTATGTATTTCTCCTATAACTGCTTCGGAACCCTATAACATTTCGGGTTCCACATCCACTTCTATTCCATCTGTGTCGTCTATGTGTAATTGATGAGTGTCTAAATACTCATCATTTTTGTACCAATTAAACTGCAAAAACATCTGAAAACACTCAGAAATGCATCAAAATGATAAAAATATCACAAATAAGTGTTTTATATGTTTTAAATGCAAAAATATCAAAATCTGGTGAAAAACGTATAAAATTTGCATAATTGGCAGTTTTAGTCCCCCAAGTTTCAAAAGTTGTCAAAAACAATCCCTGGTAAATCCAAATAAAGAAAAATATCTTTTTGAGTCCCTAGGGATTCCTGAGTTGTCAAAATTGGTCTTTGAAATTTAAAATTGCAAAATGACAACTTTGGTCCCTCAAGTTTGAAAATTGTCATAAAAGGTCCTCGGATATTTAAAAAGTGAAAATAATCAAATGTTATCCTTGTACTAATCACATTTGGCAGGTTTGACCCTTGTGATAAGTTTGGAAATGTTGACAATTTCAGTCCCTTAATTTTCAGAAGTTACATGAATGGTCCTTGTGTTAATAAGCCTAATCAAATGGACCCTTGGTTATTAATAACTCAAAATCCAATCCAGTCCAATCCTTACCCAGCAACCCAACACAAGCCCAAAACCCGACCCATGGTTTAAAAGGATAAAACCGCCCCTGTCTTCACCTTTCTCCCTTTCCCACCAATACTCTAGCCAAACCAGTTCCACCATCACCACTTGCTTCCTTATCCCCCCACCTGTCCACCTTATCCATCACCTCTGTCCCCCCTCCTCCTCACTCCACTCCAAAAACCATCATAGAAAGCAGGCGGCCACTGTTCACTTTTGGCGCCAATTTGCAAATCAAAGGCTAGGATACGTTTGACTCATCCAATGGTTCTGAAAGAAAGTGGGAAATGATCAGAGTACAAGTGGGAAGCTTTTTGCTAAATATAAAGGAAGGAAGAGAAGGCAGAAAAAGAGTAGTCAGTCTTTAGTTTTTTTTCTAGTTCTAGTCCAATTTCTATGTCTTAAGAGATTGTTACCAACTTTGTATTTCCTTATCAAATTCACTGTTTTTAATTAGTCTAAGAGTATTTTAGTTTAATTGCAATTTTATTTCAGAATTGTATTGTATTTTCCTTCAATTTTTATAAAAGTCAAAGTTAGTCAAACTGCTTATTCTTTTGCTTATTTCTGCTTATTCTGTTTCAATTGCCTAATTTCTTTTACTTGAATGTCTTGTCAACTTAAACTTGTCATCTATGTTTAATTTTCATATCAAATAAATAAAAATCATAAAAAGTTAAAATTAGTCATGATAATCCTTTAGCTTATTAGTTGCTTATTTTCTGTCTAAAATCCATCCAGTAGTTTGCTTAAATCCATTGGGGTCAGAATTCATTCAAGTTTCATGATTAAAAATAGTTTTTAATGCATTTTAGTATCCTAAAAGGGTGTTTGGTATCAAGGGTGACCCATGGTTAAAGTGGTTCTTACCCACTTTGACAACTCAAGTCAAACTCACTTTAAGGTTCTTAGTTGGTTTTCACATGAGTAAATCCGTTTTACCAAGTAATACAAGTTTTGACTAAAAAAGAAAATCAACTCTGTCCACTTTTACTGTCCCATGTAGCCTTCTATTAAGCTGTCTATCAAGCTCATTACAAGCCCAGGTTAGCCAAGAATTGAAGTATAAGCTCTTTGGTGGGTGGGCGTAGACTGCCTTAGGTTTTCTTATTTTAGCTTTTAGATTAGATAACTTATTTTTAAGCTCAAACTTGCCCATTTGGGACTGTTTTGCTGTAGTATTGCAGCAGCCCTTTAAGGGCAATTTGAGCTTATTAAGTTTGTTAGTATTGCTTGTTTAGGGCCCTTGTAGTATGCCTTTTAGTTGTTTCCTCTTTTTTATATTTTAGTGCTTAATTACTTGCTCATTTTCTAGCTCAAAAGTCCCCTCATCAGGACTGCCGCCGAAGAGCTATTTTCAAAATACCAAGATGCTTCATTCAGTAGTTGTTTTTGAACTTTCATAGGTTTGATGTTAGGAGTTAGATTCTCAAACTTTGCATGCTAGTTATCTAGTTGGTGATCTATTTGTTTCACATTTTTGTGAATTTTTATTTTAGCTTTTAGATAGTTTTAAGACTAGCTTGAAAGTACCCTCCTTATGCTACTGCTTGCTCATGTCCATAGCTGCTATAGATCCCCAACTGGTCCCTCGAATCTATGGTTGAATTTGATTGGTGTTTCATGATTCCAAGTTAGTGATCAATAGGATTAAGTAGTTGCATCTTAAATTTTCTTATTCCATTTTTATTTAGCTTTAAGATTTCCTAGATTAGCACACGAGCCAACTGGTTTCCCCCTTTGGATTCAGCTTAATTTTGTGTGCTTTAGTTGTTTCAGAGCTTATCATATTATTTTGCCAATTGGTTGTGTGCTTAATCTGTACTTACAAGTTGTCAGGTGTGTTTGGGTTGAACCTGACCCAAACAGCCCCTTAGAAGCCTTCAGCCAAACACCCCTTTAGTCGTTGCTGTTGTAAGCTCCTTAGTTTAACTTAGTTTTTTAAAAGTTTGGTTTTTTAAAAATAAAAAAAATAGCAAAGGGGACTGCTGGGAATTGAACCCACGACCTCCTGCCTACCTGCACGCACACAGCACACAACTTCCAACCATCTGCTCTTCTAGTTGTTACTTGTCATTGTTTTCCTTGTTTATTATTTAAAGACCATTACGCAGTTTTAGATTATCCCTTATTAGCTTATTAAATGCTGAATTCAAAAAGCAGTTGTGTTCTTTCTTATTTTTCTCAGACTCAGTGTTGTTTAAAGTAGTTTTTCTGAATTTTTCAGAATTTTCTAAAAAAGTTTAGTATTTTTAAACAATTAATTAAATAAATATAGTTTTTAATTCGTAATAAATAAAATAAAACTCAAAAAAATATTCCGCTTTTTCCTAAAATTTTCTTTTGTCATATATTACGTAAGAAAATTGTTTTCACACTCGTAGGACTTTTATTTTACAAATTTTACGTTTTTTCTTGCGCACTCGCGTAATTTTTTATACTTAACGTACGTTTTCATTTTAAGTTACGTTTTTAGATAATTTAAGTTTATGTTTTAATTTAAATAGTTTATTTAAGTTATTTTGTTTTATAAAATCACAAAAACAACATTGTAAAAATAGTGATAGCGTTTATTTAATATATTTTATCTTTTTAATTTTCTTAATTTGCATTTAAGTCGCTGTATTTTATAAACCTTTTTCAGTAGTGTAATATTCAATCCTAATCCTTTCCGTTCAAATCTCTCGATCACTACACGTCTGACTATTCTCGCACAGCTCGTTGGGACTTAACGACCTGGGGAAACACTATACTCTCCTGATCTTCATTGCATTCGTGCTTGAGCAGTTTTAAGTCTGTTACGGTTAGCCATTCACAAGTGGTTAACTTGTGTGATTAGACTTGACTGTTTAGCACCGATCAGTAATGCAGGTGATACAGATCATTCTCTGGATTGTTGATAGCGGATGTTCCCGACACATGACATGCAACCTTAAAATGTTATCAAACTTTATTGCAAAGTTCATTGGCACTGTCAGATTCGGGAATGATCACTTCGCAGCTATCATGGGCTACGAAGATTATATCAATGGCAATATCGAAATTAGTAGGGTTTATTATGTGGAAGGCCTCGATCACAATCTCTTTTCAGTTGGTCAATTCTGTGATGGAGACTTCGAAGTTGCTTTTCGGGAGAAAACTTGTTTCATTCGTGATCTACAAGGAAACGATCTTATGTCTGGCTCTCGCAATTCTAGTCTTTACACTATTTCAATGCAAGACATGGTTGCTTCATCTCCCATCTGTCTACTCTCAAAGGCTTCATCAAAAAAATCCTGGCTATGGCACCGTCGTCTCTCACATCTAAACTTTCAAACCATCACCAACCTTGCTCGACACAAACTTGTTGAAGGTCTCCCATGATTCTGGTATTCTAAAGATAACCTTTTCTCAGCTTGTGAACAAGGGAAAAGCACTCGTGCTCATTTTCCTTCAAAGGTGGAACACAGCTCTCAGCATGTGCTTCATCTTCTTCACATGGATTTTTGTGGCCCGATGCGCGTGCAAACGATCAATGGCAAACGATACATCTTATTAATTGCTGATGACTATTCACGATGGACTTGGGTCTACTTTCTTCGAAGCAAAGACCAAACTCCACAGATGATCATCACCTTTCTCACGAAAATTCAAGTTCAGCTCCGAAACACCGTCCGCCAAATCAGAACTGACAAAGGAACTGAATTTGTGAATCAAACTCTTCGAGACTTTTATGAGAAAGTGGGAATAGAGCATCAAACATCTATTGCACGGACACCAGAACAAAATGGAGTTGTTTAAAGATGAAACCAAACGTTAGTGGAAGCTGCAAGAACAATGTTAATTAATGCTAAACTTCCAGATTACTTGTGGTCAGAAGCTTTATCAACTGCATGCTACATTCAAAACCGTTAAATGATTACAAAACGCCACAAAAAACACCTTTTGAGCTTATCCACAACAGAAAACCAAATCTCAAACACTTTCATGTATTTGGATCCCTTTGCTACCCAAATAATGATCGTGATGACTTTGGAAAGCTTAAAGCCAAAGCTGACATTGGCGTCTTTATTGGATACTGTGAGAATTCTAAAGGTTACCGGATCTGGAATCGTCATACAAAGCAGGTTATGGAAACGATTCATGCTAATTTTGATGAACTTACAGAGATGGCTTCTGAGTATAACAACTTGGAACCCGATTACAACCGCTTAAACTTCCCTCAAAACCCATCATCAGCTGAACAAAGCCCTCAGCTTACTCGTCAACAAATGGAAAGACTCTTTGCTCCTCTGTTCGGTGACGATATTGATGAACTTGCTCCAGGCGTATCCAATGTTTCTACTGCTCAACCTAATACTACTCTTATACCTGATACACCTGTTACAACAACTACTGTTGAAGAAGCACCACCAGTTGACTCTACAACAACAGTTGAACAAACTGCATCCAACGACGCAGAACCAGCTGATGATGTTCTTAATGATGTACCCCCACCCGCAGATTTTGATCCAAATGCGTTCTTTAACCCGTTTGCTAATGAGACTGCTGCACCTGATGTCACGGAATCATCTACAAGCCATTTGAATCCTCAGAATCTGCACTATGTATACCAACATCAACCCTTTACACATCGATGGACAAAAGACCATCCTCTGGAAAATATTATTGGCAACCCGAATCAACCAGTCGTTACGAGACAACGTCTTCACACAGATGGTGAACATTGCATTTATGCACTCACCGTCTACTAATCTGAGCCTAAAAACATTAAAGACGCAATGACAAAGGACACCTGGATTGAATCCATGCAAGAAGAAATCAACCAATTCAAACGTCTTGAAGTATGGGAACTGGTTGAAAGACCAACAGGGGTTTACGTCATTGGTCTCAAATAGATTTGGAAGAACAAATTGGATGCTGAAGGGAACGTAATCAGAAACAGGTCACGTCTGGTGGCTAAGGGTTACCGACAGGAAGAGGGGATTGATTTTGAAGAATCATTTGCTTCGGTTGCTCGTCTTGAGGCTGTTCGGATATTTCTTGCATTCGCGGCTCATATGAATATAATGGTCTTTCATATGGACGTCAAAACTGCTTTTCTGAATGGGCAACTTAAAGAAACGGTTTATGTCAGCCAAACAGAAGGATTCGTTGATCCCGAGTTCCCGAACCATGTCTACGAACTGAACAAAGCTCTGTATGGTCTCAAACAAGCTCCTCGGGCATGGTACGATAAGCTATCATCTTTCCTCATTGCCAATCATTTTACCAAAGGTTTGGTTGATCCAACTCTTTTCATACAATATCAAGGGGAACATATTTTAATTGTTCAAATTTATGTGGATGACATCATTTTTGGATCAACACATAAAAAGTACTCAACCGCTTTTGCAAAACTAATGAAGAAACATTTTGAAATGTCCATGATGGGTGAACTTACTTTTTTTCTAGGACTGCAAGTTCATCAATCACCCTGTGGTATTTTCTTGAGTCAGTCCAAATATGCCCTTGAATTGTTAAACAAATTTAGAATGCAAAACTGTGACACCTATGCCACACCAATGGCTACTACCAAGAAGCTAGACGCTGATTTACATGGGAAATTAGTGGACCCTACCAAATACCGAAGTATTATTGGGTCTCTCATGTATCTAACAGCCAACAGGCCTGACATTGTATTTGCCGTATATCTTTGCTCCCGTTATTAGTCAAGACCAACTGAAACCCACCTCTCTGAGGCTAAAAGAATCCTTCGATACATCAAGGGAACCATTAATTTGGGGATCTGGTATCCGAAGGATTCTGGTTTTGCACTAATTGCTTTTTCAGACGCTGACCACGCAGGATGCTTAGATTCATGGAAAAGTACTTCAGGAGCATTACAATTTCTTAGTGATAAACTGGTGTCATGGCAATCGAAGAAGCAGGATTGTACATCGTTGTCCTCAACCGAAGCAGAATATGTAGCCATGTCGGCGTGTTGTGCTCAAGTAATTTTGATGAGAACACAACTCAAAGACTATGGTTACGTATTTGACAGAATCCCGATGTACTGCGACAATCGGAGTGCTATTGCGAGCTTGTGCAACTCAGTTCAATACTCGAAATCAAAGCACATCGATCTTCGATATCATTTCATCAAGGACCACGTGGAACATGGTACAGTTGAATTATACTTCGTGGGTACAGAATACCAATTGGCAGATCTACTCACCAAAGCCTTAGCTCCGGCTAGGTTTAATGAGTTGGTCCACCGGATTGGTATGCGGTGTTTGACTCAAGAGGAACTCGATGAACTCTTAAAAGAGTGTTAAAAACCAGTCAAACACCAAAATCTCTTTTGTTAATATTTTTCAAAAACAAAATACAAAAATATAAAATCAGATAAAACAACAAAAATATTCTTCTATCTATATTTCTTCAAACATGGCAAGTACAATTCTTCCGTCAACACTCAAATCTTTCAAAATTCAGTATTTTTCCGATCAACTGTTGAGGGGGAGAAACTAAATACTTAACAGTTTCATTAAAAACCGTGTACTTGCATGTTACCTTATCCCGGTTGTTTTCTTTAATAATGGTGGTCACATTTCTGGTTTTTGACACTCCTCGGACTAAAATTTATAAACTTTCATTATTTCTTAAGTCGAGGGGGAGTGTCATCAAAGTTATTTCCAAATATTCTTCGTTTGGTAACCAAAATAGAAGTTAAAGGCTTTAGATGTAAATGGTAAAGGTGGAGGGACTGAATGTGTCAAAATGGCAAACTAATTTTTAACAAAACCCTCCACCCAACACATTTAATTCATCACATTTAATACTTCACCTAACTAATCCTACGCATAAAATTCAATCTGCAAATCCGAGCTCTTGATCTTCAATTTGTAAGTGGTTTCATAATCTTAACGTACTTACAAACAATGGTTTTGAATCTTTTACAAATCCAACAGTTAAAACGTGAGATATGAGTGATTTTGTGTTCTACGCATAAGCGTATAAACACATAATCTTGTTTGTGTGTTTGTGGTTAAAAAGATAGTTTCAAAACGTTTCAAAAACATCAATGATACCTTTTTTATCTTCAAAACTTACCTAGAAACACGAATTGATTGATTCTTGAAAACTAGGGTTTATGCGTGAATTGGGTGTTTTCTTATGTGAACGTTTCTGGTCAATTAGTTGCTTATAAGATGTTGTTTATGTGATGAATTGACTATATCCATGCTTAGAACTTACCCAGAAACATCAAAAGTGAAAGAATTGAAATTTAGGGTTCTAGTTCATACGAATTGGGTATTCTTGATTCATGATGAGTTTCATGTTAAAACTTGGATAAACATACTTATTAGGCTTCTAAGACTTCCCAGAAAAAGTTTGGTGCAATTTCCATGGCTAGATTTCCTACGCGTAATTCTAGAACTTTAGGGTTTTGGTTTACGCGTAAGGGTTTTTCCGCATAACTGTTTGAATGAGTGTTTGTGATTAAATCTGTTATAGAATGAATGTGTACGTTAATATTGATGCTATGATGAACTTATTTCAGGTTTGTTACAAGTGAAAATTCAGAATCAAGGTTATTAGCATCTACGCATAAGGATCACCTTACGCGTAGAAGGTTATGCGTAAGAGAAATCTTACGCGTAACGGTTACGCGTAAGGTTCTACATAAGGGACTACGCGTATCCTGTGAAGGATATGCGTAAACAGTGACCTCTCCGCATGAGGTCTACTCTTACGAGTAAGCCTTACGCGTAAGGTTTTATATGCGCTTACGCGTAAGCTCTACGCATAAGGTCCCCTTTTCCTACGCATAATATTTCTTACGCGTAAGTCAGGGTCCTACACATAAGCTTGCGTTTACGCGTATACGTCTTCTGTTGATGCATAAGCTTGCCAGTTCTACACCTAAGCCTTGTTTAACCTTCATCATGAATTGTTACGCGTGCAAACTTGTAAATAAATAAATCATAACGTCATAAAACCAATAATGTCACTAATAAGCTTAAACGTTTGATATGTTGTGAAAAATAAATGATAACATAAACTTTAAAACTTAAAGTTAACTAACTCACGAAACTTATCACGACGTCATTGGACTAATGGACAAACAAGTGACTTTGGACTCGTAACAATCATCGACATAGCACATTCAATAATTAGAGAATAAAACCATCTGTTGACTAACATAATGTCTTTCGATATGTTGGTTCTTTTGGCTAAACTTATTTCAGATCACGACATGGACGCTCAAATGAATGTGGATGCACAAAATGTTCTCACCATTGCTGATATCTTCCCAAATGGTTATCCGATGAAGATTGGAAAGAACAACCTTCGTGTTGACTTTGAAACTCTCACCTGCTCAGAGTCTTCTTGCTTGATTGTTGTGGATATTCTGAAGAACCATCCTTATCAGAACATTTTCATCAGATTCATCATCTCACTCTTCACCACCACCATCAAAAAGATCAACCAGATCCACGTCCAAATCAGTAAAGAAGCCAACTGCCTCTTGGATCTCTCAAGCTAAGACATGAATCGTTAAAGCTGTCAAACAAGTCAGAAAGAAAGACATGCTTTACAAGAAGCTGAATTTTCTCGCTGATCAGGTACAGTATCTACATGATGAGAATGACAAGATGCAAGTTGAAAAGGAATACGTCCAGAAGTTCATGAAACGTGATCTTCAAGGGGAAATGAACGAGATGATCAAAGGTTACACTCACAAGTACCTTCTTGACATCGTTCCTGGAGTTACAAAGAAGATGTTTACCAAACAACTCTATCCGAATCTCTTACATCTGGCCAAGCAAACTATGAAATCAACACCAATGCATGTAAACATCAATCCAGTTGATCCCATAATCTTCTCAGATGCTGAACTGGTTAACCGACTAGTAGCTCAAATGTCTAAACGATCTGCAACATTTTCCTCCTACGAAGGTAAATTGTTTGAAGCATTACTGGAATACCAACTCAAATCAGCGTGCAAAGAAGAAGCTGAAAGGCCTAAACGTCCAAGAGACGATGAAGATAAAGCTAAGGATAAGAATAACGAGCCTAAACGCTCGAAGAAGTCTGGTGAATCATGCTCGATGCAGCCTCCACCCCAAAGGACTCCAGCTCAACAAAGATCTCCTCCTCGCTCTTCTACTGAAAAACCTCAGGATTCTGAGTTACCACCCCAGACTCAGACAACTGGTGATCACTTTGAGTATACGGGTAGTGACGATGAGGAAGTCCTTGAGCCCCAACAACAACCCACCTCTCCCGACAAAGCAAAGAAACCAACATCATCATCTAAGCCACAGAAGAAAAAGAAGAAGAAGGCGCCTAAGGCTGACATCGTATCATGGCTAGATGAAGATGACACCGAGGAATACGACTGGTTTTTGTTGGATCGATGTACTCTAACCAAACTAACTTAAATAGCGTGTTAAGGTTTAATAACCTCGGATAAATCCTAAGTTATTAACAGAGAAACACTGAGCAAACTCTATTAAGTATGCGGAATTTACTTAACAAAGCTAAGAAGAATAACTTTAACTTTGAACGATTTTATTAATAACTCTAACTCTGCTTATTATGCAGATTCTTTAAAAACTCTAATAATATCGAACTTCTCTCTAAAACTCTAATAATGTCGCGTATTCTAAACTTGTGAACTTGTAGACTCATACCTCTAATGCCAATCTAGGGGTCCTTTTATAGGCTCAAGGATATCCTTAGTCGGTTTACAATTTGTATCCTTGTACGACAAGTAATCTAATAAAGAATATTCTAGAGTTACAAGACTTTCTATAAACGAATAAAACAGTTCTTTGTTCTTGCAGTACTTTGAATTCAACAGCAGTACTTTGACTTTATCTTTAGCAGTACTTTGACTCTTTGACTTTTTCCAGTACTTTATCATTCTTTAGCACTTTCATATCCCAACAATCCTCCCCTAACTTGAATTCTACTAGCTTGACTTCAAGTTCCTTTGTGAATTTATCTTTAATAGCTCCATCTTTAAGGAAAGATTATGTCTTAGTCTTTGGATTGTATCTCTGTAGTTTCCGTGCTTATCAAAGTATCTTTAGAATTATTCTTTTACAACATTATCCAGCAAGCTCCATCTTTTCAGCAACACAGCAACATATGACAATTTGTACATTAATTCAGTTTAAGTTGCAATCTATTCTCATCACTTCCAGGTGTGTTAACTCCTGCGAGAGGTGAATCATTGAAAATTTAATGGATTTAAGTTCTCTTTACCAAAAGCCATTAACTCTGGAGTAGCCAAATGTTTTGGTGTGTAAGACCATGGTACATTGATAACCATATGATTTTTAGCAAATCATCAGCTATCAACAAATTTGAGTTGTCATTACCAAACGCTGTACCCTTCTTGACTAGTTAATTCTTTCATCATGGTGAACTAATTACCATATAATGGTTTTTCCACAACCTTTACCACAAGCCATTATCTTGTGGGCTAGCCAACTCTTCACATTACTGATATGGCGAGTTGATGACCATACAACTTATTAGCAAGTTGTCAACTAAAAACGGATTTGTGATATCTTTACTAGAGCCGTTTGCTCATGGATTAGCCAATCCTTTTGTAACCATGGTGGATTGATAACCTATTGATGTTATCATCTCAAAAACCATTTATTTTATTCAACCTTTGTTCCAAAATATTTGTTACTTAACAAAAGGTTTCTTTCAAAAATCACTTAACTGGTTAAAAGCTGCAAGCAGTACTTTGATTAAAGTACTGTTTGATCAGCAGTACTTTGAATAAAGTACTGATTTATCAAAAATAATTTATTCAATTAAGATTCATACCAGTTATTCATCATCATCAACAATAGTAGTCCAGTTGATAAACAAATTGATGACCATACAAGCAATTTCATTGTCTTCTTCAACTTCCATTCCATGCTCTAGCATCCTCCTCATAAGATCTACTGTAAGAGGATATCTTCTATCTGCAAACATGTGAATCATTGTACCATTTTCCAGCTCTAGAACATGAACTCCAGATTCTTCAAAGAATCTTCAGCAAACAATTTCCCAATTCTCTTGATTCTTCCAAATGTCATCAGTGCTTTGCTCTTCAGTTTCCCATACAGTTGTGAGATCTCCAAGTAGAACTAAACCAATTCCTTCTAATGGATTTTGTTCAAAGTAACTTCGCACCACATGATATAAATAGAATAAATCTACTCTATCTATGATGTGCAATAAATCCCATAGCCTGTTGAACACTCTGAAGCTTTCATCTTCTTTATGAAACATCAGATAACTTCCATCTTTGGATTCCACAACTTCAAAAGCAATAATTTGAGATTTGTTCATCTTCATATCAGCATCTTCCTTAGAATACTCAAAATCCACTATCCTTAGATAATTTCTTAGTTGATCCCTAGTCTCAGATCTTAGCTCAACTTTTTCTTTCTTTGAGAACTGAACATCTTTAACTCCAGATTTTCTTTTTCTTTTTAAACTTTTCTTTCTCTCTTCTTCTTTCCATGTAGCTTCATCTCTAAAATCTTTGATGCTTTCAACACTTTTCTTATAAGCTTCTCTAGCAGCATCATACAATCATTTCATTTCAACATAATTCAACTTCTGCAATCCTTTATACCCTTGACTTTTTAGATAAGCCATCATTGCATTTCTGTCCTTAGCTTGATTTGGTCTTCTTGGTAGAAATCTAACAGGAATAGGTGACTCTAATAGTTCATCAGCTTCTGCATTCAATTCCTCTTGCAACTTTTTAGCTGCTTCTCTATTCTGAGCTTCTTCAGCTTCCTTAGCTTCTCTATCTTTAGCATTTAATTCCTCTTGAAGGTTTCTAGCTGCTTGTTCATTCAAAGCTTCTTGGGCAGCTCTTATCTGTGCTAAAGTAGGTTTCTTATTCTTTACTTCTACCAGTTTACCCTTACCTTTATCCTTTGGATCTATTGTAGGTTGAGAAGTTCTTTGTTGTTCCTCTTCTTGCACTCCTGGAATATTAACACCCCTTGGCTGTGATAAACCTTGCAAAATTACAGCAATGGTTTCGTCATCACTTGCAGTACGAATAGGTTTGGGTGTATCTTCTTCTTCTTGTATAACAGTTAAAGGACCAACAGCTTCTTCATGTACAGTTGTTGAAGGACCAACTTCGTCTTCCAAGTCTAACAACCTTGGAGTAATCAATTCTTGTCTGTAAGTTCCAGTCAAAGCAGTACTTTGATCAGCAGTACCTTGATCATCAGTACTTTGAACTTGAACATCAATGACTTGCTCCTCAGTTTCTTGAATGACCTGTTCTTCAGTCTTTTCATGTTCTTCAGTACCTTCAGGTTCATTCTCCTTAACAACAACTTCTTTCAAATTCTCTTCTTCTAAATTCCTCCCCAATTGGACAAAAGATTGTTTGTGAACCTTTTGGCGTTTGGTTGTCCTAGACTGTCTTTGCTCCTTCTTTTTAGATTTGACCCAGATACGATGATGTTGAACCAATGGCCAGACAAAATTCTTGAGCCTTCTAAACTTGAGCTTCAATTTCTTAATCTGTTTTGCTTGAGCCTCTGTAGTCATTTTCAATTTGACTAACTCCCTTGTCAAAACATAATTATCCAATGTCAAATCTTCAGGTGATATAGTATGTAAATCATCTCCTTGAACTGGTGAATGTTCCTCTGATTGAGAATCAGGAACAGATCTTTGTGGAGATGGAGAAGGTGAAACTGCAACATCTTCTTGAACTTCAGTACTGGGGGAAGCAGTACCTTGGGATGCAGTACCTTCTTGAGATGCAGCACTTTGAGAAGCAGTACTTGCAGATGCAGTACTTGCAGGTGCAATACCTTCACTATCTTTATCTTCTACAGCATCAGCTCTAATAGCTTGAACGACTTCCATCATAGAAGTAGTTAAGGGAGTGTCCCTTCCAGTGAATAAATCACTCTTCCTAGCCATAAAGGTGAAAATTTTGGCTTGTTGAACCACAACAGGTAAAAGATTTGTTGGCTTAGGAACATTTGAAAGTTGTTTATTGAGGAATACTTGAACAAACCTTGGATACATCAGCCATTTTGAACCATGAGTGATGTGGGAAAACATTCCATCTAGAATGAGCTTTGAAAAATTAAAAACACAATCTGTAGCCAAGCCCACAATAGCAGATGCTATGTTAGATCCAAATTTCTCCCATGAAGTACCTTTAGCACTAATACAATGAAGCAACACATGCACTAAAAACTTCCATTGAGGACAAAATAGTTGTTTCCTGAATGTTTGTTCAGTCAAAGACCCTTCATAACCAATGTGCCCAAAAGTATCCCAAATTAGTTGCTTATCAAAATGAACAACCCCATCTTCATCATTAAACAATAAATCTTCTCGAATAGAGGCTTCAGTAACCTTGATATTTTTCCCAGCAACCCTAGCATGAATATACTCTTCATCATTCTCCATATGAACCCTAGCTGTTTCCTAAAATTGTTGAATCCAGGGCTCTATAACATCTGGTTCTACTAATAGTGCATAACTGATTGGCGACCCAGTAAGAAAATTGATGATGTCATAAAAGATTGCATTCGCTTCAGTCTTGTCTAAATTAGCCACCATATTGTGCTTTGAAACTGTAGTACGATTCGCCATTGATGATTATGTGATCACAGCAAGAGATATGACGAATAATATAGGTGAAAGTGAAAGAAATATGGAAAAGATTCTAAAGTATCAATATGAGAGGGAAAATCGAAGAGTAGTTATTTATAGGTGAGATTTAAAAAATCACAGCCCTTAATAACAAAGTTACCATTAGTAATAATTACCCCTCAATATTACCGTTGGAACAGTACTTTCAATAAGACAAACAGTACTTTCACGTATGCAGTACTTTCCTTTGCAGTACTTTCCAAGCAGTACTTTCATAAAAAAAATAGTACTTTTCCAAATTCCTCTGTATAACATAAATATCCTCACCTCAAGCAATGCATAGGACTATACTAACACTAAATAGTCCTCCCCTTAAATGTAGCTCAGTAGTTAATCATGCCAATGCTCACTACCAAGTGATTGAATCTTGAAACATCAAAGCCTTTGGTAAGTAATTCGCTACATTATCATCCGTGTGAACCTTAACCACTATAATGAGCCTGTGCTTATAGCAATCTCTGATAAAGTCATGCCTAATCTGTATATGCTTGGTCTTGGAATGATAAACTGGATTCTTCACAATACAAATGGTACTCTCATTATCAATATTGATAGGAGTTTTCTTGAAATTGAACCCATAGTCCAAGAGTTGATTCTGCATCCATAAAACTTGTCCACAACAGCTTGCAGCAGCTACATATTCAGCTTCAGTAGATGATGTTGCTGCAATGGTTTGCTTTTTACACTGCCATGAAACTAATATTTTTCCAAGATATTGGCATCCACCTATGGTTGATCTTCTGTCATAGTTGTCACATGCATAATCACTATCTGAAAAAGCTTCCAAGTGAAAAGGTGAATCCCTTGGATACCACAACCCCAACTTAGGTTGTTGTTTCAAATAACAGAAAATTCTCTTCACTGCATTCATGTGAGAAATCTTTGGTGATACTTGATATCTTGCACATAAACAAACTGCAAACATGATATCAGGCCTTGATGCAGTAAGATACATAAGACAACTAATCATTGATCTGTATAACTTAACTTCAACTGGTTGTCCATCTTCATCCTTGCCCAATGAGTTAATTGATTTAATAGGTGTTGTAACAGGCTTCATGTCATCAAAATTGAACTTCTTAAGTATGTCAGTAACATACTTGTCTTGACTTATGAAAATTCCTTCCTTTGATTGCTTAACTTGAAGTCCCAAAAAGAAAGTTAACTCACCCATTGAACTCATTTGAAATTCATTCTGCATCAGCTTCTCAAATTCCTTGACCATGGATTGTTTAGTAGCACCAACTATGATATCATCAACATATATTTGAACTAACATGATATCTTTCTTATCTCTCTTGATAAACAAAGTCTTATCTATAGCTCTTCTCCTATAACCATGTTGCAATAAAATGGTAGAGAGACTTTCATACCAGGCTCTTGGTGCTTGATGTAAGCCATAAAGAGCTTTGACAACTTTGTAGACTTTGTTAGGATGTTTAGGATCTTCAAAACCAGGAGGTTGTTTGACATATACTTCCTCTGTGATCTTGCCATATAAAAAGGCACTCTTGACATCCATTTGATAAACCTGAAATCCCATATAAGAAGCAAAAGCAAGAAAGATTCTAATTGCTTCTATCCTTGCTACAGGAGCAAACACTTCATCATAATCAACTCCTTCTTCTTGTCTATAGCCTTGTGCAACTAGCCTTGCCTTGTTCTTGATGACATTACCTCTTTCATCTCTCTTCACTCTGAAAACACATCTGGTTCCAATAACTCTCTTCCCATTTGGAAGATCACATAATACCCAAACTTCTTGAAGTTTAAATTGAAGAAGTTCTTCTTGCATAGCTTCAACCCAAATTTCTTTAGTCAATGCTTGAGCAATATTCTTGGGTTCCTCTTGAGAGATAAAACAAGTAAACAGACATGTTTGATGGTCCTTATGATTCAGCCTGTTTTGTTTATACACAAAGCTAAGTAAAGCATTGTGAGGTGTAGAAAAAGTCTTAGCTCTGTGTCTAGTCATCACTCTAGAAGTAGAAGGACCAATGATTTGATCAGTAGGATGATTCTTATGAATTCTTAAGTTTGGAGATTGTGGAACTCCATAAGTATATTCCAAATTAGTAATATCAGCATCTTTATTGGAATCTGAGAAAATACCTTCATCTTCAAATTCATCATCAGTTTCCTCTAATCCTGGTATGGTAGGATCATCCAAATCATCCAAAGTACTGGTAACTGGTGCAGCAGTACTTTGTTTGAAAGTACTGTCCAAAGTACTGTGAGAGTACTCTGCAGTTTTGTTCTTCTTCTTTGCCTCTTCATAAGCTCTTCTCTGATCATCAGTGTAAGAATGTGCTAAAACATCTTGAAGAAGCAACTGATTAAGTTCTTCTTGAATAGATTGATCCTCATCAGACAATGAGGATTTTGGTTCATCAGTACTTTGTTTTGGAGCATCAGTACTTTGTTTTGGACTAACAGGATCTTCATCAGGTACAGCATCAGGTCTAAGATGAACTCCATGAACAACATACTGTAAGTCTTCTCCATCATGCACATGTTGATTTTCTTCTCTAACAGGTACATAGTTCATAGAAGGAGTTAAAACTTCAAGATCAAACATCTAATCAGGACCTTTACCTTTTTCATTATCTTGATCTTCTAAAAACTCAACATGAAGACAATCTTGAACCTTCTTAGTGACTCTATTGTACACTCTAAATCCCTTACTGTTGGTACAATAACCCAATAAATATCCTTCTTCTGACTTGCCATCAAACTTTCCTAGATTATCAATTATGTTTAAAATAGTTAGAGGGCATCCAAAAGGCTTCATAAATCGAATGTTGGGTTTGTTGCCCATCAGCAACTCATAAGGTGTCTTCATCTGTGGCTTAGTAACTGATACTCTGTTAAGTACATAGCAAGCAGTACTTACAACTTCATCCCAAAATTGAATAGGTAGTTGTGAATCTGCTAGGATTGTTCTGGCTGCTTCAATCAAAGTTCTATTCTTTCTCTCTGCAATACCATTCTGCTGTGGTGTTCTTGCAATACTGAACTCCCTTTTGATTCCGTTGTTTGCACAAAATTCATCCATAAGCTTGTTCTTGAATTCAGTTCCATTGTCACATCTAATACCTCTAACCTTGAGTCTCAATTGGTTTTCAATTGCTATTATGAGTGTCTGAATAGCATCAAAAGTATCATCTTTAAATCCCAAGAAAAATACCCAATTGAATCTACTGCAATCATCTGTTACAACTAAGCAGTACTTTTTCTTGTTTAAACTTGCCACAGAAACAGGTCCAAACAAATCCATATGTAACAGCTCCAAAGGTTCTCTAATAGTCCTCTCCTCAAGCTTCTTGCATGAAGCTTTGTGTTGTTTACCCTTCTTGCATGCCAAACAGGAGTGAACATTCTTGTAAGTCTTTGAAGGTAAACCTCTAACAAAATTTCCTTTGACCAGTTTGTTGATATTCTTGAAATTTACATGGCCCAATCTTCTATGCCACTGATGTGCTTCTTCAGATGTTGCTTTTGCCACCAAACATGTGGCTCTTCCATAGGAATGTAGACTCTTCATGTCTAAACTATACACACCATTTGTTCTTGGTACTCTAAGAACTACCAAGTCATCATCAACAAACTTGAATTCAGGAGAGAGGATGAGACATTCTGTGTCAGTGAATAACACAGGATGCTTTTTATCACAGATTTGAGAGACTGATAATAAGTTGAACTTGAGCTCCTTCACATATCTAACATTCTCAAAATCTATACGCCCTGCTTTGATAGTTCCTTTTCCAGTAATCCTTCCTCCATTGGGATCATTCCCAAATGCAACTCTTCCTCCACTAATAGTTCTAAAATCAGACAGGATCTCTTTGTCTCCTGTCATACTTCCAGAGCAACCACTATCCATAATCAAATGATCTTTAAGCTCCTCTTCTGGGTTACCCTGCACAAAAATAAAAGAGTTAGTGACTTTTAGGAACCTAAGCCATTACTGACTTGTGTTCCCCTTGTGGAGTTACAAACTCAAATTCTTTGAGTATGTAATTTCCACTGTTTTTCAAAACATGATCCAGAATTATCTTTTTATTTTTAGCATGTGGATTTTCAAAACTTTCTGGATTTTCAACACAATTTTCTTTTACAAGTTCATTCTCTTTTTCTTGTATCACAAAAACATCTGATTCACTTTTTGTTGAAAGTACTGTATTTCCCTCAGCAGTACTTTCTCTCTTAACCCATTATGTTTTAACACTTGGTTCCTGTGATCTAGATCCCCTATGTGAATTATAATACCTTCTAGGTTGATAGTAATGAGATCTCCTAGGATACCTGTTCCAAGAAGTGTGAGCAGTACCTTGTTTTGAGGGAGCAGTACTTTGAGAAAGTAATGGTCGTGAAGGTACTGGTGATCTAGAAAAAGGTCTTCTCTGGTGTGGGTACCTATGATCTGGTGAGAAATTGTTGTGATTGACCCTTTTTGAATTATTCCAGACTGGTTTGGTCTCTCTATGTTTCTGGGTGGCAGACCTGTTCTTTGGGAATTTTCTAAGATATTCTGAGTGATGTTCACAATCCTTGATTAAAAGAGTAGGACTAAAACATAGAAAACACAGTTTTTGACCCAGACTTCCAAAGTGACTTCTTCTATGTCTATGACCAAAACTATTTTGCCTTTTAGGTGAATGATTAAACTTGTTTTGACCAAAGTTATCCCAAAAAGGTTTAGTAGTATTGTTTTGAAAAGATTTTCCTGAAGGTACTGCTTGTGGAGCAGTACTTTGAGTTGAAGGTACTGCTTGACTTTGAACATTATTTGCAACAGTTTCTTTAGGGGTTTTATACCTAGACTGACCAACTAGCTTTTTCCTAAATTCTAGACTATCTACTCCAAAACGAGAAACATCAGGCCTAGGGGGTTGATGACTTCCAGTGGGATGAGGAACTGCATGATAACCATTGTATTTCTTATACTCAGGAGGTGGTTCACTAAATGAATCCTCATTGTTAGATGCGTCTATATAATTATCGAGTTCATCATCACTAGTGGTTATATCCTCTAGGTCATCATCAGATTAATTCTCTTCTATGTTATCCAAGTCCATTCCAAAACCTAAGCTAGTTTTAATGTAAGCTCTTCTCTATTTTTGAACATAAGTAACATGTGACATACCAGATTCATCCCAAGCAGCAAACTTAGCTAACAAATCATCTCTTTCCTTAGTCAGCTTCTCTATTTCAGAAATTTTACAGTTTAATTTCCATTCACTTAGTTTTAACTGATAGTCCTGTTGTGCATACTTTTCAGCCCAAGCTACTTCATTATTTTCATGTGTTAAGATTTTGGCTTCCATAGATTCTAAGGTTATTTGATAACCAGCTACCTCAGATCTAGCCCTAACACAATTATATCTTTCAATCACATAACTGCCAAGCAATTTTTGATAAAAATCATGACAATTCGAGCATACCTCAGAGATAGGGGGTGAATTTGATGAAGTAGCCACCATTGCAAGGAGAAAAAGATCATCTTCACTCTCCATGCTCCAATCAAATCCTCTAAAACCATCTCCGGATTCCAAAGCATCATGTTTATGTTCCTCATCAAAAGCAGTGCTCCAATCCAATTGTACCACTGTATCTTCAGCTACTTCTTCCACTGCTACCATACAATAAGTCACTGGTTCATCATCAAACTCTTCACTCCAGTCAACTTCTGATAACTTCTCTTGAGCTACCAAAGCCTTTGTTTCAGTAATTGGAATTTCTTTAAGCTCCAGCTTTGGTTTTTCAGTCAACCTGTTTGCTTGATACTTAGCAAACCTGCACTCCCTAGTAAAGTGTCCAGTCTTTTGACAATTGAAGCATTCAATCTTGGATTTGTCAAAAGTGATACCCTGTTTTGGTTTGAAGTCAATGCTTTTTCCTGTTTTCTTCATGTACTTCTTTATCCTTGCAGTGATCATTGCAACTTGCCGCCTGATATCAATTTCTTCTAAAGCATCCTCTTCAATCTGTGAGAGATCTTCTTCATAGGTTACATGTAAAGAAGCTTGCTGTGCAAAGAAAGAGCATACAACTTCATCTGAGTGCATAGTAGTAGTCTGTGGGACTTGCTGAGGAGGTGTGTAAACAGCAGTACTTTGAGCAACAGTACTTTGAGGAGAAGCAGTACTTTTGGTGAAAGTACTGCCCTTCTATTCAGATGACAGAAAAGCAATACTGTGTGATTTGGAACTGATTTGGCCATTCATCTCATGTTCATACACCTTTAGATGATTGTAGAGATCATCAAAGTCCATGACATCCAAACCTGGTTGTCCTCTGATCATAGTAGCAATCACATGCCATGTGGCTGGCAAACTCCTTAAAAACTTCAGATTAGCATCTTCAACAGATACTTCTGCTTTGTATAACTCCAACATGTTGAGGAGATTTTGAAATCTATCATATGTAGCATTAAGACTCTCTCTTTCACCAACAGTGAAAGTTTCAAACTGTTGCTTCAGCAGATTTCTGTGCATCTTCTTAGAAGCTTCATTCCCTCTAAATCTGGTCTTGAGAGCAGCCCAGAGCTGCTTAGCATCTTTAGCATCATGAAACTTCAAGAGATGTCCATCAGGTATAGCAGATAGGAGAATGTTAAGAGCCTTCTCTTGATTCCTTAAGGTAGCTGCTGGTAAGACTGGTTTGGGTGGTTTAGGTTGTCCAACAATCTCCACAGGTTCTGGAACTACTTAATTACCATTGAAAATTACATTCCATAGTGCATGGTCTGTAATGGCAATGTACTGCCTCATCTTCATGCACCATAGATCATATTCTCCCTTCTTAATGATTGGAACTCTGAGTGAGGTGATTGATGGTGGTGGAACAGCTTCAGTCGACATCTTTAGGTTTTCTTGTAGTAGGGTTTCTTCCTAGTCAGAGTTTCCACACAAGCTCTGATACCACTTGTTGGATCGATGTACTCTAACCAAACTAACTTAAATAGCTTGTTAAGGTTTAATAACCTCGGATAAATCCTAAGTTATTAACAGAGAAACACTGAGCAAACTTTATTAAGTATGCGGAATTTACTTAACAAAGCTAAGAAGAATAACTTTAACTTTGAATGATTTTACTAATAACTCTAACTCTGCTTATTATGCAGATTCTTTAACAACTCTAATAATATCGAACTTCTCTCTAAAACTCTAATAATGTCGCGTATTCTAAACTTGTGAACTTGTAGACTCATACCACTAATGCCAATCTAGGGGTCCTTTTATAGGCTCAAGGATATCCCTAGTCGGTTTACAATTTGTATCCTTGTACGACAAGTAATCTAATAAAGAATATTCTAGAATTACAAGACTTTCTATACACGAATAAAACAGTTCTTTGTTCTTGCAGTACTTTGACTTCAACAGCAGTACTTTGACTTTATCTTTAGTAGTACTTGACTCTTTGACTTTTTCCAGTACTTTATCATTCTTCAGCACTTTTATATCCCAACAGTTTTCTACACTTGTTAATTCAACTCCCTATCCATCTGAAGGTCAAGATCTAGTAGATGGTAGTACATTGGAGCATGCAAAGATACTGCAAGAAAAATTCTGAGTGAAGAAGATGACGAAATTAGAGTTGAAACGAATCAAGAATGAAGCTTTTCAACTGCTAAAAGACAGCTCGGAAAGTGCCATCGAGGTTGAGTATCACCTCGAAAACATAGCACGAGCCATGTCTAACAACATTGATTGGCTCAACCCTGAAGCAAACATCGACTTTACCACAAGAGACAACTCTCCATATTACACCGATTGGTCTAAACCTCTACCAACAATTGGCCGACCAGAACGGCCTAAGATTCCATATCAATACTTCTTCAACAAAGATTTGGAATTTCTTCTACACGGTGGTGATGGTTCAAGGAAATATACTACATCACTTACGATTCCGTTCCCGGTAGCCATATACTCAAACTGCATAGCCATCGAAGAAAAGGCTACTCACTTGTTTTCTAACAGTGTGGAACATTATGACGTTGATGCAATGTACGAGATTCACCATTGGCCAGAACGCCGTCGAATCTACTACAAGAGCTGCCAGGTTCGCAAGTCTCAACATGCAGTGTATAGTACTAAAGGGATCGTTGCTATTAAGCATGTTGATCTTTCGTCTAAATGGGACTACACTTTCCTAAAGAATATCGTGGTCAAACGACAAGACGAAAGGGATTATGCATTCTGTGAAGCGGACTTTGAGAATTTGTCTTTCAACGACATTGAAGATATGTATCTTGCAAAAGTACAGGGATGCATGAGACAATTCTCAACTAAAGTACAACGTGAATTCATCAAGTCCTTGCTTATCTTCATCAGAAGCATAGTAATCAAAGAATGTGTAGAAGATCTACAACTCGCTGTTGAATCTTATCAGACCCGTGTCAACTTCTCCAGACCTCAGCTAGAACTTCCCGACATCAACCAGCTTCCACAATACACCCTCATTAGCAAACCATTCGGCGTAGTTTATCGCAGTGAACTTCAACGAAATTGCTTGATGGCTTGTAGAGATCTTCACAAGTTTGGGGATCACACATTGAAGAAGGTTAGGGACAGACTGGCTTATAGGTTGAAGGATATACATGAAGACATTGGGAAACCAAAGCAATGGAACTCTCAGGACAGAAGGGATGTGAAGAGGATCATCACTATGATTGATGAAAGATTGTATCGCAGGGACCAGTTCAGAACATTAGAGAGCTTTGTAGGTGGTCGTCCCAGGATTAATCTCACCGGCTATCAACGCCCGGTTCGCATTCCTGCCAACATCACTGGACTACCTGGTACTCCTTAAACTGCTTCTATTTCATATTCATTTGGATGTGTGATTTATAATGACTATGGCTTGTGCACACATATCATTGTACAACCCGTTCTTGTAATGAAAGGACCCTGTGGTACGCTTCAGTGCCACAATCCTTATAAAAGGAGCAAAAGCTTCTTACTTTTGAGTAAAACTTATCAAACCTTTCACTTTTCAAAGGTTTTGCTCAAAAGAACAAGTACTTCCCCTTATGATTTTCAAAAACCTCAACCGTTTATATCACTTGTTGAGGGGGAGTATTTTCCTTAAAAACTTTGTTCATAAAATGTTCTTTGTGCAATCTTCCCACAAAAACTCAAAATGGTCATATTTATTCTTAACATTTCTTCAAAAATAACATTTATATGCCATTTTTGAGGGGGAGAAAATATGTGATAAGAAATATGTTGTGTTTTGCTAGTTGAATCCTCGTGTGAAAAGACTTCAACCCATGAATTGACGGGAACTGAATAGTCATACATTGAAAAGATTTGTCTTCCAAGACTTATCCAAGTAAATTGTACCCATTCGAGAAGCTCTTGATAGACATGAACTTTGACGGGTTTGACAACCTTTCGGGGTTGTCCACATCTTCAAGGTAGTTATTAGAGCTAGTTGTCACCTAAAACCTGACAATGTATCTCTTTAACTATGCAACGTAATCGTGTCTCGTAAGGAATTGTCTATCTTGAGTCGATCAATTCAAAATGTGTGAACTCTTTCCTCACTGTGCAGATTTCTGTAAAAACTCTTAAGCACATGTGGAGGGGGAGTATTTCTGAAAATCTAAAACTCTTGAAGTGTTCAAACATGTTTTTCATTCACAAACACTTTGAGAGATTTTCATGAAAATGGTTTTATGGCAATGGAGTTATAAGGTGATTAAGGTTAGGAATAACCGTCCTATGATCCGCCAGAGCTGGAAGGATCTACCCAAGGACACTACCAATAGTTAGAATTAGAAGTCCTTAGGTATGATTATAAAAAGGAGAAAATGAGAATCGGAGAAAGAAGGAGTTGAAGAATTAAAAAATGCAAAGAAAAGGGTGAAAAGAAATAGCCCTCCAAATTATTCAACTTAGGGCAGACACCGGGTTCAATTCATATGCTACTGGTTGTCACTTGATGACGCCAGTATTGAAGATTAAAAGTCATCATGGACCCAGTGACGCAGGCACTAAACCTTATTAGCCACTCAAGTTTCTCCCAACAGAAGCTTGTTTCATTCTCACAGGTAACCCTACGTAAACTATCGGCTTTCTCTTAGAGATTGCTGGTATTGAAGAAGGAGACCCTCTCCCTAGTCTCCGCTCAGGAAAACCAAAACGCACAATTGAGTCTAGAGCCACGAGATTCATCAAAAGATCTCTTAGGTACACTTGACATTTCATCACTTGTTGTTCAACAATAAGAACACTAGTGGTACATTATCGAGTCCTTCACAGATCTTAGCAATCTGTCGAGAACATTTATGAGAGGTTCACAATTGTGATCCTCAGTGATTGAATGAAAACTCCTGCCAGGGTCAACATCAAACAGCCCTGACAGCAGGTCACTTCGGTAACTCCCCGTGGATTACGCTTAATGTGTCTCAAACGGTCTACAGTCGTGAGGTGATGCTTCGGTGTACCTCAGCGACTCATCTGAACTGTAGATGTACTTCGGTACATCGTGTTATCTCACTTGTGGGACTCCAGTTCAGGAACGGCCTTTGTGAGAATTAGAGTTGTGTTTTCACACTATGCTGTTAACACTCTCGAAGTTTAAACTTGTAAGTGCCGGAATCCGCTTATTACTAATCGTTTTCATGTTTTCTTCTTATGGAAGCTCTAGAGCGGATTGATCGTGCAGACTCTTCACATGCTCATACCAACATCATCACTAATGGAAGTTCTCTAAAAAAACAACACAAAATTTAGAATGATTCTACGTCTAATAAAAGAATCTACAAAGTTTAAAGACTTTAAGAACTTCATCAGTACTGAAATCCAACGTCAAAGAGCGTGTGAGCATGTTGAAGAATGACGTGGAGACACTAGAGCAGCGAAGCAGACCTGAGGCAGACTTGATGCAGACAACAACATCATACTATCACTACCATCACAAAGAATAATGATCAAAGAACAAAGATAAAGATGACGTCAAAGCAGAACTGTTTAAAGAAAACAATTTCTCTACACTGGGGAGATTGTTCAAATCAAGGCAATTCAACTCACAAGAAAGAAGAATGTCAGAAGACGTCAAAGCTACTATTACATCAACACCTTCACCGTTTGCATTCATTCATCACCAACACTTAGGGGGAGATTGTTGGAATCATTCCTAAACCTAATTCAAGTTTTAGTGATTTATATGTAATAGTTAGCTTAATTATGGCCTTTATGTTAGTTATTAGCTTAGGCTTATGTAGAAGGCCCATAAGCCTAGGCCCAAGTCCACTAAGGAAAGGAAGGGACTAGGAGTGTTGCTCTAGCTCCCCTTCCTATGAATACCTTGTAATAACCCTCACTTGAGGGTTGGTTGTTCAATTTATTCACTCTCTCACCTTTATGCATAACCGGCCTTAGTTTATACGCATGTATGTGTGTAGTTGTTCAACCGATCACTCTTCTCTTCTCTACTATTTCTATTGATGCTTGTGTTGTAAACTTAGTGACCTAACAGTGTGGTTTGCCTTGGTATGAAGGAACTCGGTATTTAGCTTTGTACCAGAAAAAGGTTAAGCGACGCTGTGAAGGCTTCTCCGCCACAAGGAGTTGGTGTAGTACTTACGAACTCTCGAGTAGGTGACTCGGGGGAGTGGAGTATGGCAAGGAAGGTGTCCTTGTAGCCGAACCACTATAAATACTTGTTTCGTGGTGATGTGCTTCTTACTCTTCATCTTTCATTACACGTTTATATATCTATCTATCAACGTCCAACATAAAACAACCAAATAGATTGAAATAAGTCGATCTAAATATTTAAAAGGAAGTTTTAAATAGGTAAAACTATTCAACCCCCCCTTCTAGTTTTCCACAATTGGCATCAGAGCTTCGTTACCAAGTTTCTTAGAGTATGTTGTACTTTAAAAACTTGATACGATCCATGTATCTTTGAAAACTACAAAGAAGGAATATTTTTTTTGTCATATTTTAAAAATAAAAGTTATTATATTGTTTATTGTTGGACAATGATAGAATGCTCTAACATTTCTTTTGTTAAGCATTATCCATACTTGGATTTGGAGTTACCAAGAAGATCATAAAAAATCTATCTAAATATTTCTTTTCGCAAAAATAATGTTTAGTATTCTCACAACAGAAATCTGGAGATTCCAAGAAGATCACAAAAACATCTAAATACTTCTTTTCTTAAAAAGAATATTTAGCAAAGGTATGATCGTTAATTACTTACTTTTATTTTTATTATTAAAATCTTAGTTGCAAGATTCATTAGTAATTGTTCAAGTAGTTATTCATATTATAGTCATCATCAAAATAGTATTCTTCGACTAATTTGTATAGACTACATTTCCAACTCGTAATAATGATTTCTTGGTTATTCGATAACCTCAATCATTAGTCATCACAAAGGATTTATTGACACTTCATCTATGTCAATAAATATCCATGTGAAAATTCTTATATTATGATAAAATGAGATTTTATTATAATGTTTGAAAAGCTTCCCAAGAATTTTGACTAATTCTTAAAAAAGGGAACCTCGTCTAATAGGAATAGTATTAAATCTTCAAAACGACAAACCACAAGTTTTAGAGCCTTAAAATTAAAACACTAGGCGTTTTAGAACTCCCAAACCAATGTTATCAAGGAATGTTTGAGCTGACTTTTGCGGTCATTCCAGATCCCTTCGTTTATACTAGCCGAATCCCAAATGAGAGGGATCCGCGGGATCCGTGCAACCGAAGACAGTATATGCTCAAGAATGATCACTTTAGATGTTTCATAATTATACTCACCTCAAAGACTCATGAACAAAAACTCATGTACTGTTCATAGGAGCAATTTGATCATTCCTCTCAAGTTTAACAATCACTTGTGTAAGTACAATCTTCACTACATTGTTAATTTAATTCCTTGATTTCTAAGATTACAATTTCTTCATCTTTAAGAGTTGGGTTCAAATGAGTTTACCATAATTTGTCACCACATTGTTTTCTAAGATAATCTAAATCAAAGAATTAACATTGTTAATACAAATTAAACACATTTCTTGAACTCAACAAAGATGATGAGAGAAAAATTATGATCAAACCCTCTAGGTTACTATTCACAATTAACACCACATTGTGGTTGTGTTGTTTAGGAACATCATGCCAAGCAACAAGCAACAAGATTACTAAGACACCGCTCACTACATACCCATGTACCATAGGAAAAATGGATTAAGTCCGGATGATAGAAAAGCCTTTAAGTTGCTTGAAAGGAGACTCTTTCATGAAGGTAGAGTTGTTGATCCATCATTTCTTGCAAATACTGACATGAGGGAAGTATTTGGAACTATTGGGTTTGATTGTTTATTGGATATAAACGAGCAAATTTGCCCGGTCTTTGTGCTTGAGTTCTACAAGACTATGGGTATAATTAGAAATTATGATGGGTCCATCTCAATTGAATTCACCATAAATGGACATGAGTACACTCTTTCACTTGAGGAGCTTGGAAGAATAATAGGGGTTCCATATGATGGTGTTTGCATGTATTCTAATGAGTAGTCGTTGGAGGAGATACACTCTATGGTTGATCATCACGGCATTTATCACACAACAATCCCGGAAGCAACCACGGTCAGGGACACCGTGTTTATGCCAAGAGCATTCCCATCAAGGGTTACTTGGAATTCGAAAGTGATCTAAAGGGATCCTTTCCAAATGGAGCTCTCGGAGATGTACCCGTTGTATAGAAAATGCGAAGATGTGATAAGGGAGAATGTGGTGTGTCTAGTAGGAAACAAGGATCATCCCAACGCATGTCTAAGCTTCATGATCTATTGTCTAGTGACCGAGACTCGCTTCAACATTGCCTACTACATGGTAAAGAGAATGACAAGTGTAAGAAGCATGGACAAGATGGTGCTTCCGTATGCAATGCTCCTAACCCGTCTTGCTAAATTAATCTTTGCATTAGATCCTTCTCCACAAACCTATGACCATAGATTTTGCAACAAGGTTATGGTACCATTGACCGAGGGAAGAACCACAAGGTTTATGGTAGATGGCAAGAGGCCTCACCCACCCACGGATTCCTCGGAAGAAAAGAAGAGACCAAGAGAAGGTGAAGGAAGTAGCAACCCATTCGGAAATACCGAACTCGACCCCTTAGAATATATCAACCAATTGCCGGATGTTCCTGGTGCATCATCCGAATGGCAACAAACCAAGGGAATCTTCAAGTGCTTTGCCAACTTCTTGAAGAAAAAGAGGTAGAGTGGAGGACGGGTGAAGACGAGATGGGAAGGAGAAGAGAGGTAAGGTCTTAGGACCCAAGTGTATGATGAACAATTTCAAACAATAGTTTGTAACACTTTAAACTATGCTCGTAGTAAGTAGGTATCGCCATATCTTGGCACTAAACAACTCTAACTTAGGTATTTGAAAAATAAGATTTTATGACCCCTTGAGTGGTCGTCGTCACTCATTCTAGGAATTTTAGCTCTTCCTACTTTGCTATACATTATAGTAGTTGTGTTCTTGCATTTAGTCCTCATAGAAACAACTAGGAGAAGCATTTACTAAGAAGTGCAAAGTTGCACATTTGCTGAAAGCCTTCTGATCTGCAGTAGGCGGATCCCAGCATTTGAACTAGCCGGATCCCTCCCAAAAGGGAACCTTGGGATCCGTGGCATCTGATAAGCAATACATATTTGCCTACATCTAAATAGTATACTAGATCACCTCACACGAGTCAAACATAAGATACTAAAGCCAACTAAGTCTTCCTCAAATAGTTGAAAACCTCACTCTCATCCATGGCTTATCTAGGATATATTTTTGAAATATTTTTGATTTATCAACTAGTCAAAACTCACCATAATTCCGTTCCAACACTCACACATTATCTATCACGTCTGATAGAACTTAGTTTGGTCTATCCTTCAATTTTAGCAAATTGATCATAATCATCTTTGACTCAAAATTAGGCTCAAAAATAGTTTCTCATTTTTTTCTTTATTTTTAAGATTTTAGTAAATTCTTCTTAGGTCATTATCTGAGTTCTAGGACTTGTTACCACCATTTCTCCATATCAAATTAAGTGGTATGCTTGTCAAACACATAGTTAGACTATCCAAAGTCAATTTTCTTGCCCAAAACCATCATTAAGCACCATCACTTATTATGGTAGAGGATTTGAGATATCCAACAGCTAAAGACTTCAAAATTAAGTCAAAACCTCAAAATCCATTGATAATAAACCTTAAAAAAGCATAATCATTTCACCTAAAAACCTATCTGACAGCCGGATCCCTGGTCTTTAACCAGACGGATCCCTGGTCTTTAACCAGACGGATCCCTGCTGAGAGGGATCCGTGGGATCCATAAGCTGCAGAAAGCCTCAATCAGCTTTGATATTCAATTTTAAGTTACCTTTGGTTCTCTAACCACTTTTAGCATTCATTTATTACCCTCCTAGAGCTGATCAAAATCTTAAGAGCATGCTTAATCTTCTAAGTGGTCAAGAATTTAATTTCCTAATTCAAATTATCCTTTATAAACCAAACAACCTTAGTTTTAAGGAACCATCCTCACTTACCTTTCAAAAATCAGCAATTAGAAGCTTACATTAGCATCATCATCACCATGACTAAGGCTCTTAGCAACAACTCCTCAACCTTAGGATCATCCAAAAAAAAGGGTCAAATGATCCATGAAATCTCATCCACCGAAACATCCCCCATTAGAGATAATGATACTATAACCTCATCTCACCAAACTCATCCAACAAAGTCTAAGTGAACCGCAAGGATTAGCATCAAACCTTTTGTACTAGAAAAAGGACCATCTAGTTCAAAACCAAACTTGACTAGTTCTAGCAAGCCATCAAAACCTTCATTCATTGAACATGGATTACACTCCTTGAATGAGCCTCTCCCTCACCCAAACATCTACTCATTGGATCATTCACCACCAAGAACCTCCCATTCACCAACCTTTTCATTGAATAGGGAACCACCAACAACGCCAACTATCCCATCATGGGAGACAAGGAATAACCTTGATCATATGGTAGAAGTTCCATTACCACCCTCATTTTTAGAACCTCATCCTACTTCTCAAAATGAAGACCCACAATCACACATAGAGCCCTATGGAAAACTAGAAGGGGGGTTGAAAAGTTTTACCAATTAATACTTCCTTTTAATCTATTTAGATTGACTTATGACAATCTATTTGGATGTGTGTGTTGGATGTTGATAAACAAACATATAAAGGTAAGTAATGAAAAGATAAGAGTAAGAAGCACAAAACCACAACGCAAGTATTTATAGTGGTTCGGCTACAAGGTCACCTTCCTTGCCCTACTCCACTCCCCGAGTCACCTACTCGAGAGTTCGTAATCACTACACCAATCTCCTTATGGCGGAGAAGCCTTCACAATGTCGCCTACTCTTTTTTCGGTACTAGGCTAACCACCGAGTTCTTTCACTCCAAGGTGAACCACACCTACACAACGTCGCCTACCCTTTATAAGGTACTAGGCTAAGTACCTAGTTCTTTCACTCCAAGGTGAACTACACCTTCACAACGTCGCCAACCCTTTATTAGGTACTAGGCTAAGCACCTAGTTCCATTACAATGGAGGAACTACTACCACACTACACCAACGACTAATCCCGAAGGAGATCTACTCCTTTACAACATCATCAAGGATATCAATATCCTTGGATCTAATACTAGTCTATCTTGTACATCGAAGCACACCATATCGAATGTACATCTAAGGCACCTTTCACTAATGCCTTTTGACTAGATCTACAAGACACCTTTCACTAATGTCTTGTGTCTTCACTTCTAAGCACCTTTCACTAATGCTTCTTTGTCTTGACTTCTAAGCACCCTTCGCTAATGCTTCTTTGTCTTGACTTCTAAGCACCTACCACAAGTGCTTTATCCTATAGACGATAGATACCCTTCACTAATATCTTCGTCTTGACTCTTGAGACATCTTTCACTAATGTCTTCAACACTACACTTCTTTGAAGAAAGAAAGGAATCATCAACAAGAAGACTTGAGTAGCCTTGATGATGAGGAAGCATGGCAACTTATGGACTTGAGCTTGCTCGACTTCAAAGGTGGTGATCTTTCCTTTAAGAGGAACCTAAAAGATCACACAAAAACAAAACTACAAACATAGATCTCTTGGATCTTAGGTTAGTGAGATTTAACTCAGAGGGGAAAGTGTGTTAGAAAAGGGATTGAAAAGGGGTGAGCAATAATGAAGAGATGTCTCACTATTTATAGAGGAAAAATCCTACTGTTCCCCGGATCCCACGGATCCCTACCACAAGGGATTCGGCTAGCACAAAGCTAGGGATCCGTGGTACGCTCCTCTTTGCCTCCGTGGTACGCTCCTCTTTGCCCATGGGTATTTTTGGTTATGGGTCATGGGTTATGGGTTGATCCATGGTTTTCTTTCTAGATACAATGTATCTTAAGGATACGATGAACTTGGTTAAGTGGTATAAATAAAACCATGGGTTATGGGTCAAAACCATTAGCTAGTTTTTACCTATTTAGTATATACTTGTTTTTACCCATTTTAGTATATACTTGTTTTTACCCATTTTAGTGTATACTTAGTTAAGGATATGTTATCCCAATATGTAAACACTAGTTGTTGTACATATGTATATCTAAAGCATAAAATCACTTGTACTTGTTTTAGTGTTTTATGTGAAAGCGTAAGTGTGTCAAAAAAATATTAGTTCAAACCATTTACTTATTTTATTTGTTTCTTTAAAATGATTTTACTTTTGTTATCGACAAAACAATAGAAGATCGTAAAATATCAATAAACATTTTTACTGCTTATTTGTATTAACAAGCCCCATCAAAATATCCATTTCCCTCCGGGTCCAAACCAAGACAATAATTGTCCCAATTGTCTAAACACTCAAGGACTTGTTCAAGAAGCACGAAATGAGATACATTTCATGTTTAATCATCTTCTTGCAAAGTTGGATCAAATCAACAAGTCCACTCATCCCTAGACTCAAGCACATTGTCGCATTTTAAGTCTTGTAACTAGTTAGTATTAAGTGGTACTTGTATGTCCTAGTTCATTTTCTTAGTTTTAGAGATTTGTTTGACTATCTCTTGTTTTATTGAATGAATATTTATGTGCTATGATTATTTTGTGCGTTGTGCTTGTTATTTTACACACATCTCATCTCTTCATTAGCATTGTTTGACACATCTTCACTGCTGAAGAAACTGTCACCAGATAGCCGAATCCCTCCAAAATGCCTAGCCGGATCCCTCCAAGAAAGGAACCGTGGGATCCGTGGTACAGAAGCACAAATTTCTACTAACTTGAGTTTATTTGCAGGAAATTATGCGCTATACTCTTGTTCTCTAACCTTTACTTTATAGATTTTCATAATACATATGAAGATTTTGACACCATAAAGCTAGGGGGAGCTTTGTGTCAAACGATATTGCAAAAACATTTGCAACTTAATCCGATTTTGGATTATAATTCATGACACCCCATTGCAACTTTGCAATCTTCAAGGGGGAGCACGTTTTCGTCACTTAGACGAACCATTTGCAAACATATTTTGCAAACACAATTAGTTTATTTTACGTCATGTCCTTGATGCCCTCTCAAAGGGATGGACTCGTCAAGGGGGAGTTAAGACGAGTACCATTCCCGTCACTTGCTCTCTTTACATTTTTACATAGTTTTCTTATAAAAATTGTGTTAGTTTCTTTTAACACTTTTTGTTTCGACAAAAAGGGGGAGAAGAAAGTAAAAACTACTAATTCAAACTTGCTACGAATTTTAGTTTTTCTTAAAATAATTTAATGTTTTGTCATCAACAAAAAGGGGGAGATTGTTAATACAAATAAGCCGTAAAAACATTTATTTATATTTTACGATCTTCTAATGTTTTGTCGATAACAAACATAAAATCATTCTAAAGAAACAAATAGAATACGTAAATAGTTTGAGTCAATTGTTTCCTAACACACTTACGTTTTCACATAAAACACTAAAACAAGTATAAGTTATTTTATGATTTAGATACATATGTACAACAACTAGTATTTACATATTGGGTTAGCATATACTTAAACTAAGTATACTAAAATGGGTAAAAACAAGTATATACTAAATGGGTAAAAACTAGCAAATGGTATTGACCCATAACCCATGGTTTTATATATACCACTTAACCAAGTTCATTGTATCCTTGAGATACATTGTATCTAGAAAGAAAACCATGGATCAACCCATAACCCATGACCCATGACCCATTACCAAAAATACCCATGGGCAAAGAGGAGCGTTCCACGGATCCCTGGCTTTGTGCTAGCCGGATCCCTTGTGGGAGGGATCCGCGGGATCCGAGGAACAGTAGAGAATTTTCTCTATAAATAGAGAGCCATTTGTTGGGTTGAAGGCATTAGTGAAGGATGCCTAAAGTATCAAGATGAAAGCATTAGTGAAAGGTGCTCATCATCCGTGTCAAAGCATTAGTGAAGAATGCTAAAGGTGTCAAGACGAAGGCATTAGTGAAGGGTGCCAAGCGTTGTGTCAAAGGCATTAGTGAAGGATGTCGAAGAATCAAATCAAGTAGCATTTGGGAAGAATGCCTAGGTCGTATAATCGATGAGGTGCATCGTTATACATATAAGTATTTGTTTATTTCCAAGGATGGTGATATCCTTGATGGTGTTTTAACAAGGAGTGGATCTCTTTGATATTAGGTGTTGTGTTGTGAAGGGTAGTAGTTCCTCCATAGTAATGGAACTAGGTACTTAGCCTAGTACCTAATAAATGGTAGGCGACGTTGTGATAGGATTAGTTCTCCTTGGTATGAAAGAACTCGGTGGTTAGCCTAGCACCGTATAAAGGGTAGGCGACGTTGTGTTAGGTGTGGTTCGCCTTGGTGTGAAGGAACTCGGTATTTAGCTTTGTACCGGAAAAAGGTTAAGCGACGTTGTGAAGGCTTCTCCACCACAAGGAGTTGGTGTAGTGCTTACGAACTCTCGAGTAGGTGACTCGGGGAGTGGAGTAGGGCAAGGAAGGTGTCCTTGTAGCCGAACCACTATAAATACTTGTGTCGTGGTGATGTGCTTCTTACTCTTCATCTTTCATTACACGTTTATATATCTATCTATCAACATCCTACACAAAACAACCAAATAGATTGACATAAGTCGATCTAAATATTTAAAAGGAAGTTTGAAATTGTGAAGAGGATGGAGAAAACTGAGTCTGTGTTTACCATTAATAACTGTGAAGAGGATTGTAAGGTTAACTATGCAACATTTACCTTAAAGGACGAAGCGTTGACCTGGTGGAACAACTATCACAGATCCGTAGGAAGTGATGTAGCTTATAGCATGACTTGGACCCAGTTTAAGACTCTCTTGATCAAGACTTACTGTCCTAGGAATGAAGTTAAGAAGTTAGAAATTGAATTCTAGAACCATAAGGTTAAGGGTACCGACATGATGACCTACAATCGTCGTTTCCTAGAGTTGTCGCTACTTTGCCAAGAAATGGTTCACACTGAGGCCCTTAAGACTGAGAGGTATACTGATGGATTGTCTTTAGCTACTAGGAATGATGTCATCACTGCGAAGCCAACTAACTTACATGAGGCAATTACCGTGGCTCAGCGTTTGATGGACTCTTATGTGTTAGAAGGAGGAGAAAAGGGTAAGAGTGATAAGAGGAAGAAGAATGAGGTTGTTAAAGGGAATGGAAACAAACGGCAAGAGACAGCCAGGGTGTTCACCATAGGAAATGGAGATAAGAAGGGTTATGAAGGTAGCAAGCCCTTGTGTGGTCGTTGCAATCGACACCACCATGGACCATGCTCAATAGTGTGTAGGAATTGCTCTAAGGTAGGACACATGGCCAATGACTGTAGGTCCCGTCCCCTTGTTGCGGCTCAAACTGCACAAGGAGCAGACTAGAAGGGCACTGTCACCTTCTTTGGATGTGGAAAGAAGGGGCACTACAAGAATGAGTGCCGAGAGACGTGGATGAAGGGAAACCCCAATAATGGAGGAGGATTTGTTAACCGAGGTGTGGGAAGTAATGGCTTAAACCCTGTGAGCAAGAGGTTGTAGGGAATCAAGGTGCTACGAATCAGCAGAGAGACATGGGAACAGCGTGTGTGTATGCTATTGGGAAGGAAGCTGGCGAGGACCTAACATAGTTAAGGGTACGTTCCTTCTCAATAATTGCTATACTTCCATACTGTTTGATACTGGTGCCGATATATGAGTTTTATATCCATCACCTTTATGCCATTACTAGGAATTTCCCCAACACCTTTAGGGCTAAGTTATGATGTGGAGTTAGCTAACGGAAATAGGGAAATGATTGACACTATAGTCTGAGGTTGTAACTTGAGTTTCCTAGACCACCCGTTTAGCATAGACCTATTGCCAGTTACCTTAGGAAGTTTTGACGTCATCATCGGAATGGATTGGTTGTCGAAGAACGGTGCATACATCATCTGCAATGAGAAGATAGTGCGTGTACTGTGTGGCAGAAAAGTTCTGAGCATACAAGGCGATCGGAGCGACTGTGGAGGTCCCTCCCGGTTGAGCATCATCTTTTGTATTAAGGCCCAGAAGTACATTGATAGAGGAGGTTGTCTTTTCTTGGCTCGAATTTTTGAAAAGAAAAGCGAGAATAAGAGTGAAAGACACCTTAAGGATGTACCCGTTGTTAGAGAGTTTCCAGATGTGTTTCCCGACAATCTGCCAGGGATTCCACCTATTCGACAAGTGGAATTCCAAATAGAGTTGATACCTGGTGCTGCACCTGTAGCCTGGGCACCCTATCGACTTGATCCAAGAGAATTGGAGGAACTGTCCAAATAGATGACAGAGTTGTCAGAGAAGGGATTCATTCAACCAAGTTCGTCACCGTGGGGAGAATCGGTGTTGTTTGTGAAGAAGAAGGATGGATCATTTCGGATGTGTATTGACTATAGGGAGTTGAATAAGTTGACGGTGAAGAATCGATACCCTCTACCTAGAATAGACGACCTATTTGACCAACTCCAATTTAACACCCCCAAATCTCAGTTCATCGGAAGACTTAATCAAGTTTTCAGGGCGTTACATTAGATTGGTATCTCACACAAGTATAGCAAACAAGATAGTCATATTATCATTCAAAACCAATCCCAAATTTAATTATCCAAAACAATAATCCCAAAATGTAAGTAAAAGGCCCAAACATGATTTATAAAAATAGGTCCCCATAAATTATCAGAGTTTGATTATGATCCTTGAACTATGCCTCCTTGCCAAGCTTCCACAGAACACGCACTCCAAACATCACTTAAATACCTGAGAAAGACATGCTAAAAGGTCAGCTAATGCTGGTGAGTTCATAGGTTTAAATTCAAGTTTAAAATAGCGGACATGTAGGAGTTTATTTGCTATGCAAGACCTAAGATAGATACACATCAATCACATACCAATATCACAATCACAATATCATATCCAACGTCATAGTGGACCCCTAGCGACACTAGCCAGCACAGTCGTAGCAAAGTCTAGAACGATTGCTAACCCTGGACTAGGTCGAGGTAGAAGTCTATACTTAGCTAGGCATCGCGTTGTAGCATAGAGATGCTACCCTAGTCTAAGGCAACAGCTACCACATATATATCTAAGCAGTCAAGCATATAAGCAAATCAAAATAGTTTAAAAGGTAAAAAAATAGTAGCATGATTCTCACCCCAAATTAGTTAAAAACATAGATAAAAGTGGGGCTATGAAACTCACCTCAAGCAAGCAACGCACAAATAAACACTAGCAAGAAGATAATAGTAAATCACGGCTCAGCGACAATCGACTTGGCACAACCTATTAATGTAAACCAATTTTAATATGTATTTCCCAAAATCAACGTTATCTACCTCAATGTATTCCTTTTCTTTATCTCCAAAAATGTCTTATTTCACTGTTTAGTCCTAGCGTTTGGTATCATCGTGTGGGTGTATCGACTCAATATGATATCATGAATGCACTTAAATAACCACAATGTGACTCAATGAAACACAATGAGATGTCTAAGTGATAAGCTCCATAGTCCAATAAGTTTCGGAATAAATAGTAGACCTTATCGAATTCGTCAACTCGATAACTCAATTATTTATTCGTGTCGCTTATTATCCCATAAAGCGTTCGTATCCTAACGAGTCATAAGGATAATTCACCCATTAATAACGTTATCCTACCTAGCTAGCAGGCTCTTATTAGATTCATCAACCTAATAAGTCCGCTACCCACGTGGATCGACGCTATTAATGTTAGGTCATCCGTAACCCATGCACACAACGTAAACAATTTAAATACTTGAAGCTAGTATTAAATGCTCATAATTGGCATGTAACATATTGGATTTCACAAACACATCAAACCATGATCAAAAGGGGCGTACACTTTGAGGTTTTAGAGAGAGAGAGAGAGTTAGAGGTTTGGGAACTTAGTGAGAGAAAGTGAAAGTATTATTATGAGCTCCAATCCTCTACCTTGGGAGGTAGAGGGTATTTAAAGTGTCTTACATAAATGCCAACTACAGGCTGTGGATCAGGCATACAGTGGGTAAAGACCCGTCCGTCCTCCACGGTATTACTTAACTAAATACTACCTAACATTAAATGACTATGACTACGAGCTTTCTAACAATTACATATGCTTGAGGTGACCGACACTTTAATAACTAGATTTATTAAATCCTAACAATCTCCCCCTAAGGGAGGTCACCTCAAATTACATTGAATACAAAACAAATATTATATTAAGATTGTTCTTGGATTCTTGTTAATGTTCCTTGCTCTGTAGCCCGTAGTCTTTGATGATTCATTTTTGCATGTTTGGTTAATCCAAGTGGAGGTCTTTAACTTTTCCACGTGATAATGAGTTTTGAGCCAGCTTTGAGATCATTTGCCACAATATATCACTGACTCATCCTTTATTGTATTGCCTTTATGTGAGGTTGTGACTTTAGGACCGACATGCTCACATTTTGGATCATGATATCTTCTTATCAGAGTAGCGGAAGCTTTTGTTGATTCAGAATATTTCCACCAGCGTAGCAGAAGCATGGTTTGAAAATATCAGGGCCTGTTGATGAAGATATGCACTTATCATGATTTTATTAATTGTGAACGTGATTGTGTGAGCATGCGGTTATGGATTGACTCCTCAATTCTGATCAACTGCAATCGTCGGGGTGTACCTGCATAAAACAGTTAGCAATAAAGCGCACGAAAGTGTCTTTGATCACTTTCATTGAATTGAGGTTCACGGCCCACGGTTCCCCATTGATCAGTACAATTACTGCTTGTAATCAGGTATAATTCCGAAGAATCTCCTTGATAAGGTTTCGCAACTGCTCTAGCCGTTCTCAAACCGGAACGTCTCAAAGAAGACAACTCGGGGTGAGTGAACCAGCGAATTTGAGATTCACTGATTGATGAAAAGAGATTTGAAAAACAATCGTGTACTGCTCAATAAAGTGTTTTTGCAATACAATGAAGGTTTTGAGAAAAATCAATTATCAATCATAAACACCTTATATTTTTGAAATCTTAATACACTGTCGATGTGCTAGAGAAAATAATTTTAAGCACAACGACCGGTTTTCCAAAGGTATCCGTCAATCCATAACCTGAACCAGGATTGATTCATAATTATGAATCGCCCCATCGTTTCTATCCAGTTGTCACAAGCTTGATCTTTAGAAAAGATTTCACATGTCACCCACCAAGAGTTTGTTTGATGTTGGCTCTAGAAGGATTTCCATCTTCATCGTGAATACATTTACATATCACTCGGATGTTCTGGCACTACCACAAAGATAATGCGTAGGACTCTTAATATATATCTTCTCTTTTCACATTGTGTGAAACAGAGAGTCTTCATTGACAGTGTCCTAATGAGATTTATTTGATGATCTCGTGGCTCTAGACTCAATTGTGCATATTTGGTTCCTATGCTGGAGACTAGGGAGAGGGTCTCCTTCTTAAATATGAACAATCTCTAAGAGATAGTCGATAGATAATGTAGGTTCCCCGTGAGAATGAAACAAGTCCTTTTAAGAGAAACTTGAGTAGCTTGGAAAGTTGTAGTGCAGTACGTCACTGGGTCCATGACGTCTTGTCTTCAATACCAGTGTTACCTTGGTAACCACCAGTAGTATATGTATTGAACCCGGTTTCTGCCCTAAGGTTGAATTAATAGAGGGCTATTTCTTTTCACCCTTTTCTCATTCAATTCTTTTTCATTCTTCAACCCCTTCAGTGCTTACCGAGACTTCATAACTAGAACCTTGTTGGGTTTATTCCAGTACTAGCTCAGCCTCAGTCCGCACTCTTCCCATATCTCACTTTTCTCCTTTTTTCCATCATACCTAAGGACTTCTATACTAACTAGTGGATTGCCCCTGGGTAGATCCCTCCGGTTCTGGCGGATTGTGGGAACGAATACCCAACTTAACCGTCTTTATAACTCCGTACATAAAGTAAATTTGGTCAGTCTTTTGGTATTGTTCTTCTTCCATTGGAACCAATTGAAAACCTTTTGAAAATCAATCCAAGTACCTGTGATACATGATCAATACATTTTGTACCTGAATTGTTTTTGATATTTTTAGGAAAAGCTCCCACTCAACATGTGCATCATATGTATTTGAAACGGTTTTAGCACATGGAGGCAAGAGGACTTGAAAATCTCAGATTTAAGAATGAAAGATTCGATTATTTGATCAACAATTTCTAAAATTTATCAACATCACTTTCCCGATCAACATTAGTATTTTTCATACTTTGTTAAAGATATTTTCTGGGAAAGGATGTGGTTTTCAAAAAGTTGCTCCCCCTCAACTTGTGCATGTGAATTTTGATATTGTTTTGCACGAAGAGGAAAGAGTTCTTAGAAGCACATTCACAATCATACAGCCATATTGAAACCATTAGAAAAATAATCAAGGTTCTTTTTGTTGAAACTTTGAAAAAATTTGTTTTGTACCATGAAAGTTTATTTTCTTTTTGAAATGTTCCCTCTCAATATGTGCTTAGAGATTCGAAAAGAGTTTAGCGCATATTGGATGGAGCTTGGACTTTGAGACAAATCATCACGTTTTAACCCTTTATGGTACGAGAACGATGCTCCCCCTTTACATATGCATGGAAAATTTGAAATCGTTTGTCATATGTAGGAGGGACGCTTTGTTAAACACTTTTCACTACCATTTATTGAGATATCAGTCTAAATCCAATTTAAATCATAAATTCTCCCCTGATCATAATTTTCAAGTTATTTGAGATTTGTGATCTCTATAGATTTAAATTGTTTTTGAAAGCTTTTGAGGGGAGTTGTGACTTACTTATGAAAACATTTACCCGATAAGGATCAAATATGAAACTTTAACCTTCAAAGAATACACATGCTTTAGTATCTTTTGAAAACATGACAGAAGCTTTGATTTAGTTGAAATCATTCTCCCCCTCAATCAATGACATATGTTGTTGATTGAGAGATAGAAATTTTGACACATGTCAAGTCCAGATGATTTAAAAAAAATTGAGTCCAAGTTATTTTTCAAAGCTGTTAGTTTTCATTAGATAACAAATATTTTTCAGAAGAATATTTAGAAAGAAAAATATTTGTGAAGGAAACATTTGTCTTTTTGGCGACAAACATTTTTTTTTAGAATAAGAGCATGAGTTTAAAAAAGAATTTAGATAAAGCATGGCTCTGCTCTTTCTTTAAAAACTGGTTACTATCTGAAATGACAGTAAACATTTTTACTTTCTCTCAATTTTTATTTTTTATTTATTTATTTATTTTTAAAGAAAAATATGTACATTCGAAGAACATCTAAAAACCCGTGACATTCTTTGAATGTCAACACAAAGTCCGTAGATGAAATCGAACCAAAGAAAGATATAACAAAAAAAAATTTGGAATTTTTCAAGATTTTCTAATTTTTGTGGATTTTTTATTTATTTATTATTTTTTTTATAATTTTCTATTTTCTTTTTGTTTGTTTTATATTTTTGTATTTTGATTTTGAAAAAATATGTACAAGAGATCGATGAAGAAAGACCTTTACTCCTCGTCTTCCTCTTGAAGACGTTTGAGTGTTTTCGGTTGTAGACTCTTTAGACCAAGTCGTGGAAGGATAAACTCAAAACGTTCTCTAGGGAGAGCTTTGGTGAAGATGTCTGCTAACTGGTATTCAGTTCTAACGAAGTATAGCTCAACCACACCTTTTTCAACTTGTTCCCGTATGAAGTGATGTCGAATGTCAATGTGCTTTGCTCTTGAATGTTGAACGTTGTTGCATGAGAGAGCAATGGCACTCTTGTTATCACAGTACAAAGGGATTTTGTTGAATTCAAAGCCATAGTCAGATAATTGGGATCTGATCCATAGGATTTGAGCACAACAAGATGACATGGCTATGTATTCAGCCTCTGTAGAGGATATTGAGGTACTCATTTGTTTCTTTGAAGACCAGCTCACTAGCTTATCACCCAAAAACTTAGTACCTCCTGACGTACTTCGACGTGTATCTTGACACCCTGCATGGTCAGCATCTGCATAGGCTGTTAGTGACATACCGGTGTCCTTCGGGTACCAAAGTCCCATGTTGATGGTTCCTTGGAGATACCGAAAGACCCGTTTAACCGCTTCAAGGTGCTTTTTGGTAGGCTTAGCCTGATATCTAGTACACATGCATACAACGAACAGAATGTCAGGTCTACTGGCTGTGAGGTACATCAGGGATCCAATCATACTTCGATATTTTGTTTGATCTACCATGATCCCTGAGTGGTCCTCATCCAGTTTGGTACTCTCCACCATGGGAGTGTCAACGGTGTCACAAGTGTCAAATCCAAATTTCTTTAAAATTTCATTTGCATATTTAGATTGATTGATAAAAATGCCTCCAGGACTTTGTGAAATTTGTAATCCTAAGAAAAATGACATTTGTCCCATCATTGACATTTGAAATTTGGAGCCCATCTCCTTAGAATAACGGTCACATTCATTGGGGTCAGTCGAGGCAAATAATATCATCAACATAGATTTGAACATGAATAAAATGTTTGCCTGACTTTCTGGTGAACAATGTCGGATCAACTGCTCCTTTGCTGAATCCGATAGATAGAAGAAACTTTGATAGTGTATCATACCATGCCTTTGGAGCTTGCTTCAAATCGTAAAGGGCCTTCTTCAATCGATAGACATGAGTAGGATGCTCTGGATTCACAAAACCTTCAGCTTGGCTGACATACACGACATCTTTAAGATCTCCATTAAGAAAAGCCGTCTTTACATCCATCTGATAGACTACCATGTTCTTATTTGCAGCATTTGCCAAGAATATTCTGATTGCCTCGATACGTGCAACTGGAGCAAATGATTCTTCAAAGTCAATACCCTCCTCTTGACAGTATCCTTTTGCAACCAATCGAGCCTTGTTCTTTAATACATCACCATGCTCATCAAGTTTTACTTTGAAGATCCACTTTAGAGCAATGATCATAGCACAGTCAAGAACATGTACTAATTCCCATACATCTACTCGATCGAACTCATGAATTTCTTCTTGCATGGCATTGAACCAGCTGTCTTCATTCATTGCAGTTTTAACGTCTTTTGGTTTGACCTTGGACAGTACAGAGTTGAAGAAGGACCATAAGGCATCAGTTGTAAGTTGTTTACGTGTGGATACTGGATGAGAGGGGTTTCCAATGATGTTGTCCAATGGATGGTCGTGTGTCCATTTTCTAAAGTGTTCGTGTGGTTGTTGTTGAGGAACTGAAGTAGCATAATCGTTTTCTCCTGATGAAGACGATCCTAATGATGGTTCAAGAGAAAATATGTTCTCAAAGGGAGCATCTTCGGGAGTAGCAAAGGGGTTATCTCCATCATAGGTGCCAGAAATATTTCCATGATGTACACTCGATGATTGAGGGTCTGATGATGAGAGTGAGTGATCTGCAGCAGGAGCTTCTTGACTCAATGACATAGATACTGAAGGGTTAACTTCGTTGACAGGGATAGGAGCAGCCTCTGTTGATGGATTTGACAGATCACTAGCAATTGGCTCATAGTGTTCATCAAACATTAGATCAAATAATTTTTTCAAATCATCTTCTGAGGGTGGTACCTATGGAGTTGCTGATGAAGGATTGTGTACAAGAGTAAAACTGATGGGACTACTTGATGAAGGTTGTGATGCGGGTCTAGAACTGGGTTGTCCTGGAGCCATATGACTGGTCAGCTCATCGAACGTAACATGAATTGTTTCCATGATATTTCGGGTTCTTTTGTTGTAGATTCGGTATCCTTTTCTGCTTGGTGCATATCCTACAAATACTCCAATGTCCGCTTTAGCTTTAAGTTTTCCTAAGTCTTGACCCTCATTAGTTGGATAACACAATGCACCGAACACACGAAGGAATGAAATATTAGGTTTTTGATTGTGGACAAGTTCATATGGAGTTTTTCCATGAGATGTGTGAATTAGGGATCGATTTTGAGTGTAGCATGCAGTGGAAATGGCTTCAGCCCAGAGAAACATTGGAACCTTTGAGTAAATCAGCATTGTTCTTGCGGCTTCCACAAGAGTTCGATTTCGTCTTTCAACTACACCGTTCTGTTGAGGAGTTCGTGGAACACTTCTTTGATGACTGATTCCAACACTTTCATAAAACTCACTAAGTTCTTTATTAACAAACTCAGTTCCATTGTCTGTTCGGATGATTCTGACAGTTTTGTTAAGTCGAACCTGCAGCTGCTTGATAAGTTTAATGATGATATCTAGAGTTTCATCCTTTGTCCTTAAGAACTTAACCCAAGTAAATCGAGAGTAATCATCAACCACAACTAACACATATTTCTTCCCGAAAATATTCTGCACTCTCATGGGTCCACATAAATCCATGTGAATGGTATGAAGAACTTCCATAACTGAGTTTACAAGTTTGGGTTTGTGGGCATACTTCTTGCTTTTTCCCAATTGGAATGCTGAACAAAGATGATCCTTTTCATACTTTAGTCTAGGTAAGCCTATTACTAAGTCCTTTTTGGAAAGATCATTTATGGTGCCGAAGTTCAAGTGATTGAGATGACGATGCCATAACCATGACTTTTTTTTGAAGCCTTTGACAACAAGCAAATTGGAGAAGACTTCATCATATCTTCGATAGAGATGGTGTATAAGTTTGAACCACGTGTTCCTCTTAACAGTTATGTGCCATCAAGTTCTCTAATGAAACAAGTATGTTTTCTGAAGGCCACTTCTAGATCAGAATCACAGAATTGACCGACAGAGAATAAGTTATGACCAAGACCTTCAATGTAATATACCCTGGAGATTACACTATCACCAACAACATAGTCTCCATAACCCATAATTGCACCGAAATGATCATTCCCGAATCTAACAGTCCTGATGAATTTACTCACGAAGTTCATGAGTCGTGACCGGTCTCCAGTCATATGCTTGGAACAGCGTGAGTCCAGGTACCACAGAACGATTTGAACGATCTACAGTTGAACACAAACAAGAATGGATAACTAGATAATTGGGATCCCCATGCAAGAATGGGTTCCACTTGGTTAGTAACATTGATTGGAACACCCACATCAGAAGCAGAAACAATGAATTCATTAGGGAAGGATGTTGTGCTAGTGTGTGAATTAGACCTATTCAAAGTATGTTCACTTCTTAAAGAAATAGTTCTACCAGTAGGCATCCATTTTCTAATGGGCATTGGTCTAGATAATCTAGGTCACAACTCATTAAGATTAAATTTGCGTCCAGTTGGTATCCACTGATAACCTACATTACTGAGTTTTCTTCCTGTAGGTTTCCACTGTTTTCTACTCTTCTTCCACCATTGTTTTCTAGCCTTCTTAACCTTTTTGATAGCATTAACATTCTTAACTAGGTATTTAACCCCATTACTCACATCATTCACAACACATTCATGATTAACACCAGAAATCTAACATTCATTACATGTTTTGTAAGTAGTAGTAGAATTCGAATTAATTACAGTACGCTTAAAGCTAATACTAGAATCAACACGATTCATTTTATTCAATTCGAACTTAAAGTTCCTAGGGTGGTCTTCTACTTTCCTCCATTTCTTACACTTAGCTTGCGAGGTCCTATCTTGCTCTGTATTGCCTTGCGGCTTTGACCTGCTCACTTTGGTGTCACTTTTTACTCCTGTAGAGGGAATGGGAACATTAGTTGGTTTTGCTACCTTTTGCATTTTAGGTTCAGAAGTGTTGGGATCTGAGCTACTTGAAGGCACATTAAAGCTTACATGCTTAACTTTAGGCACTGAGTGAGGCATATCAAGATTGGCATTCTTAAAATCAGGCATGGAACAAGGCATAACTATTTTATCCTTCTTACCAAAGGGTTTAGGGCATGTTGCTCTTAAGCATTCTAAAAGTTCTTGAGATCGTTTAGCATACACGCAAGCATACTTAACTTCACTATCAAGTGGCTTATTTATGAAATCCTCTTCCACAATCTCACGAAGACATTCTAGACTATCCTTAAGGTGAGAAAAATAGTTATGAAACACAAGTTCGTTGTTTTTAAGATGAGGAGGAATGTATTTAATAGTCACAGTATATTTAAAGTCTGCAGATGACTTTGAAGCAACATTCTCATTAAAGACAAGTGGCATTTTCCCTTTTTTCTGTTTCTTCAGATTCTCAATTTCTTTTTGTAAAGAAGTTATTTTTTCGTTGTTTTTGTCACGAGTGACTTTCATTGAATCATATAACTCTTTAAAGTGTAGTTTAACCTTTTCATTTTCTTCCAGAAAACTCTCATTTTCCTGTTGTAAAACATTAACGAGGTTTTGAAGATGGAAAGTTTGAGAAGATTGAGAATCTAAAGGTGGAGGCGTTTGGGAGCCATTCACATTATTTCTTTCGCCCTTCAATTGTGAGATTTGGGCTCTCAATTTTCTAATTTTGTTACAATGAGCTTGAATTTGTTCATCACGTTTGTTTATTTCAAAAACTGCATCAAATTCAGGAGCATCTGAGGATGTCTTGATATTTGAAATTTTAACATTTTCTTTAAGATGTTGATATTTTAGTTGTAAATTAAAATGTTCAACTTCCAATTTAAAAAAATGTTTGACCAAGTTATCATGATCATCCTGTTCAATTTTATCATGCAGTTTTGAATTTGCTGTTTCAAGCTCAATGACACGATCATGGGAAACTTTCAAAGCAACAAATAATTCATGAAATTGATAAGTAGTAATAGAATGCTTAGTAACTGTAAAAAACACATCTTGAGCCACACAACTCAATACTAAGTTCTCATTTAAGATATGCAGATTCTTCCTTTCAATTTCATTATATTTGAGTTCCCGTTCATAATCATTGACCTCAACAATCATTGCATCAAATTCCTTTTCCATTTCTTTAATATCCGAGTTTATTCCCTTTTGAAGACTTTCAAGTTGACCTTTTAATTGTTTAAAGAAAGGCATGACCTCAGTTAAATAGCATTCTTTAGTTTGCTCAAAACCCCTTTCCCCTTCAGTTATCCCAGTGGGTGTGATCCTTTTCTTACACGTCTTCTCAAAGTCAATGAATAGTTGATAAACAACATACAGGCTGATTAAGGTCTTGCTATTAGTGGAAATGGTTCTAGGAACTAAGTGCATTGGTGTATTCGGAGGATACACTGTAGCTGCATGCACTTTCTTAAGGGGAGTGTTTGTTTCAACAAGTACATTTGCTTTTTGCTTATCCATGTCTTTCTTCCAAAAAATTTGCTCTGGGGTTAATTGAGTTTGATGCTAAAACATGTTCAGGGAGATCAAATTTTCTTTTGTGTAATCATGGGGCTTGATCGTTATGTTTTTCTTTTTACACTCAGGATCATTTAGCTTCTTATCCATTTTCTCCCTAGAAGCATCTTCTAATTTTCTATCCTCTTCAGTGCCTCCAATACACGATGGTGTTTGCCTAGGCTTGAGGATCTGATTCCCATCATATACAATCGCATGGAATGCTCTAGCCTTTTTACAATACTCAGGATTTGGCTTCTCTACTAGGGGAATACTATGCTTATCGCTTAATACTCTGTGCTTAGTGATCATGTGAGTAGTCTGAATGGTATTTCCTTGTATGTACAACTTATTTTCGAGCTTGTTTTTCAAAGTTTTTAGATTGGAAAAGTCATTCAAAAGTTTTGATTCCTTAGCATAGAATTCTTGTTTAAGCACTTTAACATTATCTTGGAGTTCTTGCTTTTGCTTAACAGTTTTAGAAAGCTTTTCTTGTAAGGAGTTTAACTCTTGTTTTAACACTTCTTCTCTAAAATTACTTTTTCTAATAATTGTACGCATTTGGTTATACATTTCCTGCTCACGGGTAGTTAACTCAAACTTAGCACGTTGTTCATAAATGGCAACTTGTTCCTTATAGGCATTAAGTTCAGAAAGTATGGAATCATCAGGGGCACGTTCAGTGTATTCATCGAAAGCATGTTCATCATTGACTGCAGAAGATACATTACTTGGTACCTTTTCACTTTCATCATGCTTCATATATTGGTCATATGGGACAACTTTACTATTGCCCATATTTTCAATATCTGACTCCTAGATTTCAGTTGGTTGTACTTTGTATTGTATCTTTTGCTCATCAACCTCATTGTATAATTTTAATACCTCGGAGATGATTGATGCCTTGGAGGAACTGGCCTGTTGTGGTGAAGTAGCCTTAGGAGAGACCATTGGTGAAATGCTAGCCATGAAGATGGTCTGGGCAGTTGGTTCATCATCAACATCTGAGCCATATGCATCACAATCAGCTACCTGAAATGCATTTGGATGATTCTGACCTATGCCCTGCACTGGCTGCTCCTCAACATCAGCATCATAGGTTTTGGCATTTCCCTCAGCAAGAAACAACAACTCTTCTTCATCTAAAACCGCTCCACTATCCTGAGCTTGCACCAGCAGCATCTTGTCCCTGAAGTACTCTGCATTTTGAGGGCGTTTTGGAGATGTGCAGTTCCTTGCAATGTGTCCATCCCCACCACAGTTGTAGCACTTGATTGGCTTTACTTGTCCTTGATTGACATTCCTTCCACGATTCTGATTAGCCACATACCCTCCACCTGCTCCACCTCTTCCCTATTCATACTGTCTTCCTTGAACTGGTTGCAACATAACCTTTCCATCTCTGACCGTAGCTTGATTGTCTGGATTGGATGCAGTTCTGAGGTTATTGTTGGTGTGTGGAGTGAAATTCATATTTTGACTAACCATGAGAGACAGTTGATTGACGAAGTTTTCCATGAGTGTGTTTGAGTCTGGAGGCTTATATGTTGGATCAGGAATGAGCTTGTAGTTACCATTACCCGTGGGTATGACTTGAGAAGCTTTGGTGGTAATTCCAACATTGGTGTAAAAGGCTGTTGAATCATTTGACGAACTTGTTTCTCCCTGTTTAGATTTGAACTGATCAAGAATCATTCGTTCAAACATAGCATGTCTCTCATTTTGAAGCAGGAAGGCATATAGTTGCTCATAGTTGGTGTTCTTTAATACTTTGGTTAGCTTCACAGAAGTGACAAATTTGTGCCATTCGGGATTCATGTTGTTCACAAACTTTGAGTTCAGCTGAATATTTGGCATGGTCATTTTGATATTCCTCACGTCATTCACAAGCTTGTGGAATCTCACGTAATATTCATAGACACTTTCTTCTGGTTTCATCTTAAAGTGCTCAAATTCATCATACAGTTGTGATTCTCTGTCTTCCTTGGTTAATTCAGAACCCGAGAGAAGCATCTTGACATTATCCCAAACTGCCTTGGCTTCAGTGTTGTGATTGATAAGCTTGTAGATATCTTTTGGAAGACCCTGAAGTATAATGTTTAAAGCCCTGATATCAGCATCATATCTCTTTTTCTCCTTATCACTGAGCTCATCATACGTCTTTGGTCTATCCAAACCTAAGATCACAGTACCATCTGTAGCAGTATCAAGTGTGTCTCTTGTAGTCTCAATCTGATAAGGTCCTTCATCAATTGACTTGAGAATGTTGACCCCATTTTCCTTTCCCAAAGAGTATAACCTAATTCGTTGAGCCCATGAGTCATAGTCAGTTCTGTCAAGCATAGGTGGACGAGTATCTGATCTAACTGCTTGAACATCCTCAGCAACAGAAGAGATGATTGTAGGCACGTTGGTAGACATGATTACAGATTTCACGGGATTTTAAAACTCTTGGATTAAACCGGGAAATAGATTCTTTCATGAGATTTTATTAAATCAAGAGAAAACAGAAGAATGTAATCAAGAAGAAAAGCACTAAGTCACAAGAGACAAATCGCTCAACACGACAAATCGCACAGACAACAAATCGCTCAAAAGTGACAAGTCGCATCAACTAACAAGTCGCTTAAACAATCAACTCGCTTCAATAAGCAAGTCGCTTAATCATACAAGTCGCTTAAACCAAGACAAGTCGCTTAACCAAGACAAATCGCTTAACCAAGACAAATCGCTTAAACTTACAACTCGCTTCAATAAGCAAGTCGCTGAAGATATGACAAATCGCTTAAGCAACACAAATCGCTTAAAGTCACAACTCGCTTAAATAAGCAAATCGCTAAGAAGTGACAAATCGCTACTCCAAATAAATCGCACAAGTACAGCCACTACCCAGAAAAATCGCTTAAATAAGTGATTTAAAACTGACACAAATCGCTTCCAAAAACAGGGACAAATCGCTCAACAGAATACATTACCGTGACACAAGTCGCTAGCTTTAAACAAACCAAAACGCCTCTTTTAAATCCAAAAACAGTCCAACCATAATGATTCAAGCCTTCAAAATAAAAACCTAAATACTTATGATGATCCTAAACACAAAAGTACAATCAAAATCCAAACTTTAACACTAGAAATGGTCCAAATTATGCAAATACCACTAAACTTTTTGAAACCCAAAAACCATAAAAAACCACTAGAAATCCAAGAATATGTAAGAGAGATGATCAAACCATGGCTCTTGATACCATTTGTAACATATTGGATTTCACAAACACATCAAACCATGATCAAAAGGGGCGTACACTTTGAGGTTTTAAAGAGAGAAAGAGTTAGAGGTTTGGGAACCTAGTGAGAGAAAGTGAAAGTATTATTATGAGCTCCAACCCTCTACCTTAGGAGGTAGAGGGTATTTATAGTATCTTACATAAACGCCACCTATGGGCTGTGGATCAGGCATACAGTGGGTAAAGACCCGTTCGTCCTCCACGGTATTACTTAACTAAATACTACCTAACATTAAATGACTACGACTACGAGCTTTCTACCGATTACATATGCTTGAGGTGACCGACACTTTAATAACTGGATTTATTAAATCCTAACATGGCACATTTCAATAAACATGCACTCAAAACATTAAATACTTATTTATTAGAAAACTTTTCCATTTTTAGTCGTTAGTTTCTATTTAAAACAGTAAATAACAAGACAAGTATTGTTATCGACAGTTTTGGTATAAAAGCCTTTTTATTATTTATGTTTCATAGTTAATTAACATTTTCATATATATATATATATATATATATATATATATATATATATATATATATATATATATATCGTCAATTTCAATATTAGTTTCATATCGTTATTCGTTTCGAGTCCACAAGCACGAGTCATGACTTCTCGACTTTTAGTCAATCAATAGTCCAAAATATACTAAAGTCCATGTGACGGCGTTGTCGGGGTCAACAATGACTAAAAAGTTAAAGTAACACCGACGTTGCTTAAAGTTGACAATTTATATTATAAGTCCAAGTAATTAATGAAAATAGCCAACTCAATCTCAAATCAACCCAAATCAATCTCGCCAACTAATCAATCTACCAAATATACCCGAAACCAATGTTATGACCCTAATGGTCATGACACGGTCACGGTTAAGACCACGTGAACCAAACAAGCTCTAGAAGCTTTTCGGCTCCACGCGTCTCATCCGAACACCAACAATATCAACCAACAAGCTACCACAACAACCCGACCCGGACCCTTGGTCCATATGTGTCTCGTACGCCACACCACAATGACCCATCGTGGGTCTTGTGGCTCGTACGCCCCAACACTCACAACCAAACACTCCCAAATGACTTCTACTACAACCAAACAAAATCAATTAACCTTCAATCATCATCCAAACATTAAACCCAACAACTAATCTAGACCTATTTCATGAAACTAAGCCTAAAATGCAAAAACCCAACAATATGATACACTACATGATACAAAATCACTAGCTACATGTTTTATTAGTTGTAAATTAGTTTTAATCCCATGTTTAAACCAAAAGCCCTAAATGTAAAACCATAAACGAGCCATAAATGACGCATTCGTGGCTTTCCATGACCAAAACAAGCTTGACCCATGTTCTATTTACCTTTTTATAACCCGATCTACAAGATTTAATGAAAACCCTAGAATCACGAATCGTATTTGTAAGATTTGGAGGTGTTAATGTAGGCTTCTATAAGAGATATATGTATGGATGGAAAGAGGAAAGAGAGATCTATAAAATGGTGGTGGAGGTGAGATGTCACTCGCCGGAAGTTGGCCGGAAAGGTGGCGGCGTGGTGGTGGTGGTAAATTAGGGTTAGGGTTTTTAATTTGGAAGAGAGAGAGTAGAGAGAGAAAGTTATGTGTGTGTGTGTTTTTAGTGAGAGAAAGTAGAAGCAAAAATGAGGTTAGGAGGGAGTATATATACTTGGGAAGAAGGGACTCAAAAATAAATAAAAGGGGAGGAGGGGTGGCCGGCCTTGGGTAAAAAGGAGGGGTCAGAGCCGTAATTTTTCATAAACTATCCCGTTTACCCATTCCCGAGCTCATATATTGTTCTACGAGTGTCCCACGGCGTTCGTTCGACTTTCTATTATGTTTATTTATGTTTTTCCACGAGTTTTGACTATTTATTTACCAATTTTTGAGTTACGGTCTAAAAGTTACGTTATTTCTTGTTTTAGGCTTTTATTGTGCCGAATCGAATAGTGCCTATAAAAAAGAGTTAAAACTCGCACGATAACTCATACAATAATAAAATAAATCATAAAACCAATAAACGATATCAAATCAAGTCATGGTCGATAAAAATAGTCATAAAGGCAAAAGCTCGGTTTAGTTTAACGTAATGCGGTTACCAAAAATAGACTCCCTAATTTTCCAGTTGTCACATCCAAGGAGCTAGTGTCTTTTCCAAGATCGACTTACGGTCTGGTTATCATCAGCTTAGAGTTCGAGAGGAGGATATCCCTAAGACGGCGTTTAGGACTCGTTTTGGGCACTATGAATTCCAAGTGATGTCGTTTGCTATGACCAACGCGCCAGCGGTATTCATGGATCTCATGAAACGGGTATGTAAACCATACCTGGATAAGTTTGTGATAGTATTCATAGACGACATCTTGATATACTCCAAGAGTAGAAAGGAGCACGAAGAGCATTTGAGGCTCATTTTAGAGTTATTGAGAGAAGAGAAGTTGTACGCCAAATACTCTAAGTGTGAATTTTGGATTCTGACCGTGCAATTCTTAGGTCACGTGATAGATAGTTGATCCGCTCCAAACCGTCAAGTTTTCTCACACAAACCGGCCACTTGTGAATGGCAGACCGTAAGAAACTTAAAACGGTTCAGAAACGAACTCAATGAAGATCTGGGGAGTATAGTGTTTCCCCGGGTCGTTATGTCCCAGCGAGCTATGCAATGGATTACCAAACGTATAGTGATCGAGGAATTTGAACAGAAAAAGGGATCTGAATAGGATTATAACTACAGAAAAAGCCAACAAATTAAAACGGCTTAAATGCAAATTAAAGAGAATTTAAAAGATAAAAACTATTAAATAAACGCTATCACTATATTTAAAATGATGTTTTTGTTTTTAAGTTTTTATAAAACTGAAATTAAAAACTACGTAGCGTACAAATGAAAAAGTGAAACTTACACAATATTAATCCTAAAAATATGAAAATGATATTTTTACAATCCTAATGATAAAAGAATATTTTTAGAAAAATAAAATTAATTTTATAACTAATTATCTAATTATTATTAATTAAAAACTATTTTTAACTATTAAGTAATAACCTAAAATGCAAGAAAATTGGAAATAAGGCTAGGAAAATAAAATTAAGACTTAGAAAAATCTAAAATATCAAAAGAGAATTTCCAAAACTATTTTTGTATTTTTTTGAATATTTTTGAATTTTCTATGAATTAAAAACTATTTAAAACTAATTAAATTATTTAAAAATACAAATTTAACTAAGAAAAATCTAGAAAAATATTTTTTTGTCTTTTTATATTTATCTTAACTTAAGAAAAATGAAAAATTATTTTTTTGAAACTTTTCTTAATTATTTGTATTAAATGCTATTTAAAAATGCTTAAAAACTAATTTAAATTAAGAAAAATAGCAAACAGGACAGGAAAAATCTGAAAATTTCAAGAAAAGTCTAAAAAATAATATTATGATTCTAGGAAAAATAGAAAAACATGGGGTTGTGTGAAGGAAATTGGAACTGCTATTGGAAGTGCTTATAAAATAAGCACTTGAATAAGCCAAAGGGTACTAAATGGGCACCAAACCAACACAGAAGCTAAGATAAGCTAAAATGACCAAAATGCAATGAATTACAACTGCTCTACATCTCTGGATTGTAAGCTACCAAGGTTTGGTTGGATTGAGATCAAGTGCTAATAACAGTTTAGAGGCCAACTTTGGGCTTAAGCATAAGCTACATAATAAGCTGAAAAGGGAAAACAGAAGAAGGGACATGAAGTAGACCTGGCCAAGTATGTCTAAACCAAAGGCCAGACCTTGGTGAGCCAAGATGGGCCCTGTGCAAGCTCTGCAAGTCCCTGTGCAGACTCAGTGTTAACTGAGTCAGTTGCACAGGGCAAAGAAGCCCATTTGACAAGCCAGTTTTAGAGCATGTAGAAAATTTGCAAAAATATACAAAAATGGCAATAATAAACTAGACCAGTAGAACTTTTTAACACCACAAGTCTCATTGAAATTGGCCCAGAGATGAGTCCACTAAAAATCTCCTTAGTTGAGCTCAAAACTGAGTTTCACCATTTTGACTTTTAAAGCAGAAATGAAATATTGACCAAATTGAAATTTGAAGACAATTTATGAACTGATATCAATGTGTTATGATGAAATAAACCTACTTCAATCTATATCTATGTATTTTAAACACAAAATGAGCTTTTGCTTTGCCAAAGATCCAACAGATAAGTAATGAGACAGTTGATAAATGATTTTTGACTATAGGGGTTTGCAGGCACAAGTGAAAGACTCAAATGAGTTCAAAGTAGTTACACAAACATAAATCAACAGCATCCAACCACTGAGCAGACCTTAAAGACAGATAGCATATAAAATCCAAACACAACTTTTAATGACTGTTTTGAACTTTAAATGAGATAGTCACTGAACTAGCATATTCTACCACTTATACCAAGTCTAGTCACCCTAATTAGAACTAAATAAACAGATTTGAACCACTAATAATCACAGATTCAAATATAAGCACAAAATGCAACACTGAATAAAAAATTGGAGATGAGAATAATACTCACAAGGACCCAGCTTATATTGCAGGCTAAACCAAACCCATAACTGCTATTCTAATCTATTTCCAACCCAAAATCACTCTGCTTCAACCACATTTCCAATTCCAAACCTGTTTGAGCCATTTTCTCTTCACTGTTGACTTTTGTTGACCACAAGTGAAAATGCTTGAAACTGCTTCCAAAGCTTATCAAAAGCTTTAATAAGCTTGAATAAACATGTTTGAGTTAAAATAAAACTACTTGAGAGCTTTAATACAGTGGTTTGCAACTAACTTTCTCAACAGTAAATATGAAAAAATGAAATTTAAGTTAAACCTTGGATTGAGACTTGAAATGAAGTAAAATGATTAAGTAACTTAGTTTGAATACAATAAATGCTTAAGCTTACATTTTAAACTACTAATTGAGAGAATTTAAGAAAAACGACATACATTGAATAAAAAAAACTAACTACTACTCTATTCTTGTTTCTTCTTCCTTCTTTTATACCCAAATAGCTTTCCACGTGTCCTCTGATCACTTCCCATCAATTGTCCTGGTCATTGGATGAGTTGAGACCAAATTGCCCGTTTTATCACTTTTGGCGGGAAAACTGGTATTTGACCTGTGTGGACTGTTAGACTGCAACTAGGGGGGGGGGTGGCTAGGTATGATGATGAGGGAGTGAGAGTGGAAGGTGATAAGGTGATGGGAGATGTGTTGGGAGTTGCAGAGGAGCAGCAAGTGGAGGGGAAGAGGATAAGGTGTGGGCGGCAAAAGCAGTTTTGACTGCTTGTTTGATTAGGGGGTTCAAAAAGGAAAGTGACAGGGGGTCAAATGGGTATTGGCAGGGGCTCAAAATGGTTATAAGGCAGGGTCAAAATACACAAAGGGTCATGGGATTAGTATTTAAACAACAAGGACTAACTTTGCAATTTCTGATTTTTTGAAGGACCATTTCTGCCACTTTCCAAAGTTCACACAAGGGATCAATTTGACAAGCTTCAATAGTACAAGGACTAGTTTTGACATTTTCAAATTTCCAGGGACCAAACTTGACATTTTTGAAAGTTGAGGGGCCTTTTCTGCCATTTAACAAAAGATTTATTCAAGGACCATTTTTGACAATTTAAAATATTTCAAGGACCTTGAATAACATTTTTCTTTATTTTGTTTTACCAGGGACTGTTTTTGACAACTTTTGAAACTTGGGGGACTAAAACTGCCAATTATGCAAACTTTATACGTTTTTCACCAGATTTTGATATTTTTGCATTTAAAACATATAAAACACTTATTTGTGATATTTTTATCATTTTGATGCATTTCTGAGTGTTTTCAGATGTTTTTGCAGTTTAATTGGTACAAAAATGATGAATATTTAGACACTCATCAATCCCCCACACTAAGATATTGCTAGTCCCTAGCAATGTTTTGAGAAAAATTAATGAATTTCATCTCTTTACCAAAAGCCATTACTTCTGGAGTAGCCAAATGTTTCAGTTCAAGTAAGAACCTTGGTACACCGATAACCAAATGATTTTGAGCAAATCACCAGCTTTCAACAGATTTGATTTGTCTTTACCAGAAGCCGTTTGCTTATGGACTAGCCAACTCTTAGATAAATTATCAATATTATCTTTGGTGAGCTGATTACCAATTATGGTTTTTCCACTGCCTTTACCACAAGCCATAAACTTGCGGGCTAGCCAACTCTTCACTTTTAAGGATATGGTGAGCCGAATACCATACAATTTTGGGCAAATTGCAAGCCGTCAACGGATTTGAGATATCTTTACCAAGAGCCGTTTGCTCCTGGATTAGCCAGTCCTTATGTGGGTTAGACATGGTGGACTGATTACCATTTGTTGTGTTTAGTACATAGTACTTCCACTAAAAAAAAATTTAAAATTTGGCCATTTTGGGGGAAAAAGGGACTAAAAGGGTACATTTATGATCAAAATTCGCCAGAATTTCCCCCCCACACTTAGAAATGAATGTTGTCCTCAATATTCAAAGTACCGGCTGTTATGCCGAAACTTAGAACGTAAAAAGATAACATTACTAGCTAAGTGTGGAAACACAACAATTATTCTCTTTTTTAATATTTACAATTTTCATTCATTTTTTAGATCTATATACAACATGTGGGGCATCTCCCCCACACTAGGGTGGTACACACGGGTGAAAACCCATGTTTAACTACTGTTTTTGATTACCGAGTCGCTAGCTTGACTCGACCCCGAATTAATTTGTTCATAGGGAAGTAAGTGGAAGAGACAATCTCCATCGGACTTTCATTCAAGATGTTTGGATAAACATTGAAGTATGTGAAAGTTCCACACCGATGAGATGCAGACAGACCCGGCTCACAAATGGTACATGGAAATGCCGGGGTCAAAGATAATGTCTTCATTCCCGAAGGAGTGAAGAACAGGAGAAGTGACAGAATATATGAAGAAAAGAAAGAAAATCATGATACAAATCATGACTAACTCTTCATCCTCAATAGGAGAATTCATAGTTTCATGAATCTCATCAGTTAAGCTTACTTGATCAAGACATACTATGGGTGTGTCTAGATCAAAATGGAAGTTATCATACTCCGGTGGAGATATGATATGAGTGAGTTCACCGGCGAACTCCTCGTGAAGAGAATCAATCACAAGATGTAAATCTGTGAATTCTTGTTCCACTGTAGACTCATCACTATCCTCAATCTGAGTATCAAAGAGTGGATTCTCAGAAATTAAGGTGAATTCAGAATCGAATTCAAATAGAGGATTAGTGAAGGTAGTTTTGAATGTTTCGGGAACGAAGTGATCAACATTCTCTATTGGACTGTTGGGATAAGAAGTGAGTGAACGATCATTATCAAGGAGACTTTCAGTCTCTCCCAGATCGGCTTTGAAATCAGAAAGACTATCATTACTTTCTGATGAAAGTGGATTTGTGTGAGTGAGTTCATTGGTGAACTCCTCAAGATGATGATCAGCATCAGACTGTGGGATTGATGCCTCAACATACTCGATGTTTCCATGAGAAGTACAATCGTCGCTAACATCGGAGAAAGTTTCAAAATGATCTTTTGAACACTCAATAGGGGAAATAGAATCACACACATGATCAGAAGTTCCCTGTGACTCTCTCGAGATTGGGACAAGGTTCTCAACACTAGACTTTATGAATTCGTCCGATTCCTTTTCAGGAACAGTGTCAAGATGCTCGCCCCCCATGGTCAGAGAGTGAGTGGGAGCTTCGGGTGTGATAGCAGTTGTTTGAGATGAAATCTCAACTGCTGGGATGTCATCTGATGAACTTGATGAATCAAGTGTATCCTCATCATCACTGTCATCAGGAATAAAACGAAATTAAGAGCTAGATCTGGCTGCTTTTTCTTTTGCAATTGATTCCCTAACAGATTTTTCAAAGGCAATTTGGGATTTTATTTTAGCAGCCTGCTCTTCAGCTAGCAATTCTTCCATGGATTTCTCATGTGAATTTTGAATGACAGGACATTGTGGGAGTGGAGATTTGTCAAAACCGGAAGGTTGACATTGATAATCATCATGAGGACCCCCACAATATACACAAGAAAAACTGGGAGCATTTTGAAATGTTGTTTTACACAACTCCTCAGTTCTTTTAACTGATTCCAGAAGCTCTAGAAAAGTGTCTTGTTGGGCTTGCTGAGGAGTTTGATTCATTTGGCACTGTGGAGGTTGGTCGTGATATGGATAGTCGTAATTGTTACAAGGAAATGGATTCCCTGTTTGACAATCAGAGCTGAAATGGGAACCTCCACAGTTCTCACAACAGTAAAACTGTTGATCCTGGATTGGTGAATCATATGGATATTGGTCATAACCAAAGTTCTGAGCATCACCGGAAAACTGTTCATAGACAAACGTGTTTCCGGATTGACACTCAAATCCTTGGTGAGGACCTCCACAAAATTCACAGCAGTAATGTTGGTTATATGAAGATAAGTCGGGCTGTGGTGGGTAATTGGAAAAATTTGAGGGGTCATTAAATGAGTTCTGATTAGGATCATAATCAAATGAATTCCTCGAACCACAAAACAAACAACTCCCGTTACGGATATCATTACCACATTGTACACACGTACACCAACGACAGGGTGAACCAGAAAGAGGCTCACCACAACCGACACAAGGAATAAACGATTCTATTTGAGAGTTATGAGAAGGAATTGGTTTATTCAAAGGATCAACAAAACCAACATGGTGATCTGAATGACTATTAAGTCTCGAAGAACTTTTTGAAAAATCCGGAGGTGGGACAAGTGGTGTGCTCTGAGAGCTAGCAATTTCCACCACTTCCGTTATAGTCTCCGGTTCTGGTTCTTGATAAACGTGAAGATTAGGCAAGTCATTCTTGCTGGACACCGGTCTAAATTCTGCATGTTTGCTTTTAACCGTAAATCGTGAAAGTTTAGGATCAATTCTAGACGGCTTAGGAGCAATTGAGGGATTAGATCTTTGGATAACCGTAGGTTGGACGTATTTAGCACTTCCATTATCAGAGGGAAGTACCTGGTCCTTTGTCACCCCGGTTTCTCTTTCCATTTCCCTGAGCAGAATTAATGGATCATCACGAACAACACGAATTCTTGACATTTGTGATAAAGCATCACGTTTTTCAACTTCGTCCCAGAATTCGTTCTTGAGAGATTCCATGAGAATAGAAGAAGTTAGAATCAAATGGATAGAGGGTAAAGGGATAAAGAATCAAAAAGGGTAGGAGGGTAAAGAGGAATATTTTTGGTATTTTTGAAAAACATGTTGTAAAAACAAAGAATGAAAATCTTTTTGGGTTTTTGGATTTTTTTAAAAGAAAATATAAACCTATAGATGGTATAAACAAGGATTGAATATTCAAATCACTAATCTACTAAACGTAAGACTATTAGCACTGCTCCCCGGCAGCGGCGCCAAAAATTTGATCCGCTCCAAACCGTCAAGTTTTCTCACACAAACCGGCCACTTGTGAATGGCAGACCGTAAGAAACTTAAAACGGTTCAGAAACGAACTCAATGAAGATCTGGGGAGTATAGTGTTTCCCCGGGTCGTTATGTCCCAGCGAGCTATGCAATGGATTACCAAACGTATAGTGATCGAGGAATTTGAACAGAAAAAGGGATCTGAATAGGATTATAACTACAGAAAAAGCCAACAAATTACAACGGCTTAAATGCAAATTAAAGAGAATTTAAAAGATAAAAACTATTAAATAAACGCTATCACTATATTTAAAATGATGTTTTTGTTTTTAAGTTTTTATAAAACTGAAATTAAAAACTACGTAGCGTACAAATGAAAAAGTGAAACTTACACAATATTAATCCTAAAAATATGAAAATGATATTTTTACAATCCTAATGATAAAAGAAAATTTTTAGAAAAAGAAAATTAATTTTATAACTAATTATCTAATTATTATTAATTAAAAACTATTTTTAACTATTAAGTAATAACCTAAAATGCAAGAAAATTGGAAATAAGGCTAGGAAAATAAAATTAAGACTTAGAAAAATCTAAAATATCAAAAGAGAATTTTCAAAACTATTTTTGTATTTTTCTGAATATTTTTGAATTTTCTATGAATTAAAAACTACAAATTTAACTAAGAAAAATCTAGAAAAATATTTTTTTGTCTTTTTATATTTATCTTAACTTAAGAAAAATGAAAAATTATTTTTTTGAAACTTTTCTTAATTATTTGTATTAAATGCTATTTAAAAATGCTTAAAAACTAATTTAAATTAAGAAAAATAGCAAACAGGACAGGAAAAATCTGAAAATTTCAAGAAAAGTCTAAAATAATATTATGATTCTAGGAAAAATAGAAAAACATGGGGTTGTGTGAAGGAAATTGGAACTGCTATTGGAAGTGCTTATAAAATAAGCACTTGAATAAGCCAAAGGGTACTAAATGGGCACCAAACCAACACAGAAGCTAAGATAAGCTAAAATGACCAAAATGCAATGAATTACAACTGCTCTACATCTCTGGATTGCAAGCTACCAAGGTTTGGTTGGATTGAGACCAAGGGGTAATAACAGTTTAGAGGCCAACTTTGGGCTTAAGCATAAGCTACATAATAAGCTGAAAAGGGAAAACAGAAGAAGGGACTTGAAGTAGACCTGGCCAAGTATGTCTAAAGCAAAGGCCAGACCTTGGTGAGCCAAGATGGGCCCTGTGCAAGCTCTGCAAGTCCCTGTGCAGACTCAGTGTTAACTGAGTCAGTTGCACAGGGCAAAGAAGCCCATTTGACAAGCCAGTTTTAGAGCTTGTAGAAAATTTGCAAAAATATACAAAAATGGCAATAATAAACTAGACCAGTAGAACTTTTTAACACCACAAGTCTCATTGAAATTGGCCCAGAGATGAGTCCACTAAAAATCTCCTTAGTTGAGCTCAAAACTGAGTTTCACCATTTTGACTTTTAAAGCAGAAATGAAATATTGACCAAATTGAAATTTGAAGTCAATTTATGGACTGATATCAATGTGTTATGATGAAATAAACCTACTGCAATCTATATCTATGTATTTTAAACACAAAATGAGCTTTTGCTTTGCCAAAGATCCAACAGATAAGTAATGAGACAGTTGATAAATGATTTTTGACTATAGGGGTTTGCAGGCACAAGTGAAAGACTCAAATGAGTTCAAAGTAGTTACACAAACATAAATCAACAGCATCCAACCACTGAGCAGACCTTAAAGACAGATAGCATATCAAATCCAAACACAACTTTTAATGACTGTTTTGAACTTTAAATGAGATAGTCACTGAACTAGCATATTCTAACACTTATACCAACTCTAGTCACCCTAATTAGAACTAAATAAACAGATTTGAACCACTAATAATCACATATTCAAATATAAGCACAAAATGCAACACTGAATAAAAAATTGGAGATGAGAATAATACTCACAAGGACCCAGCTTATATTGCAGGCTAAACCAAACCCATAACTGCTATTCTAATCTATTTCCAACCCAAAATCACTCTGCTTCAACCACATTTCCAATTCCAAACCTGTTTGAGCCATTTTCTCTTCATTGTTGACTTTTGTTGACCACAAGTGAAAATGCTTGAAACTGCTTCCAAAGCTTATCAAAAGCTTTAATAAGCTTGAATAAACATGTTTGAGTTAAAATAAAACTACTTGAGAGCTTTAATACAGTGGTTTGCAACTAACTTTCTCAACAGTAAATATGAAAAAATGAAATTTAAGTTAAACCTTGGATTGAGACTTGAAATGAAGTAAAATGATTAAGTAACTTAGTTTGAATACAATAAATGCTTAAGCTTACATTTTAAACTACTAATTGAGAGAATTTAAGAAAAACGACATACATTGAATAAAAAAAAACTAACTACTACTCTATTCTTGTTTCTTCTTCCTTCTTTTATACCCAAATAGCTTTCCACGTGTCCTCTGATCACTTCCCATCAATTGTCCTGGTCATTGGATGAGTTGAGACCAAATTGCCCGTTTTATCACTTTTGGCGGGAAAACTGTTATTTGACCTGTGTGGACTGTTAGACTGCAACTAGGGGGGGGGGGGTGGCTAGGTATGATGATGAGGGGGTGAGAGTGGAAGGTGATAAGGTGATGGGAGATGTGTTGGGAGTTGCAGAGGAGCAGCAAGTGGAGGGGAAGAGGATAAGGTGTGGGCGGCAAAAGCAGTTTTGACTGCTTGTTTGACTAGGGGGTTCAAAAAGGAAAGTGATAGGGGGTCAAATGGGTATTGGCAGGGGCTCAAAATGGTTATAAGGCAGGGTCAAAATACACAAAGGGTCATGGGATTAGTATTTAAACAACAAGGACTAACTTTGCAATTTCTGATTTTTTGAAGGACCATTTCTGCCACTTTCCAAAGTTCACACAAGGGATCAAATTTGACAAGCTTCAATAGTACAAGGACTAGTTTTGACATTTTCAAATTTCCAGGGACCAAACTTGACATTTTTGAAAGTTGAGGGGCCTTTTCTGCCATTTAACAAAAGATTTATTCAAGGACCATTTTTGACAATTTAAAATATTTCAAGGACCTTGAATAACATTTTTCTTTATTTTGTTTTACCAGGGACTGTTTTTGACAACTTTTGAAACTTGGGGGACTAAAACTGCCAATTATGCAAACTTTATACGTTTTTCACCAGATTTTGATATTTTTGCATTTAAAACATATAAACACTTATTTGTGATATTTTTATCATTTTGATGCATTTCTGAGTGTTTTCAGATGTTTTTGCAGTTTAATTGGTACAAAAATGATGAGTATTTAGACACTCATCAATAGTCGAGGAGTTCATGTTGACCCAGCCAAGATTAAGGCCATTAAGGAATGGGCAGCCCCTAGGAACCCATCAAAAGCCCGCCAGTTTCTAGGTTTAGCAGGCTATTACCGGAGGTTCATTGAGGGATTCTCCAAAATATCTAAGTCGCTGACCAAACTAACGCAGAAGGACGTTAAGTATGAATGGGGATAAAAGGAAGAAGAAGCATTCCAACTTCTGAAGGAGAAGTTGTGTAGTGCGCCCATCCTAGCTTTTTCTGAAGGAAGCGAAGATTTTGTCGTATACTGCGACGCTTTGCATTAAGGCTTAGGTGTTGTTTTGATGCAACAGGAGAAGGTGATAGCTTATGCCTCCCAAAAACTTAATAAGCATGATAAAAACTACACCACCCATGATCTGGAGTTAGGTGCTGTAGTGTTTTCCCTTAGAATCTGGAGACATTATCTGTATGGAACCATGCGTGTAGTGTTTACAGATCATAAGAGCTTGAAGCATATCTTAGATCAGAAGGACTTGAATGTGAGACAGCATCGTTGGTTAGAGTTGCTCAGTGATTATGACTGTGAGAATCGTTATCATCCCGATAAAGCCAATGTAGTGGCAGATACCCTCAGCTGTAAGGAGAACATTCCACCTTTACTCGTTCAATCCCTAAGAATGACCATTAGTTCGCCTCTACTATCTCAAATCTTAGCTGCCCAAGCTGCGGCATTGACGGAAGAGATCCGTCCTTATGAGAATCTGCATGGAATGGTAGAAAGTGAAAACGGCTTCTTGAAGTGTTCCGACAGAACCTTATGCTTCAGAGACAGAAGCTGGATACCAATTCATTGAGGAATTCGTGAGTTAATTATGTACGAGTCGCATAAGTCAAAATACTCTATTCATCCCGGAGCCGATAAGATGTATCAGGACTTGAAGAAACTCTACTAGTGGCCTAACATGAAAGCCGACATAGCTCAGTATGTCAGTTGGTGCTTGACTTGTTCTAAGGTAAAGGCCAAACACCAGAAACCCTCAGGAGTCTTAGTTCAACCCGAATTACCAAGAACAGCTAGCGGCAATGACGCCATCTGGGTAATCGTAGATCGTTTGACTAAGTCTGCTCACTTCTTGGCCATTAGCGAGGTCGATAGTCTCGAAAAGCTCGCTCGGATGTACCTTAAGGAGATAGTATCGCGTCATGGAGTACCAGTATCTATCATTTTCGATCAAGATAGCCGTTTTACATCCCACTTTTGGAGATCGATAGTCTCGAAAAGCTCGCTCGGATGTACATTAAGGAGATAGTATCGCGTCATGGAGTACCGGTATCTATCATTCCCGATCAAGATAGCCGTTTTACATCCCACTTTAGGAGATCCTTATAGTCAGCTTTAGGAACAAACCTGGATATGAGCACTGCTTATCATCCTCAAATCGACTGTCAGAGTGAAAGAACCATTCAGACCTTAGAGGATATGCTTAGAGCCTGTGTCATCGATTTCGGCAAAGGCTGGGAGAGACATCTCCCTTAGGCCGAATTCTCCTACAACAATAGTTATCATTCTAGCATTAAGGCCGCACCATTTGAGGTGTTGTATGGCCGAAAATGTCGTTCTCCTGTTTGTTGAGCTGAAGTTGGCGAGAGTCAGCTTACCGGTCCCGAACTTGTCCTAGAAACCACTGAGAAGATAGTTCAGATCCGTAATTGTTTGCAAACCGCTCGTGATAGAAAAAAGAGTTATGCCGATAGGTGACGTAAACCCTTAGAGTTTTATGTTGGAGATCGTGTTATGTTAAAGGTTTCTCCTTGGAAAGGAGTGATTCGTTTTGGCAAGCGTGGAAAACTCAATCCCCGATATAGTGGTCCCTTTGCAATCCTGGAAAGAATCAGGCCAGTAGCTTACCGTCTTGAGCTACCTTCGGAATTGAGCAGTGTAGACAATATCTTTCATGTTAGTAATTTTAAGAAGTGTCTTTCGGAGGAAAACATAGTTGTACCGTTAAGAGATATCCGTATAGATGAGAAGTTGAATTTCGTTGAGGAACCGATAGAGATCATGGATCGTGAGATTAAACGGCTGAAGCATAGCCGTATTCCGATTATCAAAGTTCGTTGGAACTCCGGACATGGACCGGAGTTCACTTGGGAACGTGAGGATGTATTACGTAGGAAGTACCCTAAACTCTTCATGACACCAAGCAACTCGGAGTGAAACCCGGGACGGGTTTCTTCTGAGGCTGGGAGGCTGTGACAACTGGCAATTAGGGAGTCTATTTTAGGTAACCGCATTACGTTAAACTAACCCGAGCGTTTGCCTTTATAACTATTTTAATCGACCATGACTTGATTTGATATCGTTTATTAGTTTTTATGATTTATTTTATTATTGTATGAGTTATCGTGTGAGTTTTAACTCTTTTTTATAGGCACTATTCGATTCGCCACAATAAAAGCCTAAAACAAGAAATAACGTAACTTTTAAATCGTAACTCGAAACTTGACAAATAAATAGTCAAAACTCATGGAAAAACATAAATAAACATAATAGAAAGTCGAAGGAACATCGTGAGACACTCGTAGAACAATATATGAGCTCGGGATTGGGTAAACGAAATAGTTTTACAAAAATCACGACTTTGGCCCCCCAAGAATCCCTTGGCCGGCGCCCCCCCTCCACCCAATCTAATTATTTATAAGGTCCTTGAGTCCAAGTATAAAAGCCCTATTCCACCTCATAATCCTAGTTTACTTCTCTCTCTAAAACACACACATAACACCACTTTCTCTCTCTAATATTTCTCTCTCTACAAACCCTAACCCTAAAATATAAACCCTAGCCACCCCTTATAAAATCCGGCCACCTTCCGCCATTTTCTGGCCACTCTCCGGCGAGTGGTATCTCACCTCCACCACCATCTTGTAGATCTCTCTTTCCTCTTTCCATCCATATATATATATCTCCTATAGAAGCCTTTATTAACACCTCTAAATCTTACAAAAACGATTCGTGATTCTAGGGTTTTCAAGTAATCTTGTAGATCGGGTTTGGAAAAGGTAAAAGGAACGTGGGTGAAGCTCGTTTTAGCCTTGAAGAGTCACGTATGAGCTTCTTTAGGCTCGTAATGGCTCGAATGTAGTGGGTTTTGGATGAAACTTGGGTTTAAAACTAATTTACAAATAATAAAACATGTAGCTAGTGATTTGGTATCGTGTATTGTATCATATTGTTGTGTTTTTGCATTTTAGGCATAGTTTCATATGATGGGTTTAGATTAGTTGATGGGTTTGATGTTTGGATGTTAATTGAAGGTTGATTGATTGTGTTTGGTTGTAGTAGAAGCTATTTGGGAGTGTTTGGTTGTGTAGTTTGGGGCGTACAAGCCACAAGACCCACGATGGGTCGTGGTGTTGTGGTGTACGAGACCCTCATGGACTGTGGTATCTTGTTGGTTGTTTTTGTTGGTGTTTGGATGAGACGCGTGGAGCCGAAAAGCTTCTAAAGCTTGTTTGGTTCACGTGGTCTTAACCGTGACCGTGTCACGACCATTAGGGCCATAACATTGGTTTTGGGTATATTTGGTAGTTTGATTGGATGGCGAGATTGATTTGGGTTGATTTGAGATTGAGTTGCGCTATTGTGATTAATTACTTGGACTTATAATATAAATTGTCAACTTTGAGCAACGTTGGTGTTACTTTGACTTTTTAGTCATAGTTGACCCCGACAAATCCGTAACATGGACTTTAGTATATTTTAAACTATAGATTGATTAAAAGCCGAGAAGTCATGACTCGTGCTTGTGGACTCGAAACGAATAACGATATGAGACTTATATTGAATTTGACGTAATATATATATATATATATATATATATATATATATATATATATATATATATATATATATATATATATATATATATATATATACTACATTAAAAGGAAAAATGGTCAATATGGTCAATGTTGGAAAAGTGAAAAGTGGAATTGTGGAAAAGTGAAATTTTTGCATAGAATCTTTACATGGAAAGTATTAAATTTGATTTTGCATTGTAAGTATTCAATTTACTTATTAAGGCAAGCCCATTCTAATATGCAGATAAATGCCCGCCCATTCAAGTTGACTTATTCAAATTGATTTTGCATGGTACCTTTAGATGTTCAACATAAACGTCAGCCCATCCATTCAAGTCAAAATAAATAGAGTTAAATAGAGTTTTGCAAGAGAAGAAATGTGTATTTCTTGCAAGTGAAAAAAAACGCCAGCCATTTCATTTTATTAATATACTTTGCATGGAAAGTCAAAATTCATTTCAACGTATTTTTTGCATGGTGACTTTGTATAGTAACTACTAAAATTTGATTTCAATGTATTTTCAATTTCCAAATTTGCTAGCCCATTCATTTTTCTTTGGCGGGAAAAATTAATTGAAACATTTCGTATTTCGCCTATATAAACAACCCCCAAAACAAGTTTCTATTTCACAACTAAAAGGAAAGGAAAAATAGATAATGGATATGCAAAATCCAACGAAGGTTGATGATGATCTCGAGGTTAGTAATTGATTTTTTTTTTATGATCTTGTTTGTTGTTTGTAATGTGAATTGACACTTCTTTGTTTATGGTTTTAGGAGGGGATTTTAGACAGGTTTTGCCGGTCATAAGATGTGGAACACGAGCGCAAATTGTAGATTCGAGTCTACTTATATCTCATAGAACAACAAAGGGATATCTCTCATGGCCAGCTTTTGTTAGTTAATATTTCATAATTGATGTAATGTTTTATTTTAAGTTTCATTAAATATTTTAAAATGTTGTTTGATACATGTTAAGAATTTTTGCTAAAGTTGAATTATCACATGTTACAACCGTTTGTGATTAAATTTTTATTTTTTCACGTTCTATTTTGAACGTTATACAAAAAACTTACCACAATATTGCATATCGTTAATTGTCTGCTACTAGAAACCGATGCCGCTAGGCATGGGTACTCGCCTAGTATATATATATATATATATATATATATATATATATATATATATATATATATATATATATATATATATATATATATATAAACGTGAATAATAAATGATGAAACATAAATATTAAAAGGCTTTTATACCAAAACTATCGATAACAAGACTTGTCTTGTTATTTACTATTTAAATGGGAATTAACAACTTAAAATGGAAAGATTTACTAATAAATAAGTATTTAATGTTTCGAGTGCACGTATATCAAAATATACCGTTATTGAGCATTTAATACTATTTTCGAGTATTTAATTCTATTTACGTTTTGTGCATGGGTTACGGATGACCTAACATTAATAGCGTTGATCCACGTGGGTAGCGGACTTATTAGGTTGACGAATCTAATAAGAGCCCGCTAGGTACGTAGGATAACATTATTAATGGGTGAATTATCCTTATGACTCGTTAGGATGCGACCGGTTTATGGGATAATAAGCGACAGAAATAAATGATTGAATTTATCGAGTTAACGAATTCGATAAGGTCTACTATTTATTCCGAAACTTATTGGACTATGGAGCTTATCGCTTAAACGTCTTATTGTGTTGCATTGAGTCACATTGTGGTTATTTAAGTGCATTCATGATATCATATTGAGTCGATACACACACACAACGATGCCAAACGCTAAGACTAAACGGTAAAACAAGACATTTTTTGAGATAAAGGAAAGGAATACATTGGGGTAGATAACGTTGATTTTGGGAAATATATATTAAAATTGGTTTACATTAATAGGTTGTGCCGAGTCGGTAGTTGCTGAGTCGTGTTAGCTGTTATCTTCTTGCTAATGTTTGTTTGTGCGTTTCTTGCTTGAGGTGAGTTTCATAGCCTCACTTTTATCTATGTTTTTAACTAATTTGAGATGAAAATCATGCTACTCTTTTTGGACCTTTTAAACTATTTTGATTTGCTTTTGTGCTTGACTGTTTAGATAGATATGTGGTAGCTGTTGCCTTAGTCTAAGGTAGCAATCCTAATTGCTATAGCACTTGCCTAGCTAAGTATAGACTTCTACCTCGGCCTAGTCCAGGGTTAGCAAATGGTTCTAGACTTTGCTACGACTGCGCTGGCTAGTGTCGCTTAGAGCCCTACCTACCTACTATGACGTCGGATATGATATTGATGGTATTGTTGATTGTGATATTGGTATGTGATTGGTGTGATGATGCATATATATCTTAAGTCTCGCATAGCAAGTAAACTCCTACAGGTCCGCTATTTAAAACTTGAATTTAAACCTATAAACTCACCAGCGTTAGCTGACCTTTTAGCATGTTTTTCTCAGGTATTTAAGTGATGTTTGGAATGCTTGTTCCGTGGAAGCTTGGCAAGGAGGCATGGTTGAAGGATCATATTTAAACTCTGATAATATTATGGGGACCTATTTTATAAACCATATTGGGCCTTACATTTAACTCTTTTGGGATGATTGTATTGGGTAATTAAATTTGGGATTGGTTTTTGAGTTATAATATGACTATCTTGTTTGCTATACTTGTGTTTTGTACCAATCCAATGTAACGCCCCGAAAACTTGATTAAGTCTTCCGTTGTACCTAGATTTGGGGGTGTTACAATAACAGAATTTGGCATACTGATAGAACATAAATGCCAATTTAAAAACAAACATATATCGAGGGAGTTGTAGTATCCATGTTTCACCTAAATACAAAACGCTTATTTCTCAGCAACAAAATAACTATCCAAACACCCCTCTTGTGTTCTTCACTTTCTTATCCGCGTCATTCTCACTCACTTGAAAAGAAGTCTACCCCAAGTTCTCATGTGTAGTTGCTTCATCTACATCACAAAACTTCATTCGATGACGCTTTTCAGGAGTAGCCTTGAACTCCACATTAACTAGAATGCTCTCTTCAGATTTTTAACATACCTACTACACTCCCAATGATATACAAATGATATTAAAATGTCAGGTTATGAAGTCCATGTTATCAAGCATTAAGTCCTCAGTTAAAACATAAACTTTTCTTTGTTAGGCGGTGAAAACTTCATTGGCTTCATAAACTCAACAATCATATATAACCCGTAAAAATTTCAATTCCTTTTACCGGGTCTTTGACCTTTTACCCAAAAGAAAGAAATTTCAATTCTTTGACACGACTGAAATTTGTGCTTTCATATCCATGATTGTTCAAAACCCTAGAATCATTTATGCTCTATAGTACATCAATCAAATCTTCCACACTAGTTCTATCAATTTCAACATCATATTGATTTCAAATTCAACAATGATCTTGAGTTTCAGCAACTTTTCTTCACAAGTCTTCGAAACAACAACTTTATTTGAGGTTATCTTTGGGATTAATTTGCTCATAAACGTGCGATTCTTAATATTTGGCTTTAAAATGATCTTCATCAACCTCAGTCTCCAATGTATTTTCTTTAATCTTTACCTCCAATTGTGATTTCCTTCGGGTGGAACCATATCAATTCTTTTTCCTACTCATGAAAAAAGGTAGAGATATTTTGGAAGATCATACATGACCTTAACCTCACGTCACCAAGGTTTCCAAAAAAATATGGCACACATCAAGATCATCCACAACACAAAGTACTTCAACTATATAAATTTTCTCGACGAACACCGAAACCTCACAAACTTGGTAACCTTTAATTGGATAAATCTTCATTAGTAATTTAAGGAAATTTACCTGTTTCTCAAAACCAAATTATTTAAACTAACAAGCATCAATAAATAAATAACATAATATATTATTGATCAAGTCCTTTGAATAAAACAGCTCAATTGAAGGAAGTTGGTCCTCTATCTTTTTCTCCTCCTATTCTTCAACCCTTTTAGTGTTGATCGGGGATTGGGTGTATCTACGGTTGTCATCAAAATTTCATATGGATGAACGAGTTCTTTGACCTTTCATATTACGACCTTTGTGATTTTCGTGGTTATTACTTCCACCTAGCAACACGACACATACTCTTTGATAGATAGTTGAATTTGGTCATAGTTTGGATAAAATCATGATCCATTAGTTCTTCAAACCAAACCTTACTAACAATATGATTTTTTGAATCTTCTACACTATTCACCATCAAGATACTAACAAGCTCTTATGCGAATTGATGCATGACGTGGAAGTAACTTTTGATAAAACCTTAATCCAATGGTAATGGTTCAAGGGGACGAGGATGAAAGTTTAAGGGAATAAAACCCTAACAAGAGAAAACTCTTAAAACTTATAAGGTTATTAAAGATCGAAAGATAATTACAATGATGATAAGCACTTCATTTATAAGAAAAACATAAATTGAGGCGCAAATTATCTTTTTTCTTTAAGACTCTTAATTAAACTAGAAAAATTAATTTCAAATTTAACCTTGAGCAAAAGTCATTGCACAATAATAAAATTGGCATCTAGGTGTCATAGATACGTGTAAAAACAAACATCTATTCAAAGAATTATTAGCTTGCACCTTCCACTTAAATGTCAAACACTTATTTCCCTCCGAACAAAATAATTATTCAAACACTCCTTTTGTGTTTTCACTTTTTTGTCCACATCAATAACTAACCAAATGGGAATAACACGTCTAAGATTGGCCGTAGTAAAATTGACCTTGAAAATTTTAGATTAATTAATCTAAGACCGACACTACTTTCGTTGTCCAAGTCTTTATTAGGCATTGACTATTTTGTATGGTTAACTAATCTTCGACAAATTAATCCTTTTTTTACTAATAATAATAAGCTCGTTATGTTCTTTCTAGGGTTGCTTTCTTTTATCATTGACCTCATGGGTGTTTATTACATATAAAAACTTAGAATATTTGAGAACCCATATTGGAACCAGGGTAATTTATTTACATTATTTTAGGTTAAAACTTAAAACACCATCTATCTCTATAGCGTATATAAATCACAAATAACTTTTACTTAAAACTTAAAAAGGAGTAATGTGTTATACCTAAAGTATACTTTTAAATTTCAAATTTCTTTTTACATATTCTTAACTAAATATAGTAGTAACAACAATTACAACTAATTTAATATTTTAAGTATTATTTAATCCTGAAACTATTATATTTTTCGTTTTTAACTCGTAAATTTTCTTTCTCACAATCGCTACAAATTAAACCGCAAAGATCACACCAAAACCACAAATTTGCAAGTATAACTATTTGCCGCTACACACATTTCCTTTGCACGTGTATTCGTCTAGCAATCTCAAGTTAGAAAATGTTTGTCTAGATAAAAATGGACTTTACAAATGTTACTGCATGCATCGAACCCCTTCTAGTTTAAAGTCAATGAAATCTTTTATGAATTCACTTTTCTTCCTTTTGGTAGTTAGATACTTTAGATGTATAAAATAATTGGCTTAATATTTTCTTTAAATACCAAGCTGCCATCATCCACAATCCCTTGTACATTAACTGAGCAATATATGTCTTAATTTCCTTTTCCTTACCCCTACTAATTAGATATCACACCCATAAAATTCATACTCTTTACTTTTAAAGTTACTCAAAGGTTTACCTGAAAAATGAGGTGCAAGGCCTCAGAGAAGCCGTGTCCAAAGCACAAGAAAGGGCTATGGTCACCAGATGAGGACCAAAAGCTAAAAGATTATGTCATGAACTATGGTCATAGTTGCTGGAGTTCCGTCCCCATCAATGCAGGTATGTAACTCCATTCATGGATTGAACACACGACGCATCAAAACAAGAGCAATTTACCATAAATAAAATCTTCATTTAGTTGTTGCCTATGATCTTTGGTTATGTTCCATTTTGGAACACCATTGTTGATTATAATTCTGATGCATGGCATATCGACATTCTTTCATTATTGCTACTGTATTTTATACAATTTATGGCCATCGTATCAGGCTTGCAAAGGAACGGAAAGAGTTGCAGATTGAGGTGGATTAATTATCTGAGGCCAGGATTGAAGCGAGGTGAATTTTCCTTGCAAGAAGAGGAAACCATTTCAAGCCTTCATCGATTCCTCGGCAACAAGTAATTACCCTTGTTTTCGTATTACTAAAATCTCCGTCGGATTCTTTTCAATTCTTTCAATCATCACTATGGTGGACTTGAATAAGAACAACATTTAAAATAAAAATATGAATACCAGCATAAGTAAACCCTCGTGGACCTTATGCAAAGAAAAGCTCAAGCAAACTTTTTTATAGATCTATTGATATTCAACATTTATAGGGGAATAAAACGTTGCTTAAGCTAGCGATTTTAGTTGTCTATACCATTTTTAGATTTTTTTTTGTGAGAAAACATTTATCTATTCAAATATGGATGTTTCCATTTGTATGTCATGGGACTTTAATATAAATTCCTATTATGAAATAAACCTGCAGACTAAAATGACAGGTAACTGATTGATATATAATCTCACTTCAAGGTTGAAAATGTAGTATTGGGAAGTACGTAGGAACCACTGCTACTTAGGTTGTACGTATGTATGTGAATGGTTTTATAACTAGTTTTATTTCGTCGCATGCAACTATAAGTAAGCTTATTCATTCTTATATTTTGAAACTTATAATTATATTCGTCTGCCAGGTGGTCTCAGATAGTGCAACATTTGCCTGGACGGACGGATAATGAGATAAAGAACTACTGGAATTCTCACCTCAAGAAGAGGATAGAAAAACTGCAGCATCTTCAAATTAATCCTAGAACTGAATACATAAGCACAAACATGAGAAATACGGAACCATCTTCATCGTGCCTAAATGCATCCAGCTTCATCAACAGTTCGTCTGTTGACATGAACCAATTGGTCCCACCAGCTTCCCAGATTACCACTTTACCGAAAATTCTATTTTCTGATTGGATTAGCCTAGATGAGTTACGAAAGGATATAGGAAAGTCGTGTGATCAGCCCTTTAGCCATGGGTCAAGTTACGAGGTATCCCATATGCATGATTATCACGAAGTATCAACTCAAGAGAGCAAAGATTCCCAAAACTGTCTAATCAGTGGTTCGAATAATGGAGATATGTATCTAAGCCACAAGACAATTGATGAAATTTTCAGCTTCAATGATGGAGATTTAAACCTTGATGATTTTATATATATGTAGGGAATATTTAGTTACCAAAAGGACAATAAGATTAGTCTAAATAAATAAAGGGAATTATTTAGTTTACAAGATTGAGCACATAAATGTACTTATGAATCCATATCGGTGTGCCTTGGGTCTTTTATGTGTTCTTGATTAACTACCAAGAAATGTTTCATGTTTTTAATTGTTTGGAAATCTTCTTTTTATCTACTTTTTACGTGATTGAGCTCCTCCTAGTTTCAAGAAATTTTCTCTTCAGTGAATTTTCTATCGTAGAGTCTAGAGTGTTTAACGCATGATATCGACACACATTTGTTGTCATAAATTTATGGACATTGTGACTGATAAATATAGATTAGGATTTGCAGGTATCTTAAGGATTATAAATTATTTTGGTAAGAAAACGAACTGCATTTATAGGATCATAGATATTCAAATATCCAGAGGATCATAGATCTCAAAATCAAAGATTTTCATATCGCTTGAGCCTTCTTCATTAGTGAATTAGATGATGTTTCACTCTAGTAAATGTGTGGATTCTTGCAAGACTCATATTAGGTCTTTTTTGGACAGCAAGGTATATATTATGTTAGAAATAGGCTGCCTAGCAAGTTGATAGGAGAACAAACTAAAGTGAAAAAATGGTTAAGTCGTCTATATTTAGTTATATCTTTTAAACTTATTTATATTCATTTATCCTAATTAATTACTAGTGTTCACTGGTAATATATAGTTTGAATCCAGCTTTGACAAGTTGTTATCTTTAATTGATAGTGTTAGGACTAATCTTATCTTATATATTATGTAAAACTGACTAACTGGTAACAACGTACATAATAAGTTTATTTATTTATTTTTTCTTCATGTCACATAGATTAGTTACCACATACGACAAAACATGGCTTTTTGGAAGTCTTGATTAAATAAATAGAAGAAAACCTTTCGACTGAGATTCACGCTAAAATGACTGATAACGTTGTTTATACGTAATTATATCCGACTTGACATCATCAAATTGGTTTAATGTTGTTTAACGTTTTTAAATGTACATGTATTTCAAATTGCCAACATGCATGTTTTCAATTGGTTTTCTAAAGGAAAAATAATTAACGTGTAGCTCGCTCTTTTAATTTAAGATAAATAGTCCATTGACCAATTATATAATACAAGACTAATATGATAGAATTGACATAAGGAAATATTGTGTATATGTAATTTAAGTCCCAGTTGACAATCTGATCCGTCGTGGGGTGGGGGTGGGGGTGGGGGTGGTTTGTACAATGAGAAAACACTCACATAACTTGGATCTTCCGCATCAACACAAACCCTGAACCTATCGGGAACCTATTTCAGAAAGACTTGGCCTATGTTGCAACCTCCTCTTCTTCGTTACTAACATGGTTGGTTCTCTTATTGCGAAATGGTTGTTGAATGCTTGTGCATCTTATGGCCGTTTGGCAGATGCTTTCATCGCTAATAAGCTATCCAAAGGAGGTAAACGTTTCGGTTTTCACCACAAGAAAAAGTAGAACTGGCGACGAGCAAAATCCCGATGACACAATGTTGTCGGGACAAAACACTAAACGACAAAAAATTAGCTTGACCGAGGAATGAATGGGTTGAATAAGGGTTTTTAATTAAATAAACGACAAGAAATAACCTCTTTCCGACAGTTTATAAAAGTTAACTCGTATTGATAACACGAGTTATTATCGTAGTTAATAAGGGTTTTTAATTAAATAAAACCGTATTTGTCGACATTATATAGATAAATGTCTTGCTATTAATAAAAATGTGAAAATAGAATACTTAGGAATATCACGAAACAAATATATTAAACTCATTCTCGAGTCCAATATATTGTACTCGGTTAATTCCAAATGTTTAATGAAGTCCGACTTATAACCAACATAACTTGTGTATCCAATGTTATTGGAATACAAGCTACAAGTCAAGTCAATACTATATTGAAGCAACTCAATGTCAATTATATCTCACCTCATTGTATAAAGCATCAAAGTCATTTGTACAAGTATAGTTAGCATATGTACATGTCAGCCTAGCATAGTAGTTTGTTAGTTAGCTTAATGGTAGTATAAATACATGTACACTTCATTATCCTTGTAATCTTTTTGATTCACAATAATACATTTTAGTTTTTCCCTCTCAAATACATTTACTATCATGGTATCAGAGACTATCTCCGATCATCAACCATCATAACTGCCATCATAACAACTTTTTTTTTTCTTCTGGCCATCATAACTGCCATAACAAACTTTATTTCACCACCGTAAACCGTCATAACAAACTTTTTCCGATCATCTACATTCTTCCCCAAATTCATCATTTCTTTTAATCACCTAATCAATGGCCCGATAACCGTCATCTAATCAATCACAACCACCATTCAACCAATCGCAACCACCACCTAATCAATCACAACAACCACTTAGTCCGCAACAAGATGTCACCGGAGGCTCAAACACTCAACCTGAAGACACCAATTCAATCAATCACCCTTTATTTCTTCACCAGAATGATCATCCAGGACTTATTCTGATCTTAAAGAAGCTTCTTGGTTCAGAAAATTATAGTTCATGGCGTCGATCAATGACAATTGCACTCAATGCAAAGAATAAGCTTCAACTGGTCACCAAAGCTTATCCAGAACCTCCTCTTGGTTCACCTCTCAGGGCTCTATGGGAACATAACAATGATATGGTCATATCCTGGATTCTCAATACTGTAACTGAACAGATAAGTAACTCCTTAAGTTTTGTTAACTCTGCATCTTCTTTATGGCTTGAATGGCAAGATCACTATTCTCAGCTTGATGGACATAGGATTTACCAGTTAAGCAATGATATAGCACAGTTAAAACAATCAAACTGTTCAATTGAAGTGTTTTATCAAAAACTTAAGGGGTATTGGGATGAGATAGATGCACTTGAGGCACCTTATATCTGTACATGTAATTGCACTTGTGAAAATGGTAGGTTGAATGGTACTAGAGAGAATAGGAAGAGATTGATTCAGTTTCTAGTGGGATTAGATGAAAGTTTTGCAAATCTAAGAGGTCAAATCCTGTTAATGCAACCATTACCGAATGCTACAAAAGCCTATGGAATGTTAAGGCAGGAAGAAAAGCAAAGAGAGACTCTCACTCCTAAGCATCTAGCCCCTACTGTTATGTCAACTTACACCAGCAACAATCACTCCTCACACTCCAACTTTAGACCACAAAGAACCTTCACTGAAAATAGTAACCATAGGGGTGAACAAAACACTAGGAAAAGTGCATCTAAGCAAGGAGTTATCTGTGGGAATTGTCAAAAATAAGGCCACTATAAAAGTGAATGCTATCAGCTTGTGGGTTACCCTGTAGGACATCCCCTTCATGGTAAGGTTAGACCAAACCCAAACAGATCAACAAACCCAAAACCAAGGTCAGTGAATATGACAATAGGATCTGATGTGGCATCCACAAGTGGAAAGGAGAACAATGATGAAGCTGCAGTGTTTGCAAAGATGGACAACCTTCAGAACCAATTGAACCAGGTCATGATGATGCTTCAGAACTCACAAGGAGTGTGTGACCCAAAGATTCTAGCAGCAGGTAGATAATTGTTTATTTCTTCTTGCATTGCTCACATAAAAGATGCTTGGGTGTGTGACAGTGGAGCCACTGACCACATTTGTATAACTCTTACACTCATGTTTAACATCACACACTTAACCACACCTATTATAGTATCACTTCCCAATGGTCACCAAACAATGGTAACAATCACTGGTTTTGTTACACTTAAACCACATCTCACACTTCACAGTGTTTTCTACATTCCAACATTTGCTTACAACTTACTCTCCATCAGTCAAGTCACTAAAACCACACCACTTTCAGTTCTCTTTACTCATTCCACTTGTATCTTCCAGTGAAACAACCAGAGGATAGCCCATGGGATTCAATCTGATGGTCTCTACATCATTACTCCAGACACAACTTCATCACCTTCATCTCATCAATCATCTGTAAATACCCTTACCAAAGATTTACATTTGTGGCATTCTAGACTAGGACATCCATCTGTTCATATACAAAGACAAATAAAGTCTATTCCTTACATTCATTCTGATGTAACAAAATTTCATTGCAATATATGTCCTTTAGCCAAACAAACTACTTTACCCTTCAACACAAGCACATCACATGCACAAACAAATTTTGCACTGATTCATGCTAATACATGGGGTCCCTATAAGTCTTCAACACTAAATCAATGTAAATACTTTCTCACTCTTGTTGATGACCATTCAAGAACAACTTGGACCTATTTAATCCCCACAAAACAACATGTTTCCTTCACCATCAAGAATTTTTACTATTATGTTCAAAATCAGTTTAACACCACCATTAAAACCTTAAGAAGTGACAATAGCACTGAGTTTGTAAACCATTCACTAACTGAATTTTTCCAAAAGAAAGGAATCATACATCAAACATCCTGTCCAAACATACCCTAACAAAATAGAAGGGCTGAGAGAAAACAAAAACATTTGCTAGAAGTAGCTAGGTCCCTACATTTTCAAGCACAATTTCCAATTCACCTATGGGGGTACAGTCTCATGGCTGCTACCTACCGAATCAACAAACTACCTACACCTACCCTTAACAACAAAAGTCCTTTTGAAATACTTTTTCATGTCCCACCAGACCTCTCCAACCTCAGAACCTTGGGCTGTCTAGCCTATGCCTCTACTCATACCCCAAACAAATTTGCACCAAGAGCCATTCCATCCACCTTTGTAGCCTATCCATTGAATCAAAAGGGATACCTTCTCATTTCACATGACACACACAAAGTTTTTGTTAGTAGACATGTCACATTTCATGAACACATTTTTCCATACCATACTCAAACTCCACCCACATATACCACATCTACTTCTTCCCAACCTATTTTCTTCCCTCAACCAGTTCCTTCACCCACCATTATCTCGCCAACTCCACCATTATCATCTGATAACATAGAACATCCTATCACCACTGCATTTACAACACCACCAGAACCAACACCACCAGACCCTATTCCACCATAACCTACACCATTTTCCACTACAAATTCACCTCCACCAAAACCAACACCTTTTACTACACCACCACCACCACCTCTAAGAACCTCTACCAGACCCAAAACAAAACCATCCAAACTTAATGATTATCATCATTATCAACCATCTTTATAACTCAACTCCATTCACACAAAACATCACACATCTCACTTCATTAACTATCACAAGGTCACCAAACCTTCTACCCTTCATCTTATCAACTCCCTTAACCAAGATACTGAACCCACTTCATTTACTCAAGCATCTAAAAATCCTAAATGGGTTGAAGCAATGAACAAAGAGATATCTGCTCTTGAAGACAATGACACATGGGAACTTACTTTATTACCACCAGACAAATGTCCCATTGGCCACAAGTGGGTCTATAAGATCAAGTATTATGCAAATGGCAAAGTGGAAAGATACAAGGCAAGATTGGTGGCAAAAGGCTTCACTTAAAAAGAAGGGGTTGACTACACAGAGACTTTTGCTCCTGTAGCCAAAATGGTCACAGTCAGAACAATCTTGGCCTTGGCTTCTGTCTCTAACTGGAACATACATCAATTAGATATTAACAATGCATTCTTGCATGTGGACTTACATGAGGAGGTCTACATGACTTTACCTAGTGGCTACAACAAAGTGGTCCCTCCTAACACTGTTTGCAGACTAAAGAAGTCACTTTATGGGTTAAAACAGGCTAACAGGCAATGGTTCATCAAACTCACCACTTTCTTACTACCCATTGGTTTCAAACAAAGTCATGCAGATACATCTCTCTTCACCTTTTTCACCAAATACATCTCCCTAATCCTTCTCATTTATGTAGATGATATTCTACTCACAGGGAATTCACTTTCCTTCATCACTGAAATCAAACAAAAACTTCACCACACCTTCAGTATCAAGGATCTTGGTCCCCTACACTACTATCTTGGTATTGAGTTTATCAGAGGTCCTAAAGGTATAGTGATGACCCAGAGGAAATATGCCCTTGATCTTATTGAACATGCAGGCTTGATGAATACCAAACATGCCAAGACCCCTCTAAATCCCAACATCAAACTGGACTATGACTCTGGCACACCACTTTTAGATCCTTCTCATTACAGGACTTTAGTGGGAAAACTCATTTACTTAACCATCAGCAGGCCTGACATAGCTTTTGCAGGTCAACTTCTCAGTCAGTTTTCTCAATCACCTCACACAGATCATTTGAAAGCTCTACACAGGGTCATCAGATACATTAAACTCAGTCCTGGTCAAGGTTTATTTTTCCCAAGATTCAACCCTCTCATCTTGCAGGCCTATTGTGATAGTGATTGGGCAAATTGTCCCTCCTCTAGAAGATCAATTACAGGATTTGGTATCTTCCTTGGGAATAGCATGATCTCTTGGCAGTCTAAAAAGTAAAATGTGGTTTCCAGATCCTCAACAGAAGCAGAATACAGGGCCATGACAGACTGTTCTTGTGAAATAACTTGGCTTTGTTCTTTACTTAAAGATCTTCACATCACAGTTTCAGCTCTAGTTAAGATCTTCTGTGACAACACTTCTACAATAGCCTTAGCTTCTAATCCTATTCAACATGCAAGGACAAAACATATTGAGATCGATTTCCATTTTGTGAGAGACAAGATTAAAGCTAGTCAGATTCTTCCTTCTTTTGTTCCTACTACATCTCAGACAGTTAATCTTCTTACCAAGGCTCTTCATGCACCTCCATTTCACAAATGTCTTTACAAGTTAGGCATGTGTGACCCTTACACATTGCCAACTTGTGGGGGGGGGGGGATATTGGAATACAAGCTACAAGTCAAGTCAATACTATATTGAAGCAACTCAATGTCAATTACAACTCAGCTCATTGTATAAAGCATCAAAGTCATTGGTACAAGTATAGTTAGCATATGTACAAGTCAGCCTAGCATAGTAGTTTGTTAGTTAGCTTAATGGTAGTATAAATACATGTACACTTCATTATCCTTGTAATCTTTTTGATTCACAATAATACATTTCACTTTTTCCCTCTCAAATACATTTACTATCAGTTACTCTAATTTATAAAACATAATCGAACCTTATAAATTATAACATATACGAATATACGATATTACTTTGTTAATCACATATATTTAGTTCTTAATATTTATTATGCCACTTTATACACAACTTGTTCATTATTCGTTATAGTCCAATATTATCGATCTAATTGTATCGACGTGTCTAAATAATCTAACTTATAATCAACAAAATATCCGTATAAGTGTATGGCTCAAACCCAAGTTACAATCCTGTTATGAGTACCAAGTATCAACTTGTCCGACATTTACCAATATCACACTCGACAACCAATATTAACTTGTTAGTTTGATGTTTTAATGCTAGTCGCGAGCTAATTACATTTTGACCTAGTATTACTCGTTTATTACCTTATAACTAAATATAATATATGTAAGTGTTTCCCATTTAGCCAAATATCAACCGAGACCCATAAACTTCTCGATCCAAGACTCGGTTTAGACCAACATAAACATTATGAGCACAGGCTTACAATAACGACAACAACACCATTAAACCCGTGACCATTCAATATAGTAGACGAGCTAGTGACAAGCTACGACTAGGACAACCAATACTAACAAGCACCCATGAGGTCCCGTTTTACCGGCTGAGGACCGGTCTTACACTATCCGAGTTTCAAATGGGTGTGACCCGACCCGTGATTGCCTTGACTCGCTCACTGAGTCGACTCACCCACCTAGTTGACTCAGTGAGTCGACTCATCCCGGTTCACGCATCCAAAACAGAAAACAATACTTTCAATTTCTTTATACCACACGAAATCTTCATTAAAACGTTTTCAAAACTCATTTATCATTTCAGTTTTACTAACCCCTTGTTATAACAACTTAAATTCGTTTAGCACTTTCATATCCACGAATACAATACCAATAATATAAATGATTACCAAAAACAGAAAATATCAATAACATGAACCTGTTAGGTTTTTACCGAGAGAGAGAAAGAGAGACGAGAGGAGAACGAGATTCGTTGGTGGTATCCTTTACGAGTACTACTCGTAACCACCAAGCTTGAGCCCTCAACAAACGTTAACTTCTAAAAACCCTAGTATACGAAACTGAAATCTTAGATCTAGAGCGCGTTGCTCAGTTTGAGGGTGCGTGTGTAGCATAAATGGAACCACAAGAGCCCAATCTATAAGATGGGAGTGGTGGTGTTGTTAGTGGTGATGGCCGAAAAGTTGGCCGGAAATTTAAGCGGCGCCGGAACCCTAATTTGGGTCGCCAGATTTCTAGAGAGAAGGGAGAGGAATATGTTGTGTGTGTTTTTATAGAGAGAGAAAGTGGGAAGAGTAAAATGAGAGAGTGAGGAGGTGTAGGAATATATATACTACCCGGAGGGACCTAAGTTGTAAATAGAATAAACTTAGGTGGCGGCGGGGTAATATTCACAAGGACCAGTTATGTAACGTTCTAATTTTTTTGATATATTAGGTTCGGGACTCGTTTGAACTAGCAAACGAAGGATTCGTGACTCGGGAATTACGACAATATTCTCAGAATATTATTTCTAATAAAAATGACTATAAATATGACTCGTATCTCAAATTAGATGAAACGATCGCTCTAATTGTTGTTTCTCCAATTACGACGCATCGA